>CM056549.1:4649356-5226856 GCA_029721515.1 Synanceia verrucosa
CTGTCTGTTCTTTATCTTTATTTGTCCAGTCTTGGTCTCCTAGCTGATATTTCTGTTTTCACTCACTGTCACTGAGTTCACTTCTAATGAAACACTGAGTTCATCGTCATACCCAGATCAGTTTGTTTCGCTTACAAACTACAAACCTGGATGTACTTTGTGTTCCGCGCAGTGTTTTAGCTGAAGTTGTTGGTACGCACATAAACACGCAGTATGTGGGTTGAGAATGAGTTTGGTGTCCTGCTCAAGGAACAGGATATAACCTTGTCTTGCTGCATTCAGAGAAAACATTGCACACTAAGAAAGAGACAAGATGAAGAGGACAAAACGCTGCAGCTGCCTCGCAGCTCAGTCTTGAGGCCTGAGTGTCCATCCTCAGACAATAGGCATGCTGGGAAACAACTATCAGCTGGACACCATTGTGTGTCTGTTTAAAACAAAACATCATCACTTTCACGCCATAAGATATACAATAGTATATACATGCAGTGTGCAGGTGAGGTGCACATGGGGAGTATTGGATATGTTGAGAAAGTCCAAGCAGGTGACTCGGTGGGATGATACAGTGCAGCCACAATAGAGAGTTTGTCTCCTCCTCTCAGCCTGAAACACAACCTCAGTCTTAGACAAAACCCTCTCCTCATCTTTCCACGCTTTTCCCACCAGTCTGTCGTCCTCTGAATAGTGCCTCTCTGAGGTTATCTCCCTCTCAGACCAGATTCAGCTGGTTTTAGCGTGAGGTAATGTGTAACAGCAAGCATACATACTGTATGTGACTGGTACGGTACACGTGTTGCACATGACGTTCGTGACCTACTTCACCCGCCCCAAGGAAGCAATAGCAGCTACTCAACACTCACTATTATTCTATCTTATCACAACATGTTATTGGGAATTGTCTTATAGTAATTGTTCAGTTCCTCTGCGTGATGTTCTCGACCTGGACAACAGATTTACAGGTTTACAGACCGTCTGAATCAGCAGAGCTAAAGTGTTGACGAATGAAAACAGCAGGGTGTCAGCACGACAGGACACTTCATTAATGTTGCTGCTCTGCTGAGATAAGAGCAGAATGAATAATTTGCACTTGTCTCTCATCTGGGAGTACGGCAGAGAGACGAGACGCTCGACTTTTGCAACCTCTGACAGCTGGGTGCTTCTACTTCAGTGAGCCAATAATAATGAATAGGGGGAAATTGTTAAGCGTTATCACAAATGAATATATTAATAGGTTTTTTACAGTTCAAAGACTGGGGATATAGTGAGCTATACTGGTGCTGGCAGATTACCTATGGTTAGCGCCAGGCTAGTTTCCCTCTGCTTCCAGTCTTTATGCTAAGCTAACAGTGTCCTGGCTCATAGTCTTAGCTCCATATTTACAGACATGAGAAGGCTGCAGAATTGTTGTTACTATGGACAAGAAAGCAAATAAACACTGACTCTAATGTCTAACTATTCTGTTAAGTCAGACACCGGGACGTCTTGCCATAGCCTGAAACATATCAGTGAATTTGAGACTCAGCATATTTTAGATATTTAGTGAAGGGTTCAAAGCTGCAGTTAGGTTTCATAAGACCATCGCTATATCCTGACAGTAGTGCCTGGGACAGATTCCTCAGAAACATATTTTAGTGAACTTTTATGTAATGAGAAACTTTGCTCTGGACGCTGCTTGTTTTGGCCCTAAGGGGTTTTTTTCACAGATTGTTTTTTTAATAATTACCTGTTATAACATTTGCTCAAAGCTGCTGACTGCAGCTTTAAGTTGTGATGGACTCAGTTGCTAAAAGCTGAGTACCATTGCGTCTGTTACATGTCTTGCACATTGGCGCTTACACAATGGGTGGGAAGGTGTGTGCGAGGAGGGGGGTTGGGTGATCTCCTGAGAGGCTTTTAACATTTCAGACCCCCCCACCACAAGAGAAAAGACCAGAGTGATCTCACCCACAAGCACTGACGGATTACACTGCAGCCTCTATCTCGCTCCGTCAGTGTTGCTGAAGAATGAGCTTTTCTGTGATTCACAGAGTCAGTATGCCGGAGGAATGCTGCCTTATCACCAAGTGATGAATGAGTGCGAGGAATCATTTTTTTCTGACCCTGTAGTTCTGATTTCTTTATTCTGATCAGTTTTTGATAGAAAGTCATCTGATCAAAATATGTTGGAACTTTGTGCTACTGTTGCTCTCATTGGAAGCTGTTTTCAAACAGGAAAAGTAAATCCAGAAGCAACCCAAGCTTTTTTTTTTTTTTTTTTTAAAGGAGGCCAATTTATTTCGTAACACCTCATTCTCCTGCTTTCAGCAGGGGGAGGGATTTGTTCTTTTTATAGACTCGGACTGATTGGCAGCCGGTATTCTGGTTATATTTCCCCGCTCTGATAACAAGCTGAACCTGTTCTCCATCTGTCAGTAGCAAGGGACCTCCAGGTTCCTGCAACCAGAAAAAAGAAACTCCAAACTTTTCTACTGCAGCTGAGATCAGAAGGGAAACCCACAGTTTTATGGCAGCCTCTATTTACTTTTGAATGGGTTAAAATAATGGGAAACAGAGGACAGAGGTTATAACTGTTGATGAAGCAGGGCTGCAGCTCCAGACTGGTTCATCAACAGAGATGTGAGGCTTAACAATATAAGGAGACATGGGGCCCCGTTCACCTTTAAATCCAAACTCTAACACTTAGAGCACCATCTGTCTAATCCTGACTTCCCCTCTATGAAACGACACCAAAGATTTGAGTAATATGTAAACTTTCCCTGGTAACAAAGCTGTGGCTGGCGGCTCCAAGCTGTTCCTGGCACTCTTCGTAATATTAGTATTACATATCTGCATGCTTTTTCACCAGACTCGGCCTGTCGTCAGAGGGAGTTTCTTCTTGTTTGATATCTTGTGCCACACCTTAAGTGCCTGCTTTTCTTCAGCATTAACCTGTTAATCTATCAGTGCTTTTTGTTTGGCCTTATGTACATTAGTCACATTAAGATAAGCTCCACTTTGCACTTTTGTTCCTTAAGTTCTGCTGCATCATATTGTATATTGTCAGCAGTTATTGTCCAACAGGCCTGTGAGCAAACTCTACAAATATTTCCTTTTCATGCCGGTTTTATTGATCACAATATTTCTGTCTTTGTTTTGTTTACAGGGAAACAGCCAACATCCCCCTCATCGCTCTGGGTCTGAAGGAGACGAAAGACATTGACTTCTCCACTCTGTTCAAGGTACAGAAGTAACGACTGATAACAAAATTTCACCTCTGCTTGCAGTATATACAATACTGTATGTATAAATAGCTGACATTTAGGATTTTCCATTTCATGTCATACAACTGATTTTGTTGGACTATATGTTGCCCTAGAAATAATTACAATAAATTATATTTTTTTGATTTTTAAAGACCTTTTTTTCCCACAGTTATTATGATAATCTAATAGCTATGTCACAATAATTGACAAATCAATTAATCACACGATAAATGAAAACAAATTTCATCTTTTGTGACAGGCCTACTAATAACATGATAGTACAAGTGCACCCTTTCGAAGAACCATTTATTTATCTATTATTTATGAGGACAATACACAGTTTAAACATAAACGGCATTTCCAGATCATAGCTGTTACATAGTTACCATCTGTCATCCTTTGTAGATCAAAACAAGGAAAGCATAGCAACGATAAAAACATAAAAACAACAAGATAGTCAAGAAAAAAACTCAAGACAAAGCTATACACAGTTAACTATTACTTCTATAATATTTAGACTTTAAAATTGAAATATGAAAAATATATAATATCATAAGTACAGAAAGCATGAGTAAAATAAAACCTACACAAGAAATGTGCAGATGGTGGAGGAAACTGCTGTTTATGCTGGCATCATGTCAACTAAAATGTTGGTGACATTCTTAAGTAAACAATGTCACAGTCAGCTAAAAGGATCCAGGTCATGTCCTTAATATTGAAGCATAGATCGACATTGTATTTACTAAGAGAAGCAGAACAAAGTGGGATTTATTCTCATTTATTCTGTATATATGTCATCAGTGAAACAAAACTGACTTTTCTTTTATAAAAACACAAATGTTATGGACAATTAGAAACCTAAAGTTGAAATTAACCAACAGGAACCTGAGGACAAAAACATGCAGATTTTTAAAATGATGATTTACATGACCCACACTGGTAGACAGTTATTTCTAGATATAGTTACTGGATTTTTTCCCAGTAAAGTCTCATTTCATGAAGTAGTTGGGACACTTGCAGCAGCTCCCCTGCTGCTGCATCATGTTCACTATTTGTTCATCGAGGAACATTGATTCATTGGACTGAATATTTGTCTTATTAACCAAAGTGGGTCAGTGGTTATTGACACTAGTATCAATTGTCACAATGCGTGGAAGTAATTACATCCTGTTCCTGTTTGTGGTTTGTGGAACTCTGAGTTTATAAGCCTGTTAATGACGTTAATTTGACAAGCTGACATTAAGTCACTTTTAATCAAACTCCTGTTTTCGCAGTGATCATGCTCTGGTGGTCAAACCAAATTCAAACTGTATGTGTCAGCATTAGTTGAGATGTCCACAAAAATAGTGAAATATAATAGATAAACTTTAGGAGGGAGCAAAGGCATCAAAGTTAGAATAATATATTTCAGTGTGATTCCCTGCAGGGAAGATGCAGCTCTCTAAAGACTAAAAAGATAAATTCCCTCCTTCCTACACGCCTCTCAGTGTTTCATTTCATTTTATTTTGTCCACTTTAAGTAATGCACTGTGAAACTGAACCGTACTAAATATAAAACAAACCAAAAGGATCAGTTTCACTCTGTTTGGGACTAGCCAAACGTGCTTAAGAAATAAAAGCACACAACATGTAAAACGCCCCCCCTCACCCTCTGGCTCTACTTGGCGAGACTTCTGTGTTTAAGAATGATGTGGATTAGTTGTGAGGGACGGCGCCCTGGAGCTGAAAGGTCACACGGCTAAGCCCCAGAGCACTCTCTCCAAAAACAAAAAGTGTTGTGTTGAGATGCTGAGCTTTGTTTGTTTCTGGCAGGACTTCATCTTGGAGCACTACAGTGAGGACGGGAACAGTTTTGAGGATGAGATAGCTGATCTGATGGACCTGCGACAGGTAGTGTCATATGTGACGTTAATCGAGTGGCCTCCTTAATAATGATCATAATAGTAATAATCTTAAAAGAAGTTCTCATTACCACATCTCTTTCCTTCCACACGTCAGGCCTGCAAGACGCCGAGTCGAGACGAGGCCGGCGTGGAACTGCTGGCGAAATACTCCAGCCATCTTCCTCTGATGGAGAGTCGATTCTTCTCCCCGTCCCACCACACTGGCATCTTCTTCACCTGGTACACAACAATGATTACTCATTAATAATGATTAAAGATGATAATTCAGAGCAATTATGAAAATTTAACTCATGAAACTTTGTTGTTCACAGATAAGGTTTTCAAAAGAAATGACATAAATGTTAACGGAGATAACAGCTGTGATAAAACAGAAAATAAGCAAATATATATTAAATAGAAAGCTGTTGTGCTCTTAAATCTAGCTGCCTTGAGCACTTAGACCAAAGCCTCTGAGCTTCAGCAGCAAAGGATCAGTCATGTTACTCCTTGAAATCCATGGATCAGCTAGTTTATCTTCACTAGAAGACGCCAGCTGCTTTGACCCACAGTAGTAAAGAGATAAATAAAAAGGGCTGGTTTGAGCACAGCCTTTTGGTTTATTTGTGCTGCATTTTGCACAAGCAGAAGAGAAATATTTAGCTATAGAGAGAAGACATGGTCAGCAAATAATAACAGAATGTTACTGTGGGATTTCTTTTAGAAGTTTTAAAAGTCTGAATGTCTGAACACGTGTATATATGTTTTTAGCCATGTTGTATTATGTTATGTCATCAGATTATTCATTAATACTGAATCTGGTCAGTGGAGTTTAGTTTACAGTAATTCATTCATTCATTCATTCATGCAGCAGTGAAAGAGATTAGCTGAAAGGCTGAAACCTAGACAAGTAGAGGTTTTACAACACTGTGGCAAACAAGCTGTTCTTCTTGTATTTACCTTTCTTGCAGAGAATATTTTTAAACACAAATTTTCTTATTCAATAACTGTATCTTCAATTTTTCTGTCACTTGATGTCATTTAATTTTCTTTAAAGCGCTTGGTAATTCTTCTGTCATCTTTCCTTCAGGTATGACTCCTTCACAGGAGTGCCGGTCTGCCAACAGAACCTGTCCCTGGAGAAGGCCAGCATCCTCTTCAACATGGCCGCCCTCTACTCTCAGATCGGTACCCGTAGCAACCGCCAGACGATAGCAGGCCTGGAGGAGGCCATCACTTCCTTCCAGTATAGTGCAGGTAGGAGGAGATAGACAGTCCTTTCTTTTTTCTTAAATATAGGGAGGCTTCTCTGTGATCCTTTGCAACATATGGTTTCAGTATTTCAAACGGGAAATAAGAGGAGAAAGGTGGCTTCTGAAATCCTCCCATTGTCAGAAACAAGTGCTTGTAATCGAGAGGAAGAAAAATAATCAAAATAAATTTCAGATGAGTGGAAGGAAAATATCTAAAATTCACATTTAGGTGTTTTTTCTGTAGATTTCTCCTAAATTCACCAAAAGTTAGTATTAGATTTGAATATTTGAACAGCTTATAATGCAAAAAATAATAGTCTTAATCTCAATATTCAACTGGGAAGGTTCATGGTGATTATTATTTTTGACTTATTTTACCCTTTTCAAAATGTGTTGTATTAATTTTACTATACATACAGTATATTTGAATGGTGTTTCATCTCCACTTCAGCACTAACACCAGGAAATTGATTTTTGTTTTTATGATTTAAAGATGATGATGAGATGATAGAAACACATATAACAATTTAACCCTAATGTGTCAACAGAATTGATGCAAATTATTACATATTTCATCAAATAGTGTCTCATTTGCGTATTTAAACATTTCAGAAAAAGGTATTTGCCTTCATGTAAGCGCTCAGCTTACCAATTAGATAAAATGTTTTCCCCATTTGCTTCAGTAGTTTAATTTGATGTGTAAATGGGTGTTAATGTACTGTTCTCATTGCAGACTAAGTTACTCCTTAATGACCTTAATATTGAAACAGCACACACTGTTCAGAAAGCGCTGGCCTTATTCTCAGAATATGTGCCATCCTCTGAACACCTGCTCTGTGACGCAGAGCAAATGCAGATGATGCAGTTTCTCTGGGTTCCTGTCATGTGGCTGAGGTCCAGAGAAGCACCCATCAGATAAACTGGTCTCTCAACTGTGAGGTTTCAGGAGGCTCGGTCCAGTCCTGACAGAATCATGAGTTGGCAGTATGAGGAGTATGGAGTATAATTACAGCTCTGAGCGGGCCACGGCTTTGGTTAGGTTGACTTGGTGGCTAAAATTTATGTTTGTACTAAGTAAATCTATTATGTTGTTATGAGGAACCCTGTCACCAGGATGCAGAGTCAGTAATAAACTGGGAGGCGATAGGCAGGGATGCTGCCTGCAGAAGGGCTGCTGCAGTGCCCTTTAGCCAGGGACACAAAAGAGGCTCAGAGGATGGGAGGAGCCAGTCAACAATGAAGCCCAGTGAGGCAGCACTCTGTCATTAAGTTGTCTACATCTCTCTGCTGCGAGGTTATTAATCTGTGAAATGAGAGGGAGGCGCTCTCAGTTGGAATGCAGATGGTCTTATTGCTTCCATTGAACCTTTAAGAAGGTTTGTGTCTTGGCTCGGCTTTAAAGAAGCACACAGACGTTGATCTCTGTGGATACTGTAGTAACAGCAAAGGAAGAAGTCAACGCTCTGACAAACTGAATCACCAAATTCTCTGTGTGGAACCTTTTAAAGTGTCTGAACAAGAGAGTGTCAGTGAAGAGGTTTCATGCACCAGCATGCTGAAGTCAATTTGTGGACCAGCAAACTATGTGCCTTCCCTAAAAAGACCATTAGAGTATTGGCCATGATTTTCCACTGTAGTACAAAACCATCAGACTACTACTACCACTGTCAGAGTAACTCAGTGACAGAATACATGAGAATAATCTCCCTCCCATCCCTGTTTTGAAGTAATCATTAAGCCTTTGAATGTAAATAAATTTCTTCTTGTCTCTTGCCCTCGACCCTGACGACACTATGAAGAAAATATATTTAAATCCCTGCAGCTTCTTCAAATCACAATCAAAAATCTGAGAAATGTTTAATAGAGTGGTGCAGGGATGATATTTGTTTTATTTGTATTTTTGAATCCCAACCAGGAAGTTAGTGTCACTCTGGTTCCCTCGACAAAAAACTGAATGGGATTTTTCTGTTGTGTTTTATATTATTGCAGAAAATAAACTCTGTGATGCACGAATGCCATTGCCAGAAAAGCAGAAAAGCTAAGCTGACGTTAGGCTGTAAACGTTCTACAATCACTACAGCCGCATGAGCGCGAGTATAAACACTCACAAGTCGGACGAGTCGGTGTGATGACGTGCTGCAGTTTCATTTAACCACTTGTCAGCAATCACATAAGCTTCAAAATTCACAAGTAGAATATTTATGAGTGCAGGTTTTTACTATCATTTTTGTGTGCAAGTACACAGGAACAAAATGTGTGAAGTAATGAAGTAGTTTGGATTGCTGACCTCTCGTTCTGCTCCAGGTATCCTGAACCACCTGAAGGAGACGTTCACCCACACCCCCAGCTACGACATGAGCCCAGCGATGCTCAGCATGTTGATTCGGATGATGCTGGCTCAGGCTCAGGAGTGCCTCTTTGAGAAGACTGCACTGCCTGGGATCCGAAACCAGTTCCAGTCCCTGATGAAAATGGCCCAGGAGGCTGCGAAGGTAAACGGACTCAGTAGGATTTACCATAGATAAAGTGAATGTGAAGTAATAATGTCACCATTCTTCCAGATCAGTGTTTTCAATGTCCTCTTAGTAACTCTGTCCACCTCTTCCTGCCAGGTCTCAGAGCTCTACGATCAAGTCCATCAGTCCATGATCCAGACACCAATCAAAGACAACGTCCCGTTCTTCTGGTCCACCATGGGGCAAGTCAAAACCAACCACTACCGCTCCATGGCACATTACTTTGTGGCCTCTGCACTCCTGGACCACCAGTGTAAGAAAACTGAGATATGATAATCATTTTCACACAGATTCTCCTTCAAAAGGTTGACGTGAAACCAGAATTAAGAGACAGTCAGGATAAAATTAAAGATGATGTCAACATGCATTATTATTTGATTGAAATTCAAGCGACATTACATAAGCATGCACACTTTTTTATGCTAATGAGCAGCATTGCTGCCAGAGCTACACATAAGTACAATGAATAATTGTACTTATGTGTAGCTCTGTGTGGAAGAAGTATTCTTTTTTCTGAGTAAATGTGTCAGTACTGCCCTGCGATGAGGTGGCGACTTGTCCAGGGTGTACCCTGCCTTCCACCCTAAGACAGCTGGGATAGGCTCCAGCCCCCCCAAAGACCATATGAGGATAGAGGATAGAGTCATAGTACAAAATATTCTGTGGGTCTTGAAAAATTCTCAAAATGTGCAAAAACGCTGGAACAAGGCACTTTCTGTTTTATAAAACGGCTGGAGCTCAGTGAGTTAATAATCTAAATTTTCAGTATAGTGTATACATTGTATATATAGTATGTAGTGGAGTAAAAAGTACAATATTTTCCTCTGAGGAGTAGAAATTTGAATAAAATGAAAATGCAGTACAGTATTTAAATGTAAATGCTACTATCCACTGCTGGTTATTTGCATGTTGTGTTCACCAGGTATAGTCGTGCCCACCAGAGGCAGACAGGTGTGGTCTCCACAGACATACTGTTGTTTAACAATCTGTAGCAGTCAACTGCTAACTCAAGTGGAGTTTACTTTAGTTCACTTTAGCCATGAACAACCTCCATGTGCACATCTACTGTACGAGTTTAGCCTGTTTTCTGTTCAGATGTAACACAGTGTTCTAACACTTCAGCTGATTTTAAACACCCTGGAAAACCTGATCCTTCTCTTAAAGTGCTATATGGGCCACTGGGTTGCTCATGTCAGATGGACTGAACCACAGCCAGCCACAACGCTATTACATAACAGCTATTTAGAGAAACACACACACACACATACACACAACCAACCATGGTAAAGTTTCCAGGGACTCATGGTGGGACGGGCAGAGAGTGAGAATGAAAGAAAAAGATGATTGGTCGGAGTTAAAACTGATTGGCTATTCTGTCGACTGCTGCAGGATTACAGTTATGCAGCCTCTTAATGTCATCTGTAATCAAGAGTCAGAGAAAAAGCCTCTAGTAGCTCTGTGGCTAATTTAGTATCATACTGCTTCAGTTCTTTATGGCTTGTCATTATCTTTGACTTTGTTGTGCTCTTGTTTTTTATCCCTCACTACACATTAAAAATACTTCAGCAGACATGAAACGGAAAAATAAACTAGACAAAAGCACGGCAGATGGTATTAAGTTTGTGGCCGTAGTTGAACCCTGTGCTATGAATGATTGCGGGATTGAAAAGAGGAACAGTGGAGCGAAGCAGCTCTGAGTTTGGCAGCTCATTAACAAATTCCTGCATGAATGAGGAGAATACAGCAATTATCCACGGGACTGTAGTAAACAGATCAACGGCAAACACGGCGCAATCACGGCATCACATCGTTATTCAACAGCAGTAGCCATTTGTTTCAGAGTTCACCCTGGTTTAGGCGGTAGACAACATTCATTTTCACATTCATTAACCTCTTATTTCCATGCCACCCCTTTTTTTTTTACCCCTTTTCTAGAAGTATGGGGCAGAGTTGTTCAGGGGTGGATAAAGCAGACAGCTCATGTCACATAAAAGTGGTGAACGTCTTCTGAAAGCTGGAAAGATTATTTTCAGCTCAGCACTCTGAGTCAGGCTGCTCTAGTCATTAATAAAAAATAATAAAATTAATTCATATAAAAATATTGTGAAAATGTTTAAGTGTGTAGAACATTTGATAGGCATATATGATGACCATTTACATGTCTCATAAGTTGCAGAGATTTCTGGGTTGATAGCATTTATTAGTATTATTATTTAGAATTTAACTTGAGGATGGACACCACAGAAAAGCTCCTGCTGTGATTTGGGATCAGAAACTTTCAACATTTAGAGCTTTTTGTGTTTCTGCATGTCTGTAGAGGGAAAACTCCATAAAAAAAAACTAATTTTCATTCATGAATCCTGAGGTCAGAGGTCAAGCATCTTTGAAAAAGGTCACCACGGTTTTTTCTTCACCAGAATTGAAGCATTGTTTGGCCTCACAAGCTAACATGACATGAATCCTTCCATTTTTTAGTTTCATTATAGTTTCCTCACAGTCTCTGGATTTTTCAGAGGGTAATATTGATTATTTTTATATTGCTGTTTGTATCCAGTGGGTCTCAGCGACGATGAGGACCAGCAGGAGAAGACCTTGTCTCAGGTCTACGATCGCCTTCCTGAGGGACACTCGCCACTCGACATCCTTAAAAGGAAAGACGAACGTGAACGCATCGGTAAGAGCCAATAACACCAGACGGGACATTTCCCCTCTATTCTCTTATTCTCTCCCCTTCACTCCTCTTCTACTCATCCTCCAGGTAAAGCACATATTCGTCGGGCCATCCTGGGTCACGAGGAGGCCCTTAGGATCTATAGTTTGTGCCACCACTTGAACCAGCTGGACAACCTGCAGGACATTTTAAAAGCCAGTCTCCAGCGCTCGCTCAACAAGTGCAGCGAAAACGAAGGCGAGGAGGAGTTCACGGACTACACAGAGGCCCCGGACATCATCTGTGAGTCTTTAAATGTGGACACTGTTCCTCCTGTGGTTGACGTAGAAACCAACCAGTCACCTTAGTGTCACCACAACAAACACAAAACGTCATCAAGCACGATTATTTGTGAGGTTTGTCTCTCAGGAAACGGTTCATTAAAAAAAATAAGGGCTGCAATCAGATGTGATAAGTGACATTTCTTTCCAAGTACGTATGAGGTAATGTTTACTCTGCCTCTCTCTGCATGGTTCACTCGTGCTTTCAGTAAACACTGTCGAATGACATCTCTGTTTTTATCTCCCACTCTTCCCACAGCTAAAACAGAACACAAAGCAGAGATGGAGGTCCCTGCAACCATTAAGGTGAAAGTCACAGACTTCTTCCAGAGGCTGGTATGTGGGTTACTAATATTCTTCCACTCACATTGCTGTTTTTCTAGTTTGTTCATAATGGTTGTTTTATTCATCAAGTGACATGAAAAGCCTCTGGATTTGTGTTTTAGACGTTGGAAGTGTAGTCGCTCTTTTAGCACCCAGAGTGTATTTTCTGTCATTTCTGAATACATCTAACCAAGGATGAGTCTCCTGGAAGCGTTGGCGTATTTACACAGCAGCCAGTCCAAAGTCCCGTCTTCTTTCCAAAGCATCCTGGATTTTCATTCACAGCAACAAATGTAAAACTAACACTAACCATGGAGAGAGGGCCTCTGATGATTGATTATCATGGTGGTGGATGGAAGGGGAATCTTCTGTGTATTCCTCTGAACGAGGCGTTCAGTCTTTTCTTTCATCCAGCTCATCTACAAGAAAAGAAATCAGGCTTCAGTTTCAACATGAGCAACTGAAGCAGCAAATGATTGGACAGGAGGTCAAAGGTCAGAGCTGTGACTCAGTACCTCTGGTTCCTGTGTAAAGTCCAACTTAGCTCTTCATTAACTCAACTCATTTTAAACCCACAGAAAAAATCAAATCCATACAGTCACTATGGTGATAAAATCATCTTGATGATGTTACGCAACACTGATGGAGGAGGAGAGTTTTTTTTACAGATAGGGAGTGTATTAATGGGAGCTATTTCAGTTTGTTAGGACCAATTAGTGGATATCTGAAGTGTAAGTGATGACAGTTTGAATTGATCAATCATAAGGAAATCATCAGGTAGCATCACCACCTTAAGGACACTTAAGGACAACAGCTCAGCATAAATTCACACTGTATTTTATCAGGCTTTCAATCCTGAGTTTATACTCTTTTACTAATTCATCATGTTCTCCTGGTTTCCTTCAGGAGCAACACTGCAGTGTTTGACACAATGCTTTAAAGTCTTCAAAAAAACGACAAAAAAAATAGTGGTCCTGTTTAGTTCTAATCAGTTCCAAAGGCGCCGCCAATCAAATTCACTCATTGATTTCTGTCAGATCGTTTTTCAGGAAGTGCATAAAGGTGTTCCACATCTGTGTGAACTTATTTAGTTTCCCTTTGGCAGCATAAGTCAGTTTCTGCAGTGCCAAGCATGACACCATTTCTGCTAACCACATTCCAGGTGTAGAGCCTTTTCCACCTCAGTGCGATCACTCTCCAAGCCTCCAAGAGACAGATCACTCATGGATGCAGTTTTGTCACCCGGTGCAAAGTGATTAGGATAAATACCAAATATACAGAGCTTTGCTTCAAGTGGAACCACCATATTGGTCATATGTGAAATCATGCAGGTTACATTTTCCCAAAAAGACTGGATTTTTTGGTGTTCCCAGTGAGTAGTCACCAGTATTGTACGAGTTTCAGTGCTGTTTATAGTCTTCATTTGCGCCTTTAGACGAGCATTTTCCCACTCATTTTCTGTAATGTTTACTTTTAAGTCATCTCTCCTTGCATTAGGTCTACAGTGGAAATTTTTAATCTGGATCATCACATACAGTACCATACAATAGCGACAGATGACCTAGAGCGTCCTTATTACTTAAATAAACTCCTCTCTCGCTGACAAAGAAAGTCTATCTATGGAGTGGATCTCCGATTTTATAAAGCTCCTTAACTGCCAGTATTTAAAGAACTGCTTTCTAGGTATATCATATTTCCAGACAAGTTGATCAGAGGTCATTAGTTTCCATTAGTTTCTGTGTAGATCAATTATCTTGCACAGGCCTCTGTTAGCCCATTGTTTAAATCCACCGTCAGTTCTTCCAGGTGTAAAATTATCTGAGAAAGTTTGGGTGCAACTGACCAGCATTCAGTTTTACAGAAAATAATCAGATTTTTCTGTTGTGTTTTTTTTTCCATATAATAAATGTTGAATTGCAAACAATTTAAGGGTTTGAATTATGGAAATGACTGAGTATTTATTGTATGATCAGGATTCACTCAGTGAAAATAAAAATTATGATATAAATAAAACTAAATTTTTTCCTCTACAGATGTCAGAGCAGTGTTTTTAAAGGGTTACATTGCTTTCTGACTCTGGTTAATCTAATAATGTGCTGAATTTGTGTTTGACAGATAAAATAAGCATGTTTGGCTTTAGAAAAGTGGAAACTTCATTTATTTAATTGAATGAATTGATAATTGCAGTCACTTTGTGTAAATAGGGATTGTGTGCCTTTTCAAAAGGAAGTGTAATTGTTTTGCTAAAAAAGAGTTTCTGAGTGTAACCTCCACAGTGTATTAAGTATACCTACTGATGTCCTAACAGATCACAGATGTGGACTGTAATTCTGTTTAACAGGCCTGTGTGGACAAAAAGAAAGGGTTATTACGCTATTATCATTTTTCCCTCAGGCTCTCACCAAAGTCTTTGAATTGTAAAGCTTTTCAACGAGACAATATTATCCACTAAGGCTGGAAAACCTGTCGCCATATTGACCCCAGCATCCCCACCCTGTCTCCTCTCAGGGCCCTCTGTCCGTCTTCTCAGCCAAACAGAGGTGGACGGCCCCACGGACAATTCAAGTCTGCGCAGAAGACAGAGACCTGGGCTTCACCCTGAAAGGAGAATCACCTGTCCAGGTGGTTTCATTGGACCCCCTCTGCTCAGCTGCTGTGAGTTAACCTTTACTCCTCTTACCCTTGGCTGAACATGGAAGATTTATCTCTCTTTGGCAGCCAGCCTTGACATGATCTATCAGAGGGAACATCGCGCTCAGATTTATGTCTCTCAGAGTTCTCTAATAGATTTTATAGTTAATGGTTAAAACATGCAAATCCACCTGTGAGTGCTTGGCTTGATCCGTTTTGGCCCTGACACACTAAACATTAAAAACTATCAGCAGCTATGGTCGACATACTGAATCAGTCAGAAAGCTTCCAACAGGCAGTGCAAACCAGGCGGACGGACACTCCCTGATGACCTGCAGAAGAGGTGCAGGTGTGTCAGAGGCTTAACTGATGATTATAGTTAACTCTCATCTTTATTACCCAGTGAGTCACCAGATGCACATGTAGCTTCACACCCACAGTGGGCAGGTGAAGTGTTTTCATCATCTGCAAACTTTTAGAAATATTTTTACAAAGAGCAAAAAATACTGCTGGACAGAGTTCAGTGCTGCCTTCTGTTGAACTTTAACAACAGCCGAACACAGAGGTCACTCAATGTTAACTCCCTGCAAAAAGATTAGCCAGCAGGAAGTGACTTTTCATACAGCTAACTGCACCCTGACCATCAAATAAGGTAAGAAGGCGGCCTTATTTGCTCAGCGAGGCTTTGATTAAATAACGTAATTCTCAGAAGCCTAACCTGGATTCAGCTCTGAAGAATGGGTCCTCCTCAGCCCCTCTGGCTACTAATGTAATTAAGAATCAGACAGTATTTACTCTCTGCAATCCTTTTCAGTGTGACAGCTCATTAAGAGGTGCTGACAAAGATAGATAAGTAGTGTTACATAAGACTAGCTTTTTAATACTGGATTCAGCAGTTATTTTGGGACTGAATCTCCGGATCCCGGGTCACGTTATCATACAGAAATAATCTGGCTATGAAATAACAGTGTCAAGCGCTTGGCCTGCTCTAAAGGTTTCCTCTGGTTGGGTGCTGGAGGAACGCAACAAACCTTCAGCTGTAAATATTTACTCTCTGACTCCTGGTGTTCCTCGTGTCTTTTCCAGGCCGACGGTCTGAAAGAGGGCGACTACATTGTTGCCGTGGGCGACACTGATTGCAAATGGATGGGCGTGAGCGAAGTGATGCGGCTGCTGAAGGACGTGAACGAGGAGCCCATTGACATCCAGGTGGTCAGCATCATGGAGAGCAACCCTCCAATGGTAGGAGAAATCCTCTTTTCTGTTTGTTGGCTGAGGAAATTAAAGAAGATAAGATAATCTTTTAGTCGTCCCACAAACAGGGAAATTTACAAGGGAATAAAAGTCATCTACCTGGTTTTCTTGGTTGGTGTTTCCATCACACTAAGCAGCACAGAATTTCACATTTCTTTTGAGTTTTTGAGGTTTCTGCCAGTTTCTTCACATTCCTGTCTTTGCATATGATGTAGTGCTTAATGCAGCTCAGTACCAGAAAGTACAATGACAAATTCAGTTTTTTAAATATATTTGGATTGTGTGGTGAATGGTTCATGAGCCGGCTACTTATCAAAAGGTGTCATTTTATTATTAATGTCATCTTATTATTGTTAGAATGTCAAAGAAAATTAATAATCTTCCAGAAAATGTAACATTTTGGGGAGTATGTTAACAGAAATTTAATATAACATGCATGACTATGTTTCCATTAGTGTGTAATCACATGAACTAAGAGTGGTTGAGTTTCTGTTAGTTAGATGTTGTTTATATCGCCATAGGGAGCAGGTCCTCTTCATGGGTTCCATCATTTTTCTACAGTAGCCCAGAGTGGACAAACCAGACACTACCTCTGGCACAGTAGTTTTATCATGATGTTCAATATGTAGTTTCTGTTAGTTTTGTGGTTTAGTTAGTTTTCTGTCTACACTGTTAGTTTTCCCGGTGCATTTAATTCTGGCGACTTCACAGCAGACTGTTTATGATTCTGGGTATTTATTGATCTCTGTGTATGAATGTCATGTATTGACTGCATGGCGTCTAGCATGGCGTCTGGAACAACTCTTTCCACTGACTCGCTGTCCATGTCTCCATCCAGCCTACCAAGAGTGCCACCTTCTGCGGAAACCTGCCTAAGACCTACTCAATGATTTGCCTGGCCTACGACGATGACGACAAGAACCCCAGGTCCCGCAAAGTCTCCAAGAAGGCGTCCTTCCTCAGCTTTGGTCTGAAGAACAAGCTAAAGAACGGCAGCACCCTCAGCCTTCCCACTTCTGACCAATCCGGTACCCATCCCTGGAATAAACCCATCCCCACGTTCCCCAGCTCCAGCTCCTACAACAACGACAGTGCCCTCTACTGAGCTGGCTGCAGACTTCCTTCTGTCTGGCAGCATCGTGCAGTACACATATGAGGCCCACTATGGCTGCATACAGTGCTGTGTTGTACCCATACTGGGCCTGCTGTGGTACAGTCCCAGTGCCCCCTGGTGTCTCCACTGGAATACTGAGCTGTGTTGTTTGGATCTCCTGAGTCTGCAGTGTGAGGGCGACATCCTGCCAGCTACCTTGGAAAGTCGCTGTGCCAAATACTGCATATAGGTGCCTTTGTTGGTCCATGGGCGCCTTCCCAGCACAGTTCTGTTCAGAAGTAAACTAATGGGAAATCATTCTGTACCACGCCAGTATGCGTACAGCACAGTACATCTGCACTGTGGCAGAATAAATCCATACCAGTTATCATTCCACTCTATGTATAAATACACACACAGCACTGAGACAAGTTAAACTGTCATCTCAGTATGTTTTCTTCAGGAATCGCTCCAGACGAAGGACGAAAACAAAAGTACAAACACACCCAGTGTCTGTTTCCACTTTACTGCAAGGGGGTAATTTTAATGTGGCTTGAACGGTCTGTTGTTATATCTGTTGTGTACTGATGTAGCTGTTCACTGTGCAGTCTTGTTCCTGACCCATGTTTCATGCTGTTTATGTGAAGGATTAGGGCATTGCCACAATATTTGTCGCATTCAGTGGATAGTGATCGGTTTGGGGGTTTGACACTTTTTCTAAATATGTAGATGTGTTGTTGCAGTAACAGTGATTGAAATTTTGTCTGGGGAGAGTTGATGAATGCAATGTTTTATAAGCTGCTAAAAAAAAAATCTCTCTCTCTATATATATATACACACCTTGTATTATGTTATTGTCACTTTTGTATTTGTGAGCCTTTGAGGATCATAGTTTCTGCTGAGTGTCATGCCTGGGACACGGTGTAAAATGGAAATATTTAATGTCCCAGTTATGCCACAGACCAAAATGCCTCCATGTCCCTACAGTGCCGTGACGAACAGTTTCCCATCCTCACTGATCTGTCAGAAGAGCGTGAGCTGTGTGTGTCTCTCTGTTAATGTGAAGCCTGTTGTAGTTAAAGGTTGTTTTGTCTCCAGAAGGGAAGAATGTGGGCGGGCCGATAACATTCCTGCATCGTACCTGGACAGCCGGTCACCCAACAGTGACTTTGATCAAAGCCCAGTCAGGTTTGTACTATTTGTTACAATCCCAGTCACATCCCACATTTTACTGACACTTTGCAGTGTTGGACTATCTCTTTATCTACAAAGTAGATTCTTGTACACATTTGATAATCAAATTATTTATGTAATAAAAAAGAAATACACACAGCAAATATATAAATATACCTGTATTGGCGGTTTGAGAAGTAGCTTGTGAATGGTCAGTTTTTTTTGCACGTCGGATTTCTCGGTTGGTTTCTTGAGGGAATGTATTTTACTAGCCTTACTTAATCCTTTCAGTGAATTTATTATTCTGGTACATTTTGTCAATGTAAATATATTTTAATATGTAAATGTTTTTAAACAGTAACACTGAGAAGATCTTAACACTCTTTACTGTCTCTGTTTACCTATTGTGGTTTCTTATGTGCCATTTATGCTTAATCATGAAGGAAAATGTCACAAGTTTATCACAAGAATGTGCAGTAATTGAATAATATTAATCAGTGCTAAAAGAGGATGTTGTAGACTTAGAGCTTGCCATGCATTTCACTGTGCACAGTGATCCTAAATGCCTTGGAGAGGGTTATGGTACCTGGTCTCAGGTTGCCAAAGCTTCTTGACTCTACTTTGCACTGCATAGCAATAGTGGTGTGAATGCTTTGTCTTTGTGTCATATGTATAAACTCAAATCTCAATAAAAGAGGGGGACAAAAGTCATTTCTTGGATTTTTTTTTAGTTGATTGAAACTACCAAGCAGTTTGGGAATGACTGGAATGAAGTCAGCCCTCAGTGAGCGGAGGCACACTAAATCAACACTCATGGGTTTGCAGTTGGGAGTCCGGGCTGGGATCACATGACCTCCTAATCTACCATCATGGAAACAGAAGAGAAGCACCATGTGATTAAGTTTTATGTCAGGTCTTTCTTTGCCCTTAACATTCTTGTTCTTGTGCAGTATGTGGGCACGTCTGTCTTACTGTCTATTTTCATAGCTTTGAACTTTGAAAATGAACTCCCCTAAGGTCAAATTCTCTTCAGTATTTAGATTTATTTTAACAGGAAAAGTTGATACTGCAGAAACCAGATCTGTTGACTTTTGCTTATGGGATTCATACTTCCACCATTTCTCAGGGCAAGGGGCAGTGCTTGATAAAACTAATTTTCAGCTTATTTATAGCCAAAAGAGGACTAAAATGCATTTGTTGAAGTTTATTATTATTACCATTACCTGCACAGAGCAGATGAAACCAGATGGGTGAATATTATGAGGAAATATGTTTTCCTTGTCTGTTTATGTTCGGGAAATCTCAAGTCTTTAAATCAGCCTTGGAAAATTTGAAAGGTAGCGCCCATAAATCTCTTTATTTTAGGTTATGTGTCACGTTTTACAGCTGTAAAACAGGAAAAAAGAAAGACGCTCTATGTGGGGTCGAATCTACAAGGTAACCTGCAAATTGTGAAAATCTCGCGAGACGTCGACATTATGTTTGGCCTACAGTGGTTGAAGTTAGACAGCCATGTTAGGCAACCATTGATTGATTAAGTTTGAGCACTGGCCTCGTATTGTCAAAGTTAGGTATTGATCCCGAATATCTATGGATGGAATTCGTCGACGATTAGCGATTCTCGCGAGAGGTTTAATGATTTGCGGGTTACCCTTTCTCTACTCTGTTTACAGGTGACGGTTGATCACTGCTCGGCCGTTGGGTCTGGACGTCGTTGCTAGGTGAATCCTACCCGTCACTGATTGGCTCCTCAAAGCGCTTTTAGCCAATCAGCATCACGTTTGTAGAAAAGTGCCTTCTTGTGGTGTAGCGTCTAGATACCAGCCTGTTGAATAGTTAGCTTACTCGTTTTGGTTTTTCTCCGTCGTTTTAACGTTCGTTTAAAATCAGACAGATAATTTGAAACACACGGAAGTCATAAGCGAACCCTTCTTCTGCTATCTGACAGGCCGTTAACGTGTCAAGATGGTCGCCTTAACCTGAAACAGTAACTTTAGCTGGAGGAGCAACGGTCAAAAACCCATTTTCCACTATGTTGAAATTCAGCTTCAGGAGGGAAAAAGACAAGGAGTTTGTAAGTTTCACATATTTAATAAGATATATTAACCATAGACCTTTTCTACCCAGCTAAATGTCTAGCTTGAATGTTCTTATTGTCATTTAGCTAACGCTTCCGCTAGACAACGCCGGTTATTTAACGTTAAAAGTCAGATATTTCCGAAATGTTGGCTTTGACACGCCAGTAGTATTGTGTTGTAACATAATATTAATTTTGTTGGTCATTTTGTTGAAACAACGAGTAAAGATGTATTTATTTTATTGTTCTGTACCTTTCTGCTGTTATTTAGAAAGGAAATGAGATTATTGTTTAAGTATTACTGCACAGCATCCGTCTGATATGTGATTGCAGGGTAAAAACAGGTGCAGTTAATAACAAAAGTTATTGTCCTGTTTTATTCTGGTTTAGTGCATAGATGTGAGGAAGTACTCACATCTTGTACTTCAGTAAAAGAAGCAATACCACAATGTAGAAATACACTGTTACAAGAAAAAGTATTGCATTCAAAACTTACTTAATTATCAGCATCAAAATACACTTAAAGTATAGGAGTACTCAGCATACAGAATATGATTCACAGTATGTGTTATGTCTTCATCACTTGATGTGTTTATTGTGTTTTATGCTGCTGCTAAAGATGGGGATATGTTTTTTTTTTAATTATTATTTTTGGGATATTTCACTGATATTCTGCTATTTAATATAATATGTTTTTTTTAAAATGTACTGTGTTAATATTTTTAGTAATTTTTTTTTTCACATATTTTATTTGTTCAACACTTAAACAGGATCAGTTAAGTTTGATCCTAATCTAATATTACAGCATAATTTATATGTTGATTACATTTTGAATTATCACAAAAGCCGTGCTTAAATTTATCAAACTAATTTTAGTGCAGTAAAAAGCATGAAAATTAAATGTTGCGGAGCAGAAATTTGCATAAAATTAAAATACAAATATTTAAAAATTTAAAAATTGTATTTCAGTATGGTACTAGTAGTAGTAGTCATAGTTACAGGCTGTTGTTTAGATATCTTGTTAATCAAGTGGTTTATCATGTTGTCATTCTGTCGTCTTCCCTTCCACCTGTCTTTTTGTTTTTTGTCAGTGTGGGTGTGAAATAGTTATTGTAGGAACCTGATGTCTGTCTATGTGATGCTAACCGTCTCCCTAACCTTCCTCTGTGTGTGTTGTGTAGAAACATATAGCTCATGGTTTGATCCCCGCTGCCTCCATTGCCCCCAAGCCCGCTGTGCCTCGAACCCCACCCCCACGCAGCCCAAACCCCTCACCTGAGAGACCCAGGTATCTAATCCTCCACCTGCACCATCCTATAGTTTAGCTGTGTTTCCTCTGACATTTTCTGAAATAGTTAAATCATCAAATGCACTTGAAAGATTCTTGCAGGGTTTGCTCTCATATCTCTATCTGCTCTCACTATACTGTTCTACACCGTGGACATGATTTCAAAGTCAAAACTGAAAGAGCAATTTGATGTTAAATATAGATATTTTATAACTTTATATATCTGTAGACGTTTAGTTTGGATTAAAGATATTCAAGGTTTAAAAGAGTTCAGTAGTTTTAGTCTAGGTGTTTCAATCTGTGAAACTGTGACAAAAGCTTCACAGTTATACTGTAAATAAGGAGCATGCAGTGCTTACGAGGAATATTTTGTTGCGAATACTTTACAACAGATCAGCCTTGGCAGCAGCCATCTTATCCTCTTCGCTCACCGGACAGCCGTGGGCCATCCCCCCCACCCGGCCGAGGTCTTTCTCTGAGAGTGGCCCATCAGAATCCCTCATATCTGAACCAAACATCAGTGCATCACTTTTCAACAGGTGAACTTAGTATTATCACAAGCTGTGTGCCAAATGGTTCTACCTACAGGAGGTGACACTCCATGTTTCAGCCTGACCTGTATTTATTTCTTTGGTGTGTCACAGAAGGGAATGTGTACAAAGCAGAGCATAGTACTGGACTAGTCCTATTTCATAGTGGTGCATTTTGTATTTGAGCTCTTTTTTAAAATTTTTTATAGAAGACAAAGGTTTGAATGATAAAATGCATGAAGGCTGAATTGGAGTTAGCATATGTCTATGTTGCTATTTTGCTGTATTGCTTTTTAAAGTAGATAGATAGATGGATAGATAGATGGATGGATACTTTATTAGTCCTGAGGGAAATTCACTTACCCGCAGCTGTTAAAAATACAGAAATAAGGGCAACAGAGCACACAGAGGAGAGGTTGTCAAAAAATCCAAACAATCATTCAAAATATATACATACTATAACCTAAAATAAATGCTAAAGCAATGTCAATAGTGTGTACATGTATGTGTTTGGAGTTGGGGCTATGGTTACTGTAAATCAAACATAAAAATATATAAAATACATAAGATAAAGCTGACTTTCCTTCTCTTTAACCTTGAGATGTCACTTACTAACCTCCCTCAGAGACAGATGGTCAGAGGACCTGGATAGCCGACCACATCTCTCCTCCCCTGACCAATCAGAGGACGAGCTTGAAGACAAGGAGAAGGAGGTGGAGAGTGGAGAGGACAGGGAGGAACATGTCTACCAAACTCTCGACCAAGAAGAGAAGTCAATCACTGATGCAGTTTATTCCCTGCCATTAAAACCTGAGGTGAGTTTCGACTGGAAGATCTCATTGTTATGTTTCAGAAAGCTCGCTGAAGGTTCTATTCACAATTTTAAGAAATGGTGTCATTGAAAGCAAATGAGAAACATCCCCATCCCCTTCATAAAGGATCAAAGAGCTTCTCAGCAAAGTAGTTTTGTCACAGACTTGTTCACATTATTGCAGGAACAGTGCAAGTTTAAAGCCATGTGTGCGCACTGGGATGGCCTCCATCAGCTACACCTTATGCCTTTCCTGCCATGAAGTCAGAATATCTGCTTTTTTATGTTTGTCTTGAGGGGATTCTGAAATATTTTTATTCAAAGTTCAGTTTGTGAGCTCTCTGAGGTGGATATTGTTGTGATACCAGTCTGATCCACTGGGAGGTATAGTTGTACACAGAATAAAGGTGATGTAATATAATATATTGAGTCTTTTACTGTCGTGATACAGTATGATTTGTACAGTTTACTGTCACAAGTTTTCATTCTGCTCAGCAGTCATTTTAAGCACTTTGAGATGTTCTTCCACTGTTCCTGAACCACAGTTTATGGCTATTGTTCCTCAGTCAAGTTGTTTTTTTGCGCAGGCTGTCTACATTTGCCATATATTTTATTTATTTGCTAATACCTCTAACTTTTCCAATTTGCCAATTCAGGTGTCTGCAATTTGGCATATATCTAAATAGAGCTGCAAGATTTAATCAATTAGCTGTCAAATCTTAAATTAATTGCCTTTACTACTTTGATCACCCATTAGTCAGTTACAGTACCTTTTTTTTTTAGTCGAAACTCTGAGATTTCATCTTCTTAAATGTGAATATTTTCAGATTTTTTTTCTTCCTCTATGACAGGAAACAGTAAATTTGAGGACGTCCTCTTAGGTTTTAGGAAACACCTTTTCACCATTCTTGTACAATTTATAGAACAAGCTGATTGACCGATAGAATATAATCATATGACTCAACAATGGAAAACTTGTAAGATGTAATTGTGATTTGTGGTTGTTAGGGAATAGGGAGTATTTCATTCCCTGGTGCGTATCATTTCTGTCTGTGAGATTTCTTCCTATAATGGTTACGTCCAAAGAGTCTGCTCTCTCTCACAGCATATTCCTCCATTCTGTTCATGTTCTCATCTTCGATATCACCACATTGGTTTTCTAACCTACAACAGTCCCACTGGGCTCTGTTTCCCTCATCAGTTGTTTCTTTAGGCTATCAGAGTCTGCAGCTGCCTGCTGCTTTATTCATAGCTGAACACATTTTGGCACCACAGAAGACATGATTTTTCATTTCCTTGTACCATAATCAAACAAGAAGCCTATACAGTGGATTTGGAATTTACATATTAGACACATTGGGTTTTAAACCCTCATAAATCAGCAGACGTTCATCAGCTAATCTTTATCACTCAGGGTGGTGATGTGAGTTCATGTACACTGCTAAAACGAACAGGCCTTTCTATTCACAAGGCAATATAGTTATAACACAAGCTGCAGCCTCCAAAATGACCAGTCGGTTGAACCAACACCCTCTCTGAATCACATTCATGTATAATTAAAAAAGGGCCGTTATCTGCATTATATTAGGTCCATCTACAGACTATAGATTATTTTCTAATCATGTGATCGATCCTCAAACCAATCAGCGGTTGACGCTCCTCACTCTGTCACATTCATTTATTTTTGCTTCTTTCTCATTCTGTGACTCGTTCTGACGCTGAACTGACTCATTCGCAGGATTGGCAACGATACTGCAAAGTGACAAGATTATTTTCCCCATTTTGACAATGGCCATAAACGCAGAGGTCTGTGAAATAGCCTTGCACGAAAAGGATCCAGGCAGCGGGGCGTTGGAAATCTCTTTGAAAAGACTCATTATCTGTCTGTTTTGTCTGCCTGTCTTTCAGACCAGTTCACTCCAGCTGCTTCAGATGTCTAACAGACGAGTTCCTTCACCAGGTAACAACTGATAATCTGCTCACAGAATAAATAATAACAATAACTCTATTCACAGAGCATTTTTCATATAACAGATGTAACTGAAGTGCTTTAAAAAAGAAGATAAAAATGCAACACATTCTGACAGAGAAATTAAATTAGACAACAAAAGGACAGTAGATGGTAAATGCATTAGTAAAATTAAAACAGGGACCATTAAGAATAAATCAAATGAGAGAAAATGGTTAAAATACAGAAAAACAACATTAAAGGTTTTCAACTGTTGTTTGAAAATCTAAATATTGTACATCCCAATAAAACAACTTTACTTGTCAGTGTCTCCATATTGCAAATAGTATATTGTCAGGATAGTTGTAATTATTGTTATTATTTTAATTTAATTTTGTTCAGACTGTTGTTTATTAGTAGATCCAGAGATTGTGGGAACTGTTGTAAGGGCCCACTCAGTTTACATGTAAGCTGATATGAACAGAAATTTCTATGTTATGTCTTATTTACATGTGCATACTAGAACTTGACCTTCTACGTGAATGTGTTTATATGCTTTAATATTAAAAAACACTTTACTTTTCTTATACTAGCTGAAACACTGTTGGAGCACCAGCAGCAAAACAAAAGCAGTCATGTTAGGGTGTGGTTTCATTGTTTGCAATTTAAAATAAGCCTTGAAATTTCTCAGAAAAACAAAGCTATGTGGCTCTCAGTGATGATACTGTTTGGATCACTACTAACGGAAATGTACATGTTTCTGCTTTGAAGGTAATATAAACAGAAAAGTGGATTTTAGAGTTTTCTCCCAAAGAAAAAGGAAAGAAGCTCGGCTGCCCTTCAGCATTTAGTGAAGGACAAAGCTACAGACTATTTCATAACATTCAAACAGGAACATTGAAAGTATATCCTCTTTTATTTGTTGTTGTGTCGCTGCTTTTCAAATAGTCTGTAAGAGACTCAGCTACTCTACACTATGACCCTTTAGTGAAGAACAAGAGCCTCATTATATAGCTGTTATGAACAGAGCTGGCCTCGGGCTTCTGACGGTGCTAAATTAATATGTTTTATGCCTCCCTAAAATGCTCCTACCTTTAATCACTGAGTTGTGTATGCTACAGTGACCTTCAGGCTATGGAGAGAGTAACTTTTACAGAACAGTGTGCAGCTTGTGCTTGAATTGGGTTATATTCAAGCATTTTATTCATTTATTGATGGCAGAATGTGTTATAATGTCTCAGATTTCCCTGAAGAAACCAGCGTCCAGCCTCCTGAAGCCAGCTGTGATTCCTCCAAGAAGAAAGCCTCCGTCAGGAGAAGCTCTGGAAGTCTGAAGGAACATGTACCGCGTAGGTGTCCTAAAGTACCCAGCTGTGTGTGTCTGTTTTTTTAACTTTTATTTTTAATATTTTGCTAAATATTTCACAAACAGACAGCTTTTGATTCATAGCACAACGGTAAAAACACGCTTTGCTGTAGATCAGACAAACTATGTCCGTTTGATGGCTTATTGTTTAAGTTTAAGAATCTTCAGCAGCATTTAACATGAAATCATAGAAATAGAATAGGAGCAGGACAGACAAGGGTAAATACAGATTGATATTAGATGCTATGGTAACAACCATACTCTGCATCTTAGAAGTGGACATAGTCACTGTGACGCCACCTACTGGTTGGTGGACTGCAGTTGTCATCTTGGGTATTTACAACCAGAAGTGAGGGTGGAGTAAAACTAAATAAAAAATCTAAAAATATAGTATAAAAAATATTTTTTAGACCAAAAATGTTAGAATTAATCGTTAAGAAGTGAAAACTCACTGTAAAAAGTTTAAAATATGACAAAAACACCAGGCCAAACCTGACTGAACAACTTTGTGGTAACGACCTGTCAAGCAGCAGGTAGCCCCGCCCTAAATCATCCCCTCCTTTATGGTCTGTTTGACTCTAAATGGGACCATATTTTACTAAATGAACATTGTGCTGTGTTGAGGAAGACTTGAAACTAGAGACTGAGACCATAAACTCATGTTGACAAACTTTACTGAGGGAATAAATCAAGAGAGAAGTAGGGTCATTTTCTCATTACTTCTATACAACTAGAGGAATCGCCCCCTGCTGGCTGATAGAAAGAAGAGCGGTTGAAGACTGAGCTACTCAGTGGGTGACATAAAATGTGTCAGCCTCACTAGTTTTGACCTACTGTCCATATAAAGCAAGCATCGTTCCTTCTGTAGTCTGTTGTTGATGATGCTCGTCATGTTACAGCAGGCAGAGAGTTTGCGAAAGACCCTCTCCATGCTTCGTACCACTCCTCTGCTTGTTTGGTCATTAATGCAAAACCTCTTTGAACGGAACTTAGCTCACAGTGGCAACGGTAAAAATGGCTGCTGCTCTGCTCCTGCTCTGTTAAATTGAATGGGAACATCTATTCAACTCCTGTTCTATTTCAAGTGAAATCATGCATCACGCTCCTTAAAATGGAAGCATTTATATGGTTAGATTTTATTTATAGGGCACTCTGCATGCAAAGTGATGTGTGCCTCCATGTGACGTGTAAAGACTTGTTCTCTGTCTAGGTGACTGTCAAATTATTTAATACAAATCAGTTCAACATTTTCTGCTTCACACACATCTTTGTTCACGTAATGACCATGTGATGCTTGGATATTGCCATAAATATTGATATTTCTTTAGAAATGTGGTACATTTTCACATTTTATTCCATTTATAATATGTTTATGCATGTATATTTACCTTCCCTATTCCAGCCGGGCTACCCATTATCACCACCGACCGACCCAGACGAGCCAAAAAACCCAAACACCCCACCCAGTTGCCTCTAGAGCCCAGCAAGGCGAGCACAGAGGAACAGAGGAAGGCAGCATGGGCCCAGCCAGAGAAAAACAAACTGCTGGAGGAACGACTGCAACGGCTGGAACAGAGGATCAGTCACAGCCAAGCCTCCTCACACCCGAGGTCATCTGCAGGTAGAGTGAGGGAGCCACTGGAGATGTACAGAACAGCGAGAATCGATGGGGTGAAATAAGCAGTGACAGAGGAGAAGAGGTGAAGGGAGAGGGAGCGAAGCCGTGAGTCACAGCAGATGAATGCATGTGTAGTGGTGAGAGGAGGGAGCTGGAGATAGTGCTGTTAGTGGATATAGTCTCTGATCCCCGAGCTCCACAGCACCTCCTCAGCATGATGAGAAGGAGAGAGTGGGGAGTAATGGAAAAGAAACATGAGAAGGAAACAAAAAAATCACTTTATGATACCTCCAGGGTGGTGGGTTCAAGGTCAACGAGCAGACCACATGGTGAGTCGAGGTGTGTTGAAGAAGGACCAAAGGCTTCTTTCATTCACTGTGCTCGTTAGTTTCATTTTCATCAGCCCTCTCCTGAAAATATAATGATGAATGGATGTTGTACAGTATATATTATTAGTGTGCTAAACCTTTGACCTTTCTTGTTTGCTAATAATGTAATTTTATTCTGATTTTTCTGTTATTCTAGTGGGTTCTGGTCAAACATACAATATGACATTTTTTTGTCGCTGGGGTGTCTCAATCAGAACAATAACAAAAGACAGAGTTTGGCAACGTGGGATCATGGGGGTCATTGAACCGGTGATTAAAACCTGACACTGAAATAAGCAGTTTCACATAAAAAAAATCTGTGGTTTTCCAACGTTGTTTGGTGGTTAAAGGACATATTTGAGGGGCTGCATACTGAGCTGCTGCTGCTAACGTTTGCTTAGCTTGCATACATGTTCCATATTATTCTTTAATCTATGTGAGTGTTGATATCTCTAAAATGTGTAACCTGCTCTGCTGTGCTTGCAGGCAGCCAGGCAGAGCTGCTGAATTTGAGGCAACACGCTCAGGAGCTGGTGGATGAAAATGATGCCCTCAAATTGACAGTTCACCGTCTGAATGTTGAGCTGAGCCGCTATCAAACCCGCTTCAGACCACTGACCAAACAGGAGGTATGTCAAGCCACGAGGTGACACCTCTGCCTTTGGAGTAGAACATCATGGCCTAAAACACTAGACATTTTAATCTTATTATTCTGATGTACAGTCCTCTCCTCTCAGTCTAATTCACAGCACACCACTTTATTTTTATAGCAAGATAGAAATCTGCATTTGATCCTGTCCTTTCATCTGATCTGTTGGTCTTTAGGAGTTTCTTGTTCACCGGTTTGTGGCATGTTGTTCGCTTTGGGATTTGTGTGTTTTACACCAGAGAGGAAAGCTGACTTGTGGTTTTAATCATGGCTACCTCATGCTGTGTCTTCACACCAGTTTGATTTTGCTGTCGCTGAATGTCTGTGCTAGACCTCATTAGTGACAGTCAAAGTGTGGCTTATAGGAAGAGATGAAAGATCAAGGAGCAATTCTATATTTGAGTAAGATGGTAATAAGAAACAGGAGAAGCCAAATGTACAACATTGCAGACTTAAAGCCTCTGGTTTTATCAACATATTTTACTTGTTTTATTTACTCTGTGTGAAGGACAACATTAATCTGCCATATTAAACACGGCTGTGATGGTGTGATGACTAACTTTTGTTCTCTTTCTCATGCAGAGCTCCACAATCAGTGGCTTACCACAGACAGGACCTCCTCCTCCCTGGTTGGTCAGTATCTTTCATACTTGTGCAATACACTACTTTAACATAAACTTAGGGTTAATAGTCAAGTTCAGCTGATCAATCTGTTTAACATGGCTGGCTTGTATTTTTTTATTTACATTGTGTCTGATGGACCTGAGTGAGCCAAAACCTGTGCCTATTTTTGTCATTCACAGAATCAGATTGTTGTTATAAATGTCTGACAACATTATGGAAATAACACTACAGAGAAATGACCTTTTTACCTTTTCAGTTATGTCTCAGCACTGGACCAGTTTCAGAAAGTGTTGTCTCCATTAGTCACATTAGTCCACTGAAAAAGTTATCCTTTAAAACATTTGTTCAGCAGATTAACATGAGGATTCCTACATGCTCAGTGTGGTGACAAGTTTGGAAGGTCAAATTTGGATCATTTCTTTTTTTTTCCATTTATACAGCTTGACATGAAGTATTTATCTCCTTTGCTGCTGGCCTATGATGACAGGATGAATGAGAAAGATACACTTCTGCAGAAGACAGAGGTGAAATGCTTTTCAGTTTGTTTCTTCTTATTATCCCCTCAATCATATTGATTGATGTCTCTACTGTTCTATATGATTAATGATTGCTCATCATGTGGAGTGTGTAGGACCTGGCGTGGTGTGTGTGTGTGTGTGTGTGTGTGTGTGTGTGTGTGTGTGAGAGACTGGTTTGCCTGTTCTGGGCTACCAAATAACATGGTGGACCACTCCATAAGTAGAAATAAACAGCTTTCTTTCTGGGAAACACATTACGAAAACACAATAGCACTGGTCCTTTAATTGGCACTTTATTAAAAGTCAGCGTTAAAATCCTGTACAATATGAAAGATGACAGCATTTTTCCAGTGAGCTGACTGGTTGGCAGAGGAGCTGTGGACACATTTTGATGTCCTCTCAAGTCGACCTACTCTGCAGCAGATTAGCTGAGCAGCAAAGGTTACCATGGTTATCTACCCCAGTTAAAAGTGAGCCAGATTCGTGGTCTTAAGCCCGAAGAGAAATGGCTAACCCACTGATCTCACTTGGTGGTTCAGGCCCCTGAAGAACTGGTGCACCCAGCTGTAGTCGCTGTCAAGGTTTTTGTCACAGAAAAGTGAACCTTCATCCTTAGAGGTAGTGCAGCAGAAGATTTATTTTTTATTTTGCCTCCGTCCTTGAAATCAGAGGTCCTTGTGTGTCTTCCTCTGCTTGCCACAGGAGGAGGTGAAGAGGTTGCGTGTTCGTGTGGAGGAGGTGGTCAAAGAAAACGAGAGACTCCATGAAGAAAGGGTCAGCCAGAAGAACCGGTAAGAAGAAATATCCTCTTTGTACTGGTTCAGCTCTGTCAGCACTTGCTTGGCCATCACCATTAATTCCCCTCAGGTCGTGAAAATGAAATACCTCCTTTATTCTCTTCTGCACTGCTGCTTTCCTGTCTCTGGGTCTGTCCCTAAAGCTTAAGTTTTTTGAAATAATGAAAGCGCTCCTACATCTTCTAATCACCGCTTTCATCTCATTCTCTTTCATCATCTTGTCTTCAGATAAAATAATCGCATCAGATGACCTATTTTTAAATTGTGTATTGACTCGAGAGCACTGTGGAGATGCAGTAAGATGTCATGTGTGTCTGTTTACATTTAGTGCATGAGACAGGTGTTCTGGACAATTACCCACTAGTCAGTATTCATGATTAATACACCACTTCCAGCCCCAGTGAAGGGGCTATATTAGTAAGAGAAGTATTCGATACTTCTCAACTATAAACCTGCTACTGTTACCCTAACATGTCAAACTAAGTGTTGATGCATTTTGCATTTTTTCATTTGCACACAAACCTAGTAATCTCTCTCTCTCTCTCTCTCTCTCTCTCTCTCTCTCTCTGCAGTCAAGAACTAAAACAACAAGCCCTCCTGGTTCTGCAGGAGAACCAGGTTCTGATTGATCAGCTCGAGATGCAGCATGCTAAGGCCAAGGCCAGCCACAGCAAACACCAAGCTGAAGGTACAACTGCAACATGTTAAAAGTTAAAGGAATTCTTCGTAGGAAACCAAAGACAAGGGAAACCCATCTTTGGTTGAAAACCATACAGGACAAAAACACTTTTAGCATCATTCTCTGTGTCCTTTTCTCTGCCGCTCTGTAAATTTTTCCTCCGTTTCACTTCTCTTTTCTCTCATTGTAGTTTCCAAGGTGACTAAGCAACTGATGTTGTTGGAGGCGGAAAAGCAGCGTTTGCAGGAGGACCTGGATGAGAGCAGGAGGGAGGTGCAGAAGAATTGGAGGGAGGTGCAAGTTCTGCAGGTCCGTTTGAAGGATACCGTCACCCGGGACGAACACTGCAGCATCACTGGGAAACTCAAACGGTATGAATCAGTCTGTAGAAAAAACAGTTCTGTTCCTGAAGTGGGACACATTTCTTTTCTTTGATGAAATAAGAACAAACAAGAAAGAGAAGAAGTGAACAGATTAGTTATTATGTTGGGTAAAATGCTGCTCTCTTCATGTTGTCATCCAAAAATACCTAAACCCAGGGCTTCTCACTCTATTCTTTCTACCTCAGCTCACTTTTCGTTTAGTTTATTATTAGTTCAGTTTACTATTGATTTGATGATAAGAGCTAATGAGTTAACATCTGAACCGTTGCTTCGATAACTGCAGAGAGCAGCACTAAATTGTAAGACATTATCATAACCATCATTAATAAATGGCAAACTGACGATTATTATTACATATATAGCCCAAATATTGGCAAGGCTGTTTTGTAAAGTGGTTTGTAAACCATCTATAAAAGTTATGTTCATGGCTATTATAAAGTTTATAAAATACGTTGTAAGCATCTACAAACAATATTTATACACTGGTTTCTGGTCCATCTGTCTCTGTAATGTTTAGGCAGGTTTTCCATTCACTTTCTTAAATGTTTACAATTAATTTCATTAACAAATATAGTTTATAAATTAAAATTTTTGCCAATGTAATCAATATGTAATTGTTATTGTCCCTTATTAGCTATGATAAAATATATAATTCCTGAAAATTATTTCATATTACACAAACTAATGACAAAAATTAGAGCATTATTAAAAATTCATAAACATTATTAATTATCATTTCATTGTTTGCTAACAGTAAAATAACCACTAACTTAAAGTTTAATTTAAGTTAGTCAATTTACAGCACCATGTATAAAGTATTATAAAGTTTTTTATGAAGAGTTATGGAATAAACTGAAGTGGTAGTGGTTCGATTAAATTATTAAAACTCATCTCTCTGTAGGTTTGTGCAATTTATAGTAATGGGATACACTTCATTGTGTGTGTTCGCTACCAGATGTTTTGTTTTCATGTGTTCACAATCTGGCCTCTGCTTCCAGACAACTAGAGCAACAAGAGAGCAGGAGTCAGAGTGAGATGGACGAGATGCTTCTCAGACTGTCCAGCCTGCAGGAGGAGAATAGACGCCTGTCTGTGGACAAAGCCAACCTGACTGCTGATATAAAGAGGAAGGAGGCTGAGCAGGAACTCACCAGACAAGCCAACAGGTACTAAATATACTGCTTTCCATAAAGCTTTCTTTCTGTGGTATTGTCTTAAGCCTATAATATACCAGTTGGACCACAATTCTATCTCATCTCCTTAAAGAGATATTTATACTATATTTTATTCTATTAAAAAATACTTCCTCAGGCTATGGTTACGTTCTATCCTCCTGCAAATTTGCAGCAAGACACCATTTAATCAAAAAAGTGAATAGATCTGCTTCCAATAGCCCCCAGCCAAGTTGTGTTACATTTTAGAAAAAAAAACACCAGTAAATTTAAATGCTTCGGCCCAAAGTGAGGGGAGATGTTAAAAAAGAAGATGAGTCTATCAAACCCTGGAGGATGGAGCAGCTTAGATCACTGCACAGCTATTAATACTGTCCATGAGACTAAAATGCGTCAAAAACACTGGTCCTGCTGTGCAATATACTCTGTAGATCTGTTTTAAAGCAGAAACAGAAATCTTGATATGTTGCTGTTCATAATTCAGTGTAAAGTAAAATCACATTTTTTTGTTCATGTTATGATGATAAATGCAGAAGATTGCTCTAAGTTTGACAGTGTATGCAGCCATTTAAAACTGTATTTGATTGTCATATCTCTCATTCACTTGTTAATTTTATTGCACATAAGGACATTAGGACAGAGCAGGTTATCCCTTAACCACCCCTTATTTTATTAGTACAAGGATTTTAGTGACCTCTCATACTATCTCTGTTTGACTTTAACCTGGACAGAGGTGCAATCAGCCAGAATACAATGAAACACCTGTTTTGGTGTGCAGGGACAGGAGTGATTGCATAATTTTGGGCTACTAATTACTGAATAAAAGTGTGAACCAGAAAATATAATTAAAAAGGAACAAAGAATCGTCCTAAAATCAAATCACCAACCACTGCATTGAATCATCTGAAGCAGCCAATTAGCTTTAGATTTGTGTTGGTTGCTGCTTCCCTGAATGCTTCAACAGTGTGACAGCTGAATATCCCATGGTTAGAACAAACAAAACAGAAACTACAGTAAAAGTGATTATTGGAGTCCTGCGAAAGGGTTATTTAACACTAAAAATTACTCTGGTTGGATAATAGAAAATGATCTGACTTCTCTCTTGATTTATTCCCTCAATAAACATTGTAAACATGAGATTATGGTCTCAGTGTCTAGTTTCAAGTCTTCGTCAATACAACAGGATGTTCAGTTAATAAATGATGGTCTCATTTAAAAGCAGGGAATGATTTAAGGTGGGGCTACCTGCTGATTGAGAGGTCACTGTTAGAGCGATGTGTGGTCTGGATTTTGTTTTCTGGACACCTAAGAATGTCTTATTCAGTGTTTGGTTGTATTCAGCTTCACCTTTTGAAACCAAGATGGCGACAGCCAAAATGTTGAACTCGAGGCTGAACTTGAGGCCAAAACTCAATGTCACGGTGCCTTTGTCTACTTGTGATACATAAGCTCAAGAGTTGCTTTTCATCACATCACACATCCTCATCTTCTTTGTCTATCTTTTATTCTTTGCTCTACTTGTGTAATTTGTCCTGTGTCCTCTTATTAAGGCTGCTTGTCACAAGCAAATTTCCCCTCTGGGCTAAATAAAGTATAATCTAATCTAATCTACACCAGGGATTACAGTTGTTCTAAGATTATTCTGCTCCCTGTACACCAAAACTGAGATTAACGTGGACTTTCTCATTCTGAAGCATGAAGATTGTCAGAAGGTGTTTGATTAACCAACAGTGTTTTCATCCAACTTGCATCAATACCACAGGATCTCAAGATATCATCTAGTCAGCTCCTTGTCGCTTCTATTCCCTGTTTTCATCCAATCTGCCCGGCTCCTTTCCCTTAATCCCTCATATGTTTTTCATTCCTTTATTTTTCTAAATCTGTTGCCTTCTCCACTTCTTCTCCATCCTCCTTTTCATTCGTGTCTCGCTGTTTTTCTGCCCCATCTTTTGTCTTTAATTCTGTTTTCTGTTTTTTTTTTTCATCCAGGAAAGCTGAGAGGAGGATGAGTGCATTGAAGAGACAGAAGGACGAGTGTCTGTTGAAGGAGGAAAAGACCCGGCATCACATGGGAGCTGTCATTTCTGTGGCGCAGCACATTTCCCAGGAGAGGGACCAACTTTTACAGATGGTACTACTGATCCCACTGAAGATTTTTCACATCACATAGTCCAGTTGATGCACATACAATAGCAATACTACTGACCCTGGTCAGACTAGGTACTGTATGTATTGTACATGTAATATCCCTGACACTTCTATCACTGCAGGAAACAGAAAGACTGGGTGTTACACACAGTAGCACTGACAAATGCTTAATCTCTGTATGAACAGGAATCTGCAGCATCTGTCTGCAACAACATTTTGGTTTCTGTGTGCAGTCTGAGTTATATTGACCAATCGTGAATAAGCCTTGTTTGAATGCAGGTAAGCAGTCCATGGGGAGAGCTCAAGAGGTCGAAATTCAGACGTAAACAACCCATAGATAAATAACAAATAGGAATATAGATAAAAGTATAAACTAATTAAAATTAAATTACAAATTACAAGGCAAGCCAATACTCCTGTACTGCCTTAATTTAAGTGACATTGTGGTCTGATTAGACGTCAAAAAATCTACTATAACAGCATACATCAGAATGATTTATAATAGAGATACCCTAATCACACTGCTGGTACCAATCATTTATTGTCTTACTATAGCAGCTGGTTTACAAGGCTTCATACTGATGTTTTTCACCACCATCCTGGACAAAGAATTCTTTTTATTGTCATCTGGACTGGCTGTTTGAAGAAAAGTTAGCTGTTAGCTCTGTGATTAGCCGAGCAGGACTGTGCTGCCCACCAGCAGGTTTCATTTTATTTTTGTAGCATGTTGTGCACCTGAACAACCACATGTTCAGCCCCTGGCTGGTGAACGATACAATGATTGACCTCAAAGGAAAAATGCACAACTCAGCAGGTAGGTAGGTTTAGAGACAGTTTTCTTGGTGTGAAATCAGATAGGATTAGAGAAATAACTGCTGAGAGCTGGCAGTCATACAGAGCATGAACTGACAGGCAGGAATCAGTTAAATGCTGCAGCATCAAGCTTTCTACTGACAGAGTTTCTTTCTACATGCACTGTGAAGCATTTAATACGATGGAGCAGCCATTCACATTGTGGCTAGTGACTGTTGGTCCACAGAGGCTGAATAGTGTTTAAGCAACCTTCTGTTTTTGTGTCAGGAGTCATGTTTGTTGCTCCTTAAACAGCTGCTGCCTGAGGCGTTCTCTCCATGTCAGCAGGGAGACGCTGGGATGATCCTGCAAATATTGATGGGTGATATGATAAGTGTGTCTGATTACACATCATTCTGAATTTATTAGAGAGACCTTTCTCACAGCAGACATTTGACATGTCCTAGCAGGAAAAGCACGGTTGTAATTGATAATCATTTAGGTCATCTAGTTGCAGGGTTGTTAATGCTGACTCACCCTCATGGCTTGCTGTGACAACTGTAGCTGAGCCATCATTAACAAGTCTTTGGTCTTTGTCAAAAACAGACATCCATAGAAAGATTTGTTCAAAAGGAGATTAATTTCATACCTGATAATGTTATGATCCTCTTTGATCCTTTTAGTTGTCTTAGCTGCATCTTAACTGTAAGGGAGCCTGGGGGGGACTGATTTGACTTCTCATTTGACTAATCTAAACTCCCCAGAGTGTTCTTTTCAAATTAGTGATTTGATCTATTTTCAGCCAAAATAACTACACAGGCGTGAAATCAAATTGACTTTTTAAGAGGATGTATTTTTCATGCTGTTTCTGTGCAGCATTCTATTGATTAACAAAAGACTCCTATTCCATTAATAGCACCCTTTGTTCTTTCAAAGCCTAGAAACCTGACTGCATTAATCTTAATTTCAACACGGTTGGAGATGAATACACAGTCAGTCATGAGATGTAGCATGTCCAACCCCAAAATACTGCTAATTAGAAACAAATAGGCCCAGTTGGCTGAGTGTGTGTGGCAGAAGAGCAGAGAACATTTTTTTCTGGCAAATGTTAATAGATTCATGGACTTTGGCATGGCTGACTTTTTAGAGGGTACAGAAGAGCCCATCGTGTGTGGAAGGTCAGACTGACACCATATTAAAGGAAGCAGGTCTAAAGCTAACAAGAATGATTTGTCTGGAAGAGAACAGACACCACTGTGTGTGTGTGTGTGTGTGTCGTCAGTTAGGGTATTACTACTGGTTGTTTGCAGTGTTGTGGCTCGATCACATCACATTAGGTGATGATCAGATTTAAACAAGACTCACCGTCTGGCAGTGACCTACAGGATTACCACATTTATGTTAATGTACAAGACACTTAGCTGATGCTCACCTTCTTGGCACAACACAAAAAGGTCTTTAAATTTAGATGTCATCCCTCTTTGCTGCATTTTTGGCTCAAATTATACAATCAGTGACTGGAATGGTTTCAAGAAGACAGTTTATTGAATTAATTTGTCCAAGCTGAAAATAAAAATGCCCTCTCGGTCTAAATGCACTTCAAAATCATTACATCCTTTTGAAATATACCTGTACTTATATGTAGCTTGACTTTAGACACAGAGAACAGTGGGTCCAAAAATATCCTCGTCAGCCATAATGAGGTGAATTTGGGACTTTTTGGCTGCAACCTGAATATAAAACACACTCATTATACTGCACACGCTGTTAGTCATTTTATGCTACATTAACACATCACTGGCTGTGGTTTATAAGGCAACAGGTATTTCACTGTTGTCTCAATGCTATTTTTTATGTTCAGGAAACATTTTCCTAAACCGTCTTCACCTTTTCTTGGTTATATTAAATAGTGGTTGTTCCTGACAAAGAAACACTATAAATTGGCAATAGTTTAAACAGTATCCATCTCTCCTATAATCCCTCACTCCCTTCATCTAATTGTGTGTTGTAGCCCCCTCTCTTAGATCAGTAATCTCCCCTCTTCCCTCCCTTCTCCCCCAGGCTTCGGTTCTTCAGCAGGAAAAGTTGGGATTCGTCAGCAGGTTTCTGAAAGGCACAGTGCGCTTTGGAAAACTGCAGGAAGAAGTCAAAGTAAGTTGTTTTATTCAAACAGCGTCACTTCTATGCCCTGAAACTGATGTTTAATGTGATGCCAGAGTAGCTCCAGCTTTGGCTCAGCTGGTGCCTCAACAGTCCCCACTGAAGTCAATCTGCTTCCTATTGATCAGCCCACTCCACTGCACATGATAATCCATCTGTTGTCAGTCGCCAACACTCTCTTAGCATTTGATGAACACTTGTGTTTATCCACTGGTACTGGCCAGAGCTTGAGGAGAATGTTAAGTACTGTATATGTAAAAATAACCTGATGAGTATTAAGAAGAAAATATGCAGACAGACAACAGGTCAGGGTGATAAGACGACATTTGAGTTTAAAGACAACCTTGTAATTATATTTCTTGCATTGTTAAGAACTGTCATGACTTTAATATAAAACAAAGAAAAAAGGAATGCAAGACATTTTTATGTTTAATCATGTCATCGTTTATTAATTCAAAATTGCTCATGTCTTTTTATTTCATGTGTTGCTGGGCAACCACCAAAACTGGATGAGTGCTGATGTTACCTTACTACAGACCATAAACTAAATGCAGCCCAAATAGTTAACACTGCAGTTTATATTCATGAAAACAACACCAAATCACACCATAATGAGAAAAAACATTTATTTTTCTTTTCAACTTGATGTGTTCAGAGTTCACAGAGTGGATAAACGTGAGGCGAAAACCTGCTTCAATCCCACTGAAAACAATTAGAAAAAGCCGCCCCAGGCTGTTTAGATGGAGGATGCCAGAGCATTGTTTTTTCCACTCTGTGACAAAAACACAGATTTCATTCCTTTCCATAGAAAAAAAAACATGAAGACTACTCCAGCAAATCACCATGGCAACCTTCTCTACATCTGCCTACAACACCATCTTGGTGTGAATCTTACCGCTGTGTATGACAGTTGTCCTGCAGGACTAATTGGAACAGCCTGTCGGCATTGGTGTGTCTGTCATTCCAGATGTGAACATGGCATCCGCCTGGCGGTATTGGTGCCTTGCTCAAGGGCTAGCACTCTCTGTTCCAGTTGTCAGCAGCTCACGTCATTCAAGCCACATCAGGGAAAAAACCCATCTCAATGGTTTTGACAATTTTATTTGTGTCTCTATAGCAACGGTCCAGAGTGAAAGAGGTGTTTGTATGTGAATGTGAGTTGTATTGGTGGTGTAAAATACTCTTCCTCCTTTTATACTTCATTTCACCTTCATCATAACTATTCTGCCTTTCCCTGCCAGACTAAGTATATTATTGTTATTATTATTATTAAAGGTATTGACTAAGACTTTTTGCAGTAGTCATACTGTAGGCTGCATGATGTGTGGATTATTTTCAGCAAAAGGTTTGTCAGCCTCCTACTATTTGTTTCTGTCTCAAAACAAGCTTTTTCGTAGCAGGCCAACTGATTTACCTGTGGCATCTTCGCTTTCTCACAGCAGACATTTGACATGTCCTAGCAGTTTTTGGCTTAAATCATCTCTTGATAATGCTGGCCACCAGTTTTTTGTGTTTTCCTAAAAACCTGAAAAAATTCCATTATTTTAATAGGGTGACGAAATGCAAATCCACTACATTTTTTCTGCATTTCCTTTTTGTAATCCAGAGCAGCTCACAGTGGTAGCTGAGCTTGATGAGCAGCTCTTTTCTCACAGCAGGTTATTCACTCTGAGATGTTAATTCAAAGTTCTGGCTGTCACATTCTTATCAACCTGTAGTGATTACAATGATTGTTGCCACTTGAAATGCCAGCTTAAAGGATAAAGCTTGTGTGTTAAGTGTGTGCTATAAAGAGAAGGCAGATTGTGATTACATTATTCATGTGTGATTAAAATTCATGCCTCTTCCATCTCCTCGAAACACCTGAAAACGTTGAATCTTTTAGGGAATATCACAGATGTGCGTGACCCATGCTGCAGGATGTCAGATCATTTTTCTTCCCATTCCCTGGTCAGCATCTCTTTACCAAGAAGCAGTGATCACCCTTAATCATAGTATCACATGCAATTGTTGCCTCTATTGTCAGGCTGCTGTGACCTCTGACCCTTAACATCTTTAGTGTTTGTAATTAAAGAACTGAAGAAATTGATTTATTGGACCAAGTTAGGAGGTGAAGCATTTAAAGACACTCTGGTTTCTGGAGTCTGTATAGAAAATGATGATGAAAAAATGAGTTATGACATAAAATATCATAAGATAGCATAAGATGGCATAAGATAAGATACAACTTAGTTAATCCCAAAGGAAATTCTTTCACAGTAGTTGCCATACATAGTAAAGGGATTAAAAAAAAAGCACATACAGGGCAGAGTTATGTGACTGCTGCTCTAAATTAACAGTATTGCTGATTACCAAATTATTTTGTGTCTATGATGGTTAATCCACCAGAATGTGCAAGCTCTTTAAACAAAATGATATCTTTTATGATAAAATATACGTAGATATCATTATCCATGAATTTTCAAATTTACGGTTTCATAAAAAGCAGAAAAAAATATCATAATATATATTATTATTATTCATTGAGATGTTAAATTCCAGTTATTTCCTGTCGTTGCTGAACAGAAAAAAATGTGTTTTAGTGGTTGTTTGTTGGTTCATTTTTGACTTCTCAGTGAATTCCAGTGTTCTGGCTCAAATTTAGGTCTAAAAAGGTGAATTCAGTTTAAATTCCTCACTTCTGCTCAAAATGGTGAAGAGTAGGCAGCTCAGTGAGAAAGACAGAGTCTGAATTAAAGCTCTGAAATGATGCTGGAGGCATATAGGAATATTTGTTAAGCTCAGTATATTTGGACCAGTGTTTCTTCTCTCAGATGTTGGGAAGGAGAGCTATTTTTGAATGTAAGCTGCCACTCAGAGTTGAAAGCAGGTTTTGTAGATGTCAGCAGGCCAAACGTCCACTGACAAGCACTCTGTCCTACTGCTCTGCCAGCTCAGGCAGAAAATGAAATCTCTTTCTACTGTCTGACCTGCTGCCGTCTCTCATCTCCCAATTCTTTTGCTCCATGTTGTCTCTCTAACTGGCTGTAGTGCAGAAAGTCTCAGCATTTCATTGCTTATTTATCGTAGAACTTCATCCCATCAATCTTGTGAGGGAATAGGCAGGCTAAATGGAAAAAATGATTCGAAACGCTGAGCGCTCAGCTTTTTGTCATCAGACCTTTTTGGTTTCAGAAGGGCTGAAGCTTCATACATAACGCATTCATAAAAAGATCATCGCCAAATTATACATCAGCCACACATTCATAAAATGATTTAAATTAAATTATAGAAGAGTCTTCGGAAATTTAGAGGGAATTATGTTTTCACGGTACATTATGTGATTGTATCTCTGCCATCTCTCAAGGCAGCAAAATATTTTTTATTATTAATGTATTTATTCCTTATTTGGTTTATATTGTATATAATGTTTCCTTTGAGCTGTTAATGTTTTAATAGATTATCATTGTGTTCTAGTCAGATTCGCTCACAGAAAAAAATAGTTCAGTGACAGATGGTGAAACTACCGCTGCCTGTCCAGATATGTCACCTCCAAAATTCCAAATTTATAGATCAGGGTAAAAAAGCAGGTATTGAAATCATTATTAGAGACAGTCAAGCTGTCTATAGCACGGACAATTAATGAGAACACCCTTAGTTACAAGTAGGATAACATTTAGCTTAATGAGACAAACTGCAAGATTAACCAGAGATAAGAGCGATGTTGAATCACCAGGCAGCAGACACAAAAAATCAATAAACGAGAACACAATTAAAAATAATTCTCCATTTATTTCATAGCTTCTGTAATCAGTAGTGTGGCACTAAGCTGAGATCTGCAGTCAGTAGATCATAGACAGAAACACAGTAGAGAAATAATGGTGGACAAAGAAAAAGTAGAAATGAATATATAGAACCAAACTTTAGAGAATGAATAGGACTCACATTATAGCGGCAGGGTTTAGCACAAAAATGCTACACATCCATTTTGATGGGAAATATAATTACCTGAAGTTTATCATGAAATAAATCTAAAAGTTATCAGCCCAGGGCCCTCAATTATCAACATTACACAGAAAAGGGACTAAAGTGACTGCCACAAGATAAATGTTGACAATTTGGTAAACTCCCAAATGTTATGTGAATTGATACAACCTACAAATTGTCATGAACAGAGAGTTCCACTTCCATGATGAAACACTCAGTGTATAGTCTAAATCTTTCTAAGTTAGGACCGGTAGTGCTGGAAATGTCACTCATTGCTGGGTATCACTGCAAACTTCTTAAATGCTAAAATATCACATGTCATGTTTTGGTCACAGAGTGATAAGGAAATCTATTTTTTGGTACCAACATGAGCTGCATAAAGCTATAGTCTGTCATGTTAGAGAGTTAGCAAGAGAGCTAACAAGATTTGAAAGTGGTGCCTCCTCTAAGCTCCACCCTGTCCTCCAAAGCCACACCCCTTCAAACTTCAACATCTGACTGTAGGATTCAGCAGGGAGAGAAGAGCCGATATGCTACATCACCACAGTTGTAAAACGTCCCATTTAAAGCCAATATATCAACGTCATTTTATCACCTTAATAATGCAGACACTGACGACTACAGTATGCCTGTGCAATATGATTAAAATGTCATATCCTGTAACCTCTTCAATACAAACGACTGGCTTACACCCACAGAGAAGCTAATATTAGCATCCGGCTAATACGTGCTACATTTTGATTTTGATACAAAAGTAGCTTAGTTGGCAAACTACATATTTCATGAAAATAATAACTCCTCCTGAAGCTAAACTAATACTGTAATGACCTGTCCAACAGAATGAAAGCAGAAACTTCTGCAACAGTCCCTTCAGATGTCTCAGTGTCTCCACCGATGTTGACTCTGGTTTGTCCTCTTAGCTTTATCCAGAGTTTTGTCGCAGTCTTTTCTGCCTACCTCTTTCTTCTCTTTTCCTGTTTAGCAGGATGAGTCGTCAGAAGTAACACTAGAAGTGATATATTTGGCTCCATTTTCTCTGCCATTGTTCCCTACAGAACAGATTCTCCTACTAACTCTGTATTTCTGCAGAGGAGTGTGCTGGATATTTACAGCAATAGTGGGAAGGAGGGAGGGACAGAGGGGGATGAAGGTATCTGATTGGTTCTTTCCATTCAGAGCGAATGGCAGGGATTGGTCAGAGTTTTTACAGTCCTGTAGCTGCCTCAGAGGTCTGATTCTTTCCATTCCTTTTTCTAAACACATAATGTACTGACTGCTCTCAGGGTGGAAGGACCATTTCACCCAGTATAACAAAAAGTGTTTCCGAACCGAATGACAGACTCTAGCTTTAAAGCTTCAGTATACTTCATCAAACATAGCATCTTTGTCTCTAATCAACACTGCAATTTATTGTAGGCAGGATGTTGCATGTATGGGAGCATTTTTCTCACATGTAGAAGAAATTCAAGATGCCACATAAATAAAGCACACAACCTTGAGGTGCCACAGAACAACAAAACCTCATGGATTTAGTATGGCAGTCTGCGAATGTGACTTACAGCATGAAGGTAGCAGAGGATTCCCACAAACATATACCATACCATTTAATCAGCACCACGACATCCACTGTGGTGAACCCAACAAAGAACTGAATGAGATGTTTGTTGGTGAAACATTAAATGAGTATCAAAAAACCTGAGATATTAGTCTGGTTTATGCACCACATCCAACACAACAACTCTGAATGTGTGACTGTATTTGAGGTTGAGAAATAGGAGCAAGGTACATTCAATAAGCAATACTAACAGCCTCATCACGGACAAGCCCAAAGCCACTGCTGGGACAGCTAGAAGCAAATAAATTATTATGGGCAATTCACAGAAGATTTGGTCATTTGTATTTAGTCCTCACTGACGTGTGCATTGAATGCAAATATCCTTTTCCTGTAAAGTTCCTGACATTGTTCAACAAGAACAAGATATTAGCAGTTATTCTTGGAAATTTATGATCTGTTAATCACCTTCCCCTTAGCTGAGCAGTGTTTGAGGATGTTAAGATGTAAACAAAAAAAAAAATTATATATATATACATATATATACGTATATATACGTATATATATGTATATATATATATTCATTCTCTTGGTATTAACTACTGGCCAAAATCCTTCAACATTGATTTTCCTCAATTTATAAGTAATTTATAAGTGTTTCATGTCTTGAGAAATTAAAATAAAGACTCAGACTGTTAATGCAAATGCCACGTTTCACTCAATACAAGTGCAAACTAGATTTTTGTTCCACCGTGTTGATAAATGAGGGCCCAGGAGACTATCAATGCTGTCATCATGTAAGTCAAAGACTAAAGGATTGATCTCAAATGTAATGTTAGACTACATCATACACACAAACACCACTGAACAAATAAAGGTTATAGAAATACATCACAGAAATGTAGGTAAAGGCGACGCTCCAGCTAACACATCAACTTCCTATTCGTCAAACTGATTTTCTGAGTTGCGGCGGTCGGCCCAACAAAAGCACCGACCGGTACTAAAGGCAGCCTTGGTCTCCTCGCTGGCCCATTATTTGCATGAAGATAACTGCCCGGTAGCCTGTGTAGGAGAGGGTGTCATCTTAACTTTTTGGCCTTCCTGCAGTGGACTGCAGTGGACTTGATTTCATCCGAGGGCCACTAGTTCTGGGTTAGACCCATCAGCCCCTGGAGGAGCAGTCGCACATGCCCTGGCACAGACACTGGCAGAACCCGTAGACTAGGCACACTGTCAGGCTCGATGGCACCAAGCTAACACAAACAATACCCAGCGTCACTCTCTGGATCACCAACAAGTAGATTCCTAGAGGTAGTGAGCCAAAGTATAAGAAGCCCAGCAGCCAGACCAGGATGCGTGGGACATGATTGCAGAACTTGGACAGGGCATCCTGATCACCCGGCCCATTGGAGCCCACAGATACCGAATCCAGGCTCTGCTCAGCGTAAATGTCAGAGCTGCCATTTCGGCTCGGAGAGTGCTGCGCATCCCTCTGCACCTCCATTATGGTGATGACCATGCAGTTGGAGGAGTCGTGAGATGGGCTGGAGGAGGATAAACTCGTCGGAGTCAGGACCACCTCCCTGTTGTGGTCAGAGCTCCAGGATTTGTCCCGCATTGCCAAGTGGGACATGATGATAGCGTCGTCAGGGAGGGCTGACACTTCATACTCTGTGATCTCTGTCTGGTTTCGGCAAAACGGGCAGGAAATGAAGCCCGCCCCGTCAGCAATGTCCAGGATCTTAATGAGGCAGCGGACACAGACCCGGTGCAAGCAGTCCAGAATCTTGGGCTTGCGGTTGTTGGCATTGTAGCGTTGGTAACAGATTTTACACTCTAATTCCTCTGGTGGAGGACAGTCCTTCTGCTCCAGCTCAGTCTGAGTACCGCTCATCTTCAAGTCATGTTCTGGGGAGAGTGAGAGAAATATAGAGGCAGAAAAGTATGAAGACCAGCATTTCATGTGACTTTAGGAAGAAATTGGACTGAAACAAGCTGACTACTGTTAATGTGCTGTATCTCTACCCAGCAAGAAAAGGTCAGGCCTTCTGTGGCTGCCTCTCTTCTCTGTAGCTGTCGGTTATGAATGATTTATGGTTTGGGAGTTGGATCAGGGTGTGATCCCAGACCTCTTTGTGACAGGGAGGTTATTGATCTTTGGGGAAAGATGGTGGGGACAGCTGCTGCTTGAACATCTACTTTTGATTCTGTAATTTTCTTTAGGATTCAATGTTGTGGCACATCTTAATTAAATTGACCAGCCCCTGAATTGAAGCATATGCGCTGTCCTTTGGATCATATGAATCCATTTTTTTTTTATCTTTTTATTTGGTCTTTTATGATACAGAAGAATAGAGCAATGATATTTTCTTTTCTTTTAAAGTCCAGTCGCTCTTCTCTTGTTTGTACTGATCAAATGAGTGTTTTAGTTGGCACTAATCTGTGGAAAAAAACAGGTGATGGGTGACAGTTGTTGAAAAATACTTAAGCAAAGAAACAACTACACCTTTGGCTATTAACTCTTTGAGTGCCATTGATGAATTTCGACGTCAAAGTGTTTCTTTTTTTTTTTTTTCGGCAGCAGGTCGCCAATTACGGTCTCCCACAGTCTGTGAGTAATTTTGGGGCTTCTGGGAGATGCATAAAGAGACAGTATAAGGCACAGAGATCAAAGCAGGAAGTGGAGACGATCAAGATCAGAGAACAAAACGGATGGAATCTGGATTCTGTGGGTCTTGAAATATGACTCAAAATGGGCAAAAACGCTGGAACAAGAGACTTTCTGTTTTATAAAACGGCTGGCACTCAATGAGTTAAGATGATTGGGTGCCCATGTGTACACCAACAAATTGAATATTTGTGAAATGATACTTGAAGGGTCTTAATTTAAGTATTCAATATTCATTCATTTAATACATTTAAGACATTGCCTTTTTTCTTTATCAGATTTCACAGTCTATACCCCCCAAAAAGTGGCATGCTTTAACACAGCACTCACCCACCACCCATAAAGACAAATTCAAGCCACTACATGATTTGAGGTTAAGGTTTAAGCTGATGTGTGTACAAGTTATCAACACTCACCCTTCTACTGGTTGATGTGTGACCGTACAGTGTCAGTCATCATTAAAAAGGTCAAATAGCTGTAAGCGTGTATCCACAGACACCAAGCATGAATAGAAATGAGCTGAAAGAGCCTCTGCCTCCTGACCTTTACTGTGGCAGTCAGTGATCAATGATTCAGGCACATGAAAAGTCTTTTAAGATTTCAACATCAATAGTATCACGATTCAGAGGCTGAACCGTTGTCAGACTATTAGTCGATGGGTTCAGACACCAGATCACTGGTTCAGTGGTGGATCGGACTGATGGTTAAAGACTTTTATATGTATTTTTTTTTTTACTTGCACAGTTGCTTTGTGTCACCTGCTCTGTGAATTCTGATACTGAGCAGTAGCACAGTTGTTTGCTCGAGCTAGAAATACAGTATAATCACATACTGTTGGTGTAACATTAGTCGCCATGCACAGACAGACAAAGGAAAAACTAGCACAACAATATATGACAGCAAAATCAAACAAACGCACATTGAATATATAAATAAAACATTTATGACATTTATTTATGATGTTAATCATCTCATTAACTGAGTTAAAATCCAACCTTTACTCTTAAAGTGAAAATGATTGACTGTAATTGGACAGTCTATTATGTGTATGTTATCACCAAATGTTTTGCAACCTGTTATTATTTGTCATACTTGTATGTTTTGTGTTAATATGTCCAATTATTGCATTTCTACTAAAATCTAACGAGGTATGAAACATTACAAAAAATTGCCTGCTGCAAAAGATGAAATATGAATCCCAATTTTATAGTAGACAATTATACAGTAGTTTCTTCTCTTTTTTTTACCGTACTACTTTCCTGATTGTGTCAGTATCCCAGTTTACGAGTGTGTGTGTTTTTGTCCTGGAGCGCTGCCACCATACCTATGTGTGCCAAAAAGCCCACACAGTGTTGGTGGGTTTCACTGTCAGTTGTGCCAAGAGCAATTGACAGGAATGAGGTTAACAGGCAGGTACTGTAGCTGAGTCAACAGACAGTAGCAGGAAATGTCCCTGGGACAACCATCAACGCACTTCAAGCTGCCCACAAATGCAATCAGCGTATCCTCTTTATTTTTTCTGCTAAGATGACGAAGGACATACTGTCGTCTGTCCCCAGACGTGACAGTTTCCAAGGACAGGGTCGTGTCTGAAGCTGGCTTTCCAGTCTCCAGGTTTATTTTGTGAAATTATGAAGGATTCCACGTTTAAAAAGATTAAGAAAACCAAAGCAATGTTTTTTTTGGCGTTACCTCATTCTTATTGTTGCTTCTTACTATATATACTATATTGAGTCATTAAAATTAAAAATATAGGATCCCATATAAAGAAAAGCCAGGCATTCATTCATTCATGACCATGAAATATGGATTGAGTAGGTAGATGTTGCACTGGCAATAGCCCAGCAGTTCCCTCAGTGACTTGCTAACTGTTCAATATTTCAGCCAGCAGTGTGTTGTGTTAAAAAGCCTCGTGAAACATCAGAAAGAACCAGCTTGTGCTGCTTCAACCCCAGGAGCAGAATGGTTCAGTCTTTCCCAGATGTCCTCGACACCCAAATTTTGTAAAGAAAGGAAAGGGCACTAGGACTGTGCAAGAAAAAATCCAGCTCCTTATTATGCATCATACAGCGTGAACCTGATGGTTACAAGTGTTCATAAAGCTGTCTTGTGGAGTTTACATTTTAAACAAACAACTTTTTTTTAGAAGAATTGTGTGTTCTTCAGAACGTTTTAAATATTTAATCAATATTGTTTGCATCAGTTTTTTTTTTTATCAGCTCATTGCAACCTTTAATGGCACATTACTGTTCTGTTTATCCAGTCCACACATCTAGTTAAACTGTGTACAAACCAATCAATGTCACTCTCAGTCATTTGCTTTTTAAAAGCCAATCAAAAATGATAATTGGAACAGGTGACAATGAAGTGGAAACAAGAGAACAGGCCCTCTGGTGTGATTGAGCCGGGATCTTGTGGCTATGACCAGCTGCTCTATGTGTATCCATTCGCTGCATAATCTTCTCTTATTAAGTCCTTTGAGAAATGACTGCATCATTCCAGCAAGCTCCCCAAATCAACATATGTTTAGATCAAACAGCAAAGCCCTCCAGTGACCATTTTTATGACAAGAGCAGAGGAGGAAACCAGATGATGTTATTATAGAGCAAAAAGTCAGCATAGGGATTATTTTTGTGGGTAATATTTTAAACATAATGACAAATATCCTCCTAACTATGGTATTTTTCTTACCTTAATTAAGTACTTTACCCAAATCACGGCCTTTCCCTGAACCTAACCAAATCAGTAGCTACACCTTGATCACATCATGTAACACATTTATTAGTCAGCAGTCAATTTTAACGGGTTCGACAGGCACTGACAAATCATGTTGTCCTGGTGTGCAGGACTTGTTGGTTAGAACACGATGTTGCATTCATGCTGTTTGAGCGCTGACCTTGAGCTCTCATAGGAGGTCGAACCAGATGAGAAAATCAATACAGAATCACCTTGAATTATTCTACGAACTGCTATGGATAACAAGACATTTTTAAAAGCTCAAAGAGCTTTAATCACCAAGAAAAAAGCAAGTGTATGTTATCACATTGAGCTCTAGGCGCTCTGTTTGATCTGCACCTTTACAGCCAGAAGTACAATCCATTTCCACCGCTATATTTATTTTGGAAATAGATGTGTCAACAATTGCCATCATGAAACTTAACAACAACACAGTGGAGGATCCACTTCTGACACATTTTGACTGACAGAGTCACCACAGGCGTCCCATAGCACTTAGCCCACAAAGGAGCCCTGAAAGCACCACACAGCTCCCACACTCTTCCCTGGCTGTACCTTTGTTTGTGCATGGCTTGCAATTTGAAAAACATCCCTTTTTTCTGTATGTGGCAGTGAGGGTTGGACTCTTATCCTCCCCATCCGTCATGTTCTCTGCTCCACAGTCCCTTCCTCTCTGCTCCTCCTTTCAGTGTGGATTGTTGATGATTGTGTTGACCTTTGCTGTCAGAATATCTGCTTGATGATGCTTCTCTGAATCGTGCCATTGATCCAGAGGATTATGTTCGTGCTGCTGTCGGCAGATCTTTCATCCTTGTTCACAACATTTAGGCATAAAATAACTATAAATCCACAGTAAGCTTCAACTGCACCTTTTAGGTGAGGGTCCTTTGAAAAGAACTTTGCCTTTTACTTAAACTGTTTCTTGAAAGTGGCCACTTCATTAAGAACACCTTACTTTTGCCTTTAGGATTGCCTTAATTCTTTGTGACATAGATCAGTGCCACTAACTGGATCTTTTTTTTTTTTTCCTGTCCTTTTTCTTTGTTCACCCTAGACATGGTTTTGTGTGAAACTCACAGTAGAGCAGCAGTTTTTGAAATACTCAGTCCAGTCCATCTGGCACAAACAATCACATCACGCTCAAAGTCACTTAAATAAACTTTCTTCCTCAATGCTCGGTTTGAACTTCATGAAGTCATCTTGACCATGCCTAAATTCATTTTGTTGCTGCCCTTTGATTGGCTGATTAGATATTTGCATTAATGAGTAGTTAATCATTAGTAGCACAGCCTATCCAGAATAAAGTGCACATTATATTTGTTTGCATGTATGTAATCTATGGATCTTTTCAATCAAAGAGACTAAGTAGTACTCAGCTTTGTTGCTCAGTTGGTTCCTGTGCTTCATCAGTTGGATTGACATTTAAATATAAACCCACTGCTGTATAGTCCGGCCTCTCCGCTTTCTGCATATTGACCTGCAAAGCTTTTGAGCTGCTCTCATTTAAACAGATATTCAGGCATTTTCCTCCCATCTTTAGCCGCTACAGATGAATGTGTGTATCTAATATGACACATCTGACACTAACAATATTCTGTCAGTACCACAGTTGTCACAGTGGGTTTCATCATAAGCAGCCTTTGCTGTTTGTCTGGGGATCTGGCTCAGTTCTGGAAGCTTATTATATTGCAGGGATATAAAACAAGCCCTGACAGAACAGGACCTGCTGCAACAACAACAACAACAACAAAAACAGCAACCAAAACAGAGGTGCTGTAACATTCAGATACACTCATACTAACAGGATGTAGGTGTAGTGATTTAACAAAACACAACAGTACAATAAAATGGAAATTAAGACACAACATAAGACAGCTTTTTTCCAATTCAGATACGTTGATGCTGCGACAGCAAAAACACTGTTTCTAGCCAATAAAAGCAGAGCATAATGTTGGACAATAATGTGAAAGCTGTATATTTTGGCTTGATGTGGTAAACTCATTTCATTTTTTTGGGTCCAGACGGGGTCTTACAGGGCTGTAACCTCACCATTTTTTGTGACAAAAATTTAAAAAAAAATCACATCACATTTCTCTTAATTTTGATTAGTTATCTACCCAACCAACCACTGGCACACCACTAGCAGGCAACAGCATTTACACTGCTTTATCATCAATACGAATATTTATGGTAGCATGCCAGATTGTGAGTTGCCATGCACCCCAGCTTACGAGTGTTTTGCAGTGTGTTGCTGCCTGCTTGAAATGAACTGCATAGAGAGACTTAGTGCAGTGCAACCAGAAATGATTGTGACATTGACTCTGACACTGGCAGATGTCTGTGACACACCTGAGTAGGAGAGCTGAGTTAATCTGATGTGCTGTGTTGTTTTTTCAGTTTACAGAGGGAAGTGCATGTTTCTGTGTTTGTGTGCTATTGGCAGAAATACTGCTACTGCATCCTCTTTCTTTTCTTACTTCTGTCAATATACTGACCCAATAGTCATACTTTGCCCTTGCAAGCCAACCTCCAACAAACTTCCTCACCCCTGTGGACTCCCCCAGACCACAAGAGCTTCACTCCTCAACAAAGGTCATGGGTTTTTAACTAGAAGGGCATGACAGCACAGTCTTGTAAGAGAGGGCAAATCAGATCCTCCTTGACGGGCATTTTATGCTGCACACTACTAGATTAGGTGGAGAAATAGCATCATTTCCAGTCTTGACTAAAACTCAATTCTCATTTTCAATCAGGGTTTTTTTCATATTCACATCCCATATATCCACAGGATTATACTGTTGCACAATGGGAGCCAACCAGCACAGTCTAAGAATTACAACTGCACTTTTACTGGAAGCTGTCCAGTAAATAAGCAGTGCATGAGGGAAACCAATCCCTCATTTCCACTTGTGATATTTTGGTATCACTAGCTAGTTTTTCACTCTGGATAGTTCTACCTGAGTGTGGGCAGGCCTCTCAGCTGTTGCCTCAGTGATGCTGTGTGAAACTGACCCAACATCATCTTCAGTGCAACACTCACCGAATCAGCAACCAAACACAAAACATCTGCACTTCATCAACAGTATAGTGTAGTTTTTTGAGCTGCCTCCACACTGACTGCCATGGACAGAGGCTACTCTTATGAACAAAACATGCCAAGAACCTGGATGCGTTATTCAAAAATTCTTGTACTAATTATGACACAAACATTGAACAGGATAAGTGATAACATTTTGGACAGACCTGGATGTAAATGGCAACTTGACTTGTTGGCAGAGGCAGTAGTTTGAAATCTGAAATAGGTGATTAAAAAGATGGTGCTGTCATTAACAGCAGTTTGATTATTTGAATATATAATGTTTTTTGTCATGCTTGTGATGATTATTAGTCTTCAGCATTTCAACTCAACGCTCTCAACTCGCTTGGAACCTCGCCCAAGTTTGGATCAAAAAAAGCACAAGGTACTATCCACAACTTGTGGCAATGGAATACCAAAAAAGTTGAGTTGAGTAGAGTGGTGCTGTACTATGCAGTGGAAATGTCTACAGGTGTGGTAGGAGGAAGCCCTTTAAAAATGCTTCACTACCTAAAGACACAACCAGCTGAGAGAATGGAGCTGTTGCTGCAGGGCATTTAAACATTTGGATCTGTGAACAGGATAAAAGCGTATGGTGTTGTTAGTGAGTTTATGAGGTATTAATTAGAGTAATGGCATGTTGGCAGGTAAAGGAGAGGAAGGTGTTTATACAGTGGCCTTTAACACAAGCTCAAGATTTACTCCGTCGTTGGCTGCAGCACAAATCATATTTCAGCATAAGGCAACGCTGATAAATCGTTGGCTTCGGGTGGTGTGACCCAGAGGACCAAATGGACATTTTGTATGGACAAACAAAAGAACCAGGTGACAGGGCATTTTACAAAATAAATATACTGAAGCCTGAGAGCAAGTTTAAGCAGAAAAATTTAATGTACAGCGATTCACAACTAAAACGTACTGTAGATCAAACACTCTCTGACAGCATCCATCTGAGGGCAAAGTTATTACTGTCAGGACTGAGTCTGGATGCTATAAACATCCTGTACTCACATAAATATCCTTTAAATGTAAGTTGGCAGACTGAAATGTACTTAAAACTTTTTTAAAATATGAAGAGCATAAATATAGCATGAAACAACTATTTGATATCGGAAGATACTGTATAAAGGACTTTCACTTTCCCTCTGTGTGTTGTAATCTGAGTTTTCCTTGCTTTGTTAACGTAGCAAGGCTGCCTATATGTGTCCTTTAGAGCCTTTTTTATCTCCTCTGAATGTTTAGTATTTTTGTCATTATTGTGTGGAGAAGGTCAGTCGGCCTCTGGGCTGCAGTGTGGGGGGTGGGGGTGTATTGGGTTGGCGTCGCTCAGGTCAGCTTGTTATGAGGCTAAATGCCAGCGCTTCAGCCAGGCTGATGCTGTTGCCCTGCTGCCTCCCCGAGGAGTTGATGATTCTGGCCAAGGTTTAGAGGCTTTGTGCTTTCCAGGTTGTAGTTCTCCAACAGAAAATACCAAACCCATTCATTACTGAGCACAACTGGGAATTCACATGCTGGTCGGGAAGAAAGTTAGGACCTAAGACTCTTGACCGACAGGCCAAGTGCCCATTATATGGGACTAGCTCCAGATGAATGTTGAGAATTCACTAACCAGCAGAGCCTCATAGCTAGCTTCGCTGCTTAGACCAGATCACAAATGTTGGTTCTGTCTCATGTCTTTGAATTTCTGAGCATTGTAAATACCCTCTGTCACATTATCTGATGACTTATTTGGAAGCCTGAGTCCACAACTTGACAAACAAGACCTGGATTGTACGACACGAGTGTGTGTGAGAGAGAGACAGACTGTGAAGTGATTTTTTTAATATCGTTTTCCTGTTTTTATACCTGGCAAGAATTTGCTTTGTTCACTATGGAGACTTGCAAAAAAACCCAAAGGTTTCAAGAATTGAAGGTAACACACAGCGAATAACTGATATATGAACGGTCATTTCGTGGTTGAAGTGTAGCTTTAAGCACTTTCTGAGAGAATAGTCGGAGCTGTAAGAGCCATGCTATTTCTAGAATCTCCCAATCTTTGGCGACAATGCAAGCAAGGGAAAATAGCCTGTCATTGTGTCTGGCCGCTAAGTACGTCACACCATAGCAGGGTTTGCTGCTACCTAATAACCACCTAAATGTTCTGCTGCAGAGAAGCAGCAACCAGAAGAGGTGTGTCACTTCTGCAGGATTGTAAGCCTATATTTCCTGTGCTGCTCTTTAGAGGGTTAAGCGTGCATGATACTGCATGACGGTACTAATACTGGTGTACGAAGCTTTAAGCTTCAGGCTTTAGTTATCAGTTTGATTCATTGTTCGACTTCAGTGTGGTCCTGAGCTCTGTATCCAGTCAATCTTACAGCATCTCTCTTTGTTTCAAGCACTCTATGTCGGGAAATAAAAACCATGTCAGGTACTTAATCAGTCAGACACATTACTTAAGACACTGTGGTCAGGCTCATTCACTGCTGTACTATTGCTCTGTAAAATCATATATGTCCCATATAATCGTGATCAAGGGAAATTTCTCGGCTTTTAGCGCAACTAATAGCCTATGACTTTTAGGACCTAAAGATTTAAGTAAGGGGAAGTTGATTTGTCCACACAAAATGATCTGCTGATTAAAAGATTATTCTTTCCCAATGCTTTCCTATCGGCTTCCTGCTACCCAAATGCAACAGTCACACTCAAGGTTGAAGCAAAGCACTTACGGTTTATTTGACTGCTAAAAGAAAATAACCTAGGTCCCAGAAAAAATTAGCACTGGACCTTACAACTGCAACGACACAACAAAACCACTATAGTTAGGTTTATGCTTAAAGGGGACATATTATACACCTTTTTTTGCAATTTTATATAGGTCTCAGATGTCCAACAAAATTGTATTCAAAGTGTATTACCAAACTCAGCCCTTGTCAGGCTGTTTCTGTATCTGTACCTTTAAATAACTCTGAGCTGTGTCTAACCACGCCCTTCTCTGGAGAGAGGAAGCGGCTGTTTACTTCTGGATGCGTACTGGCTAACGTGACTCTGCAGTGCATGGACAGTCGCATTAACAGTAGTCAGAGTCACCCAAATTACAAATAAGTGTATAACGCTAGCTTCGAATGAGCCTTGTGCTCACAGGGCTTATGTTGAAAGTCTCCTGATATTAAGTACTCAAGGACCACCAGAACTTCCCAAAGTTTTGCACTGAGCTGAGCTCCAAGCTGGCCGGGGCTTCGGTGGCTCTGGCTGCTGTCAGCTGCTGCAGTGCTAGCTGGAGCTCCGGTTGGCGCTGCGGTGGCTGGCAGTGGTCGGAGTCATCGGGGCTCAGTTAGCACTGCGGCAATAGCTCCAGCTGGCTCGGTGTTGCAGTGCTAATCGGAGATCCAGGGCTCCAGGTTGCTCGGTTGGCGCTGCAGCTGTTGCTGCTAACCAGAGCTCCGAATGTACTGCTGCAGTGCTGGCCGTGCTGACCGGAGCTATTGCTGCAGTGGGGGCAGGCTTAAAGGTATGTAGTCAACAGGTGCGCAGGGGTTCTATGCAAAATTCCCAGCTCCTGACGTCAGGAACCATGGGAAATTAAAACAGCTCACAGCAGCATACCATTCTTGACAGAAAGCTACTCAAAGAAAACGCATCAATGTTTTTTTTGTTTGGAGTGTTTATAAGAACACTAGAGATCCAAATGTGACAAAGGCCCACAAAAAGTGAGTTTTGCATAATATGTCCCCTTTAAAGCTGTTTTGTGTAGTGAAAATAACACATGAACAGAGTCTCCTTCATGAACGTCCTGATGTTTATTAGACTATTCCACCTCCTTCCCTTCAAGTGTCTCTTCTGTCTATGGTCAAATGCAAAAACGTCAACCTTTAAGTAACAAAAAACAGCTCAATACACCAGCTTCAGAACCCGTCTTTTTCATATACATTGAGATAACATCATCATTAACATTTGGTCTATGTGATGAAACAAGCCGCCTCATGGTTGAAGAGACAGTGATGTCATATATCTGTCTGCCTGTAAGAGATGATTTAATGGATGACACTGGTACAGTACGTAATGACAGTGTTGTAAATGATATGCTCAGGTTAAGGCTGGCTTATGGACTGTACGTGTTTCACATGTGCCTGATTGATGTCACTGTTCAGGACTTACGGTCCCTTTGATAGCAGTAAGCTGTGGGGCACAGGATACCGCCGTCATGTTACTGTCTCATGGTTCTGTTTATGTTCTGTGCTCTCTAATCACTTGTCAGTCATCTGTCACATGATGTATTTCATGGTTTATCTATCTATCACTGGGTCGACTCTGATATAGGAGGCTCTTTATTTGTTATGAAAATTTATAATTGATCACAATCGTGCTGGAGATGTTCTGATTTTCCTGTTTGCAAACAAAGTTTTTTCTGTTGATGAAAGAAGTGATGTCCCATTTTGCTACAGTTTCTAGCTGTGTAGCCTTTGGGTGTGGAAATAAAAAGACTCTCAACTGTCAAACTTAATTTAAGAAGATGAAGAAGAAGAATTCCTTTTATTGATCCCTCAATGAGGGAAATTACATTTTTTAACCCCAGGTCCTTTTTACTCAGAGCAAAATTATTTTGGCACCCTCTCAGCTCTGTCTCAGGCAATTATTATATTTTTCTCTTCCTGATTTTCATCAGAAGGTGTCTTTGAAAGCAAATTATCTATTTAAAGTGAGGCCCAAATAATATTCAAAAAATTAAAGTGCAGAAATTACAAGCAACGTACAGTTGCATATATTATTACTAATATTATTCCACAATTATAGACCAACTTATTTGAAATGTGAAATATTTTTGCTATGAAGTCATTGAGGAGTTCTTGGTGTAATATTGTATTTATTTAACGAGTAGTTCACACATACAGCACTAATAGGCGTACCGGCATTTAGCTGAGAAAAGCAGTTTCACTGCTTGTTTCCACACAAAGCTGTTGATCTCAGCTAACAGCTAACTAACGTTTAATAACATGTTTTTGTTGTTTGATATCTGTCGTCACTTTTTCTGAGAAAGGCTTTGAAAGGAGAAGCCATGTTTTCTGTGCTTTGTGGTTGCTTCCTTCTCACTGTTTACAATAGGCACGAGCAGATGGGGGTAAAGCATGCTTTGTGCAAACACATCCTGTTTAGATAATTGCAACTCGCCAGTCCTCCCTTTTGGTATCATAATTACTAGATCAACAGAGGAGGTAGGATAGCTTCAGAGATACAGCCATATGGATAATGATTGATAATTGATAATCCATAATTATTGAGTGAGAATGGGTCAAAATAACTTTGTTTTAGCCTTTATCAAACTGACAGAGTGATAAATGAATGCACACAAATACAGGGCGGGCACTCTCAGTGTTTGTCCTTATCCAGATCTTGTTTCTCTCGTTACTAAATCTCCAACTGCAGAGCAGCAACACACAGAATCCACCCTCTCTGTTTCTTTTTGTGCGCCTTCATTTTCCTCTCATGTTTTCTTTCATAGGTTATTTTCCCCCCTCTTTCTGCTTTTATTGCCATGTCTGTTGGGAGGCAAACTAGCCCTCATAAAGATAAACATGTATGCCACTTGTAAGAGTGTGCGTGCTGCACCACCTGCACTAGTTTTGAACTGTCTGCAGCTCCACACCTGCTGATACGACAACTTACACCGGTCTAAAGCAGGGCTTTAATTTCCTGGACACGCACATCCAAACACATTGACAGCAAATACAGTGGAAGTACAGATGCTCACAGTACAGATTCCTCACCTTGTCCCAGTGAGTCTGACGCCCCCTCCTCCACTCCAGTTGTGTCTGCTGTGCTGTCCTTCATGTAAATCCACCTCCTTCATAGCAACACACATCTCATTCCTCTGTGTGTGTGAATGTGTGTGTGCAGGTGTACCGGAGGCAGGCGTCAGCCAGGCTGGCAGCGTTGGAAGAGGCAGCAGAGGGGAGGACTGCTTCCTACCACAGGGAGATCCTTCACCTGCAGAGGCTGCTAAGAGAAAGACAGGAGGCTGAGGAGCGACTGCTGCAGTCCAAACGGTAGGTGGGGAGCGAGGAGGAGAGAGCTAGGAAGGGAGGGGGGAGGAGAGAGTGCAGGAGAAATGGTCGGAGGCGGGCAGGAGGGAAGAGGGGAGTAGGATAGGGAGAGAATGTGTGAATGAAAGGAGAAGGAAAAAGAGGCAGTGAGGTGTACATGGAGGCAGAGCCGGTCACATCAACAGAACAATCCCTGACAGGAAACAGACTGACATGTTTGTCTAGACAAACGCATCGGTTTCACAGACGTGAATAGTCCGTCTTTTTCTCATATATTTACCCCCAAAAAGAATGAGTCAGGTCATCGTCTCACTCTAGACTTATAAGACAGGATGCTGGAGAAATTATTTTCTTTCTTTCAAAAACAGTGATAGCATAGTTTGTTTTCCAGAGACTCACATGCCTTGGTCACATGTTCATAACAACCACATGTAAATCTGCTTTAACCTTAAACCTACCTGTTACATTTATTTACATAATCATTGCATCAAATACAGTCGTGCTCAAAAGTTTACATACACGTGTAAAGAACATAATGTCATGGCTCTCTTGAGTTCCCAGTTATTTCTACAACTCTGATTTTTCTCTGATAGAGTGATTGGAACAGATACTTCTTTGTCACAAAAACATTCATGAAGTTAAGTAAACTTTTGACCACAACTGTAGCTACAAGTCTCTTGAAGTGGTCGATCGTAGTGACAAACCCAGCGATTAGACTTTCAAGAGTGGCCAGAAACACCAGTCTTCTGTATGTTTAAATGAGCAGCTGTTTACAATGATAATGTGTTAATATTTTGTTTTCAGCTTGTTGCGCTGCCCCTAAGTGACCATAAAAACACTTAAAGTACACAGTATGAAATGTTCTTCCTCTAGGGGTCACACAGTCAAGACAATAACAAAAGATGGTGTTAACTGACCTCCCGAAGTACCGTGGGATTGTGGGAGTTGTTGTTTTCTCCATTGTCTTCATGTCAGTCAGTGTTCATCTTGTTTTTTTAAAGGGAACGTGCTGTTTTTTTTTTTTTACAAATTGGACCTTATTTTTGCAATCAAATACTGCCATTTACTCACCCATTTCAAAGCATGTATGTGTATGTGACAACATCACAAATAAGTATTTTAGTTCAGGCACTGTGAAGGACACATAGGTGGGTACTAGGGGTGCTTAGTAAACTATAACTTTTCCCAGACCCCGTGGGGTGTAAAGCCATGACATCTTTGCCAGCAATAAGACTGGTTAAACATTCCTCTTGATCCGAATTGAATGGCTTCCTTCACTTCCGTCTCCGCCGCCATTGCCAAACTACAACCAGCTAGACTACAACGCAATGTTCAACGTCATCATTAAGACCCGCCTCCCCCCGTCCCCCACCATTCGCTGATTGGCCAGGAGGGAAATCATCCTGAGAAATTGAGTCCAAGGGGATCAAACCCAGACGTAATATGTAGGGAAATGATAATTGAGCGGAAGATTACAGAGGGCTAAGCTAGGCTAGTAAAAATGAATAAAAAATTATGATCTATGCATAAAGACGAAGTGACACCAGCATCCCAAACCTCTTTTGATGATGATACAACTGGCATAACAACAAATATTTAACTCACCTTTAGGCTGAATTAGTGGGAGCCCTGTGTCAAGAGGCACACACGCTCAGACAAATATAATTGGTAAAAAAGACTGATTGTCAGTTTTATTGCAGAAATGATGCATATTATGCCTTGAGGATATCCTTGTCAAAACAGTTATTTTTAGCTCAAGTAATGCATATTGACAGATTTTTCTTTATTGGATTTTTAAAAAATCTCAAATCATTATCAGCCTTGGCGGATAGATATCCATATATTTAGCTCTACACAGTGCAACATAAGAGCACACAAGACACCATGTCAACACAACCTGGTAACGCAGCAACAGCATACTGTATCATAACATCGTTTATCTATGTATTCTCCACAGATTCTATATTTGAACAGTGCAATTTCCACTCTCACTGCCGGGTTCAGGAGATAGATGCTGACATCCCGGGAAACTGCCGGATGCAGCAGATCAGACAGCTCAATTTGAAATTTCTCTCTCCACACTAAATCAGTTAACCCCCTCAGGACTGTCCGTCTCTACCAGTCCTCTAGTCCCCACTGAGTGCTTCTCATTAACAGGTGCTGGACTGCTGGAGGTGCAGCACTGGTATCTGAATTTCAGCAGGATTTGCATGTTGCCTGAAGCATTTGATTATAGAATTACAGAGAAAGACCTGCTGCTGTGACATACAACATAGGGTCAACGTAGGGAAAATGCTAAATAGGTGTGTTGTTCATATTGTTTTTATTTATATGTATATTGTGTATTTTTCTTATACCACATACAATGCTTAACGTTTGTAATTCTGCCACCCAGTGTCAGGTGTATACCACCGCTGCTCTAAATTAACAATATAACTGATAACTAAAATATTTTTAATGTTTCTGTAATGGTTAATCCACCAGTATGTGCAAGCTCTTTAATCAAAATGATATATTTACTGATAAAATATAATTATGGTTGTTATCAAAAAAGCTGAAAAAATATCACAGCACATTATTTTTATTCTTAATTCCAGTTATTTACTGTCATTCCTGAACAGAAAATGTGTTTTTGTGGTGGTTTGATTCATTTCTGACTTCTCAGTGAATTCCAGTGTTCTGGCTCAAATTTGGGGTCTAAAAAGGTGAATTCAGTTTAAATTCCTCACTTCTGTTCAAAATAGTGAAGAGTAGTGAACACAATGAGCAAGAAAGAGTCTGAATTAAAGCTCTGAAATGATGTTGGAGGCTCTTTCAGACAAACAGGACAGGTGGTCTGATACATTTGTTAAGTATTCTGTGTTCTTGACTCTTAGTATTTAATTCCTGGATGTCAGAAGAGCAGTCTTGCTTGAAGTGAATTGAGCTGTATTTACCAAAAATATAGTTTACTGTAATAAGATAAAAGCAGGTCACATTGTTATAGGAAAAAATAGAAATGTCATGTCACCAAACATTAGAGATTGATTTTCAGGAGGATATTATTTGATGCTCTTCTCACTGCTGCAGTATGTCTACCTTGGAAAAAGTTGACCGGTTCTTTGTTGCCATTTCCCCTCCATTCCCCCCGTTGGTGTGTCTGTTTTTAGCTCGGTCTCTGGGCCTGCTGCCTGCTGCTATCAAATGAAAGCTAGCTAATCAGATTGTTAGAAGATCCTGTCCTGCTTTGCCCCGAGGGCATTGTAATGACAAATCACACACTCCGCCAAGCACGTCACTCATGCACAGACTTCACCACACTACAAACTGCTGTGCCTCATAAAACTGCATTCAGCACCACATTTACCAAACATGCACCCTGTCCTGGACACTGTGAGTCAGTGGGATGCATGTGGATGAAGCGCCGACAGACATCCAAATGATGGCAGCCAGAGTAATCCACTTTACCAGCTGCAGCAAAGAGGTTATTTTTGTCATTGTTGGTTGAGTTCCTGTCGCAGCGAGAACATTATGGGTTCAGCCAAGTAGCGATCCACTCAGCCGAAGTCAAACTTCTCACCTTCACACAGAAGAAAAATCAGCCTCTGCCTCAGTCTCTTTTCTCTCTGATCCACTGTTTTGTATTCTGCCTGTGCTACAGCAGCAGACTTGTTGATAGGTGGTGGTTTTCCGCCTGCCTGCTGAGTTCTGCGTCGCCTCCAGAGAGGCGGCAGCGCCTGAAATGCTCAGATTCAGAGGAGAAAACAGTCATCTTATTATAAGTCTCTGGTGTGTCCCCGTTTTGACAAACAGTTCTGGTTTCATTTTCGTCATCTGACCAATTCACCCACACTACATTTTTTTCAATATTTTTGTGGAGGATAAGTTCCAGTTGATTGAAGCTGATAGAACAGATTAAGTACTGAGAATCGGTTTAACAATACATGGATCAGGTAGACCATTAAGACCACCTGCCTAATATCGTGTTGGTCCCTCTTTTGCTGTTTCACAGTCCTGACCTCTGACCTCTGAAGTTGTGTTGACTCCTTTCTATCTTCAGCAGCATTGACCTCTCTGGTCTGTTGGATCAGACCGCCAGGACCAGCCTTCATTCCCCACCTGCATCAGTGATCTTTGTCCTCTCATGACCCTGTCTCTGGTTCACCACTGGTCCTTCCTTGGACCACTTTTGATAGATCTTGACCACTGCAGACCAGAACACCCCACCAGAGCTGCAGTTCTGGAGATGCTCTGACCCAGTCCTCTAGACATCACTGTTTGATTCTTGTTGTCAAACTCTTGAAAAAATCTGGAACATTTTTCCTGCTTCTAACATCAACTCAGAGGACTAACTTTTCATGTTTGACTTATATAGCCCTGGTGCCATGATGAAGAGATAATCAGGGATATTCACTTCACTGTTCAGTGGTCATAATGTTATCCCTGATCCGTGTATAATCTGTAATGATGTTTGTGTAAAATATGTGCACACACCATGTATAATTAATTGAAGATTGAACAGCTAGTGTTGAGGTTTAGACCATCCTGGACAATTAAACAGGTGTTAACTTAGAAATACTTTCAGCTCGGTGAAACACTTATTCAGATATAAGTCTTCCTCCTGAAGAAAAGTGTGTTTTGGTTGCTGAAGTCTTAATCTCTCTGTTTCCACACACTGAAAAAACAAGCGGTGTAAATTGCTGACATTATTTTATTTTAATGGTGTACACACTTGGAACCTCATACATAATTAACGATAAAGCCCATGAATGCAGATAAAGTCATTTTAGCTTTTAATTAGGCCTTGGTTTCTCATCGGGTTCAGGAGGGTTTCTGACTCTGCTGCATCCAGCCGGAGCTTCTCAGCTCCTCTTTTGTTGTTTCTTACTTGGTAGCTGCCATTAGAGGAAAGGAGCTACATTTCTTTGTAAGGTTCATGTTGTGTCTTTTATGACTCGTACTTACTTGTAATGGTGCAATTGTTCACGAGAAAGACGTAAAAGTACTAAAAAGAGGTCTGGGACTGGCACTGATCTGTGTTGTTTGTATGGTGACCTTTTCTCTGGAAGCTTTGCTTTGTGGTTGAAAGCAGATGGAGGGTGACGTCTAGCACTGCCACACAGTAGGAGTACTTTGCTAATAGCAGCACTCTGCTCACAGAGATAATCCTTAATCCTTATGTAGCACCGCACCAAGATACCATTCCTCACCACACAACCACAGTTTAGTGCTCATGGTGCTACATTTCAATTTACACTGTGATTTAACAGGTATGTTAAGTCCTGGATGGATGGATGGGTGAGAGATGGGTGGATAGATGATGGATGGATGAATAATGGATGGACCAAGAGATGGATAGATGTGGATGATGGATGGATGGATGGATGGATGAGAGATGGATGGATGGATGGATTGAGAGATGGATGGGTGGATGGATGGATAAGAGATGGATGAATGGATAGATGGATGGATTGAGAGATGGAGAGATGGGTGGGTGGATGGATGGATGGATGGATGGATGGACCAAGAGATGGATAGATCGATGTAGAGATGGATGGATGAATGATGGGTGGACCAAGAGATGATAGCTGTGGATGAGAGATGGATGGATGGATAAGAGATGGATAAATGGATAGATGGATGGATGGATGGATAAGAGATGGATGGATGGACCAAGAGATGGATAGATGTGGACGAGAGATGGATGGATGGATGAGAGATGGATGGATGGATGGATGGATGGATAAGAGATGGATGGATGGACCAAGAGATGGATAGATGTGAATGAGAGATGGATGGATGGATGAGAGATGGATGGATGGATGGATGGATAAGAGATGGATGGATGGACCAAGAGATGGATAGATGTGAATGAGAGATGGATGGATGGATGAGAGATGGATGGATGGATGGATCGATAAGAGATGGATGGATGGACCAAGAGATGGATAGATGCGGATGAGAGATGGATGGATCGATAAGAGATGGATGGATGAACCAAGAGATGGATAGATGCGGATGAGAGATGATGGATGGATCGATAAGAGATGGATGGATGAACCAAGAGATGGATAGATGCGGATGAGAGATGGATGGATGGATGAATGGATAAATGGATGGATGGATCGAGAAATGGAGGGATGGATGGATGATGGATGGATGGATCCCAAGACAAATTCAGAAAAAAATAGCAAAAGGAACATGTTTCGAATATGGAGCCATGAGCAGTAATTTGAAAACATTAAAGTCTGGCTCAATTTTTTTTCTGAAGTAAAACTATGAATAATAAAACTACTAATAGCAGACAGCCGTCATTCGCATAGTGCGCCTTTTTTTCACACGTCTTTCACTTTCATTTTTAATAAGATGCTGGGTAGTTTAATGAATAGCAATCTATTATATCTGAATTGTTATTTTTTTCTTTGTAAATAACATCCTCGTATTGCCCAAAGCATGCTGGAGGTCTAATGTAAGACTTCTCTCTGGGACCCTCTCTTGAGATATTGATTTCAACATAGCCAGAATAAATTTAGAAAAGACAGCAATACCTGCCACACCTGTCTGGATCGAGGACTACTAGATCCATATGTAGTTGTGAAATGACATTCTCCAGTTATGAAACACAGTGAAAATTAGGGATGGATTTTCTTGCGGTAGTGTCTCCAACCACCCCACTGCTCTCTGAATAATGTTTGTCTGGACTGACAGGGTGAGGATGGTGTAGTTGCAGAGGGATAGGCCTTATTCTGAAATGGCTTCAGCTTACTGAAGCTGTGATTGTAATGGAGATCTCACCAAAACACACAGACACACACTCCAGATGAGTTTTCCATTTCTTACAAGTGCAAGATTCATTCCTGTATTTTGTCTGAGTAGCTGCACAGAAAGCAATGGAGAGCGCAGTTGCCATGGGTAACACATGTGCATGCTGTTTGGGTTGGAGGCAATTAGCAGACAGTGGAGATTTGTTTGGGTAAATAATCACTTAAATAAGAATAAGAGCATTTTCTCTTTATTTCCCCACATAGTCAAGGCAGTGTTCTCAAGATACATGTGTGATCTCAGAGGGAATTTCAATTTAATTCAAAATAATTGGTTTAAGGAAGCTTCATATGGGTCTTCTCTGACCTGTCACCTCTGTGTCATAAAGGTTTGGCTCAAAGTCAAGTAACTAGAACTACTACTTGAATAGAATACTATTTGTGTCCAGCATGTGTAAAGACTGAATAGGATTTCTAAAGTTTCATCACTTTATGAAAAACTACAGATGCGGTCGCCTTTGAGGATTTGTGCTTTTTGATGGTTTCAGGTGTAACTGCCAGGTCGATGAAATTATCCCAAGAAAATACCCCAGATAAATAAAGAAATACATGAATAGCATATGACATAATAATCAGATGATCTGCCCGATGCAGCGCCTGCAGCACAGTGTGGGATTGTTGAGTGAAACCATCATCAGAGAGTTTGGGGAAATCTGTCCTGACTTTACGAAGTTGCTTTTCAAAGGCTAAAGAGCAACAAATGTGGATAGAAGCAGATTATTTTGTGGATAAATGGTTACATCAATCAATCCTCACTGGAATGTAATTCTACCAATAGTAAATATTAGTCAGGCTCTCTTGGAGGACGACTTGATTTAAAGGCACATCTTCAACATGTGTGTTGTTCAGATGTGCTGATGTTTCCTGCACTGTAATAAGCAGCTAACTGAGTCCAGACAAGGCGGCTGATTGCTTCAGTTGCTGACGTGTGAACAGCAAATGATGTAAGAGCTTTCATCCATCAGCCATTGTAACAATAACAGCTCACACAGGTAATTACAGGCATGTGCTGTCTCCTGAGAGCCACTATTCTTTTTCTTTTTCCTCTGTGTGCGAAACAGCAGGCCGTTGTTTTATGAAACCAATGATGAAAGGAACATGGCGTGAATGGATTGATGGTTTATCAATTGATCATAAAATGTATGAGTGGAGCATATAAACAGAGCAATATACACTATATTGCCAAAAGTATTCGCTCACCTGCCTTGACTCGCATATGAACTTAAGTGACATCCCATTCCTAATCCATAGGGTTCAATATGATGTCGGTCCACCCTTTGCATCTATAACAGCTTCAACTCTTCTGGGAAGGCTGTCCACAAGGTTTAGGAGTGTGTTTATGGGATTTTTTGACCATTCTTCCAGAAGCGTTATTTGTGAGGTCACACACTGATGTAGGACGAGAAGGTCTGGCTCTCATTCTCTGCTCTAATTCATCCCAAAGGTGTTCTATCAGGTTGAGGTCAGGACTCTGTGCAGGCCAGTCAAGTTCATCCACACCAGACTCTGTCATTCATGTCTTTATGGACCTTGCTTTGTGCACTGGTGCACAGTCATGTTGGAAGAGGAAGGGGCCAGCTCCAAACTGTTCCTACAAAGTTGGGAGCATGGAATTGTCCAAAATGTCTTGGTATGCTGAAGCATTCAGAGTTCCTTTCACTGGAACTAAGGGGCCAAGCCCAGCTCCTGAAAAACAACCCCACACCATAATCCCCCCTCCAGCAAACTTAACACTTGACACAATGCAGTCCGACAAGTATCGTTCTCCTGGCAACCGTTAAACCCAGACTGGTCCATCAGATTGCCAGATGGAGAAGCGTGATTTGTCACTCCAGAGAACTCGTCTCCACTGCTCTAGAGTCCAGTGGCTTCGTGCTTTACACCACTGCATCCGACGCTTTGCATTGCACTTGGTGATTTATGGATGGGATGCAGCTGCTCGGCCATGGAAACCCGTACTTGATTTTATACACCTGTAGCCATGGAAGTGATTGGAACACCTGATTCTGATTATTTGGATGGGTGAGCCAATACTTTTGGCAATATAGTGTAAATGTTTATATATTATTATTATTATTATTATTATTGTCATAGTTATTAACCTGTTTGGCCAGTCAAAGGTTAACGTACTCAAGCTGATCCGTACTTCCTTGTTGTGAGCATCCCAATGTTAAACACCCGCTGATCTGACTGCTGGCATTGACCTTTAAGTTTATACACTTGTTCATGCACACACACACACACACACACACACACACAAACACACACACGAACACGCATGCTTATAATACATTTACATATTTATTTATACTTCTGTACACAAACACCTGTCGTCACATATAAATGTATGATAAGATGATTTGACACATCATGAGGAAGCAGAGGGTGAAATAATACAGTGAAATCATCTTTTATGCTGTTATAATCTTGCCTTTGAGAAGGTTATAACATGCACTGTGTTATAATTGAGAGGTATTTCTAATATTTAGAGCTTTACACTTATAACCAAGTGTGCATATTTTGGATCAGATTTCCTTCAGTCGACCTGCATAATCTCTCGTCCTTCAGTTTACTCACGCTTCATTTTGTAGCCCCACCACTGTATTTAATTTAAGCAAACCAACTACAGCCATGATTCACATGCTGAGGCCTGCTGCTGCTATGGGCCTCTCTCTCCTTCATTTACAAAATACAATGCTTCAGGCGCTACTGGAGAAATAATTGGGAAAGGAGATGACGCATGCACTTGTTTTCCCAGGAGCTCAGTGTTTTTGGATAAGGAGGAGTGAGTCCAGAGATGATCATGTTCTGCACTATATTGCTTATATAGTATTCACTCACCCATCCAAATAATCAGAGTCAGGTGTTCCAGTCACTTCCATGGCCACAGGTGTATAAAATCAAGCACCTAGGCATGCAGACTGCTTTTACAAACATTTGTGAAAGAATGGGTCGCTCTCAGAGCTCAGTGAATTCCAGTGTGGAACTGTGATAGGATGCCACCTGTGCAACAAATCCAGTCGTGAAATTTCCTCTCTCCTAAATATTCCACAGTCAACTGTCAGCTGTATTATTAGAACGTGGAAGTGTTTGGGAAGGACAGCAACTCAGCCATGAAGTGGTAGAACATGTAAACTGACGGAGCGGGGTCAGCGGATGCTAAGGCGTATAGTACGAAGAGGTCGCCAACTTTCTGCAGAGTCAATTACTACAGACCTCCAAACTTCATGTGGCCTTCAGATTAGCTCAAGAACAGTGCACAGATGCAGCTGCATCCAAGCCACACATCACCAAGTGCAATGCAAAGCGTTGGATGCAGTGGTGTAAAGCACACCACCACTGGACTCTAGAGCAGTGGAGACGTGTTCTCTGGAGTGACGAATCACGCTTCTCCATCTGGAAATCTGATGGACGAGTCTGGGTTTGGTGGTTGCCAGGAGAACGATACTTGTCGGACTGCATTGTGCCAAGTGTAAAGTTTGGTGGAGGGGGGATTATGGTGTGGGGTTGTTTTTCAGGAGCTGGGCTTGGCCCCTTAGTTCCAGTGAAAGGAACTCTGAATGCTTCAGCATACCAAGACATTTTGGACAATTCCATGCTCCCAACTTTGTGGGAACAGTTTGGACCTGGCCCCTTCCTCTTCAGATGAGCGAATACTTTTGGCAATATAGTGTAGTTTGAAATGGCACTAGTGCACCGAGTGTGTCACCATTGTCTGCAGAAATGAGCAGATACCTTGACACTGGTTCAAAGGATGTGATGCACTGAAGATGAGTCAGCCATTAGTGATGCCTGAAGATGATTTCCACAGTATAAGACAGTGGACGTTCCCTCAGGATCAGTTGCTGAGGCCACAGTGGCGTTATTCACAGGTGCTACTACATGTTCACTGCTACTGGACCACCTCAGTCTGCTCAACCTCTCTGTTCATCCATTTGTATTTTTGTTAAATTAAATTTCATGCATGGACCTGTATGTATATGATGATTTTTCTTTATTTGTCTTGTTTTAATTCCATTTATAACACTTGACTGTCTTCCTTGTCTCCTCTCCTCTGTTTGCTCCTGCAGGGCAGTAGAGGAGGAGTTGGAGGTGGTGTGGCAGGCAGCAACCAGGGAGAACCAGCAGATCCTCACCTCCCATCAAAGCCCTGGGGTCCAGACAAGGTCCACATTTAAATCTGACTCTGATCAGCTAAACAACTTGTTGGACGAGAAGCACAAGCATGGGCTGGATTTCTATTGTTAAGAGTCTTGGAGCCATAAGTGTGTTCACACATGAAGGAACATGGAGAAAATTACATAATCTGTCTGCATGACGGATAAAACCTTAAACTTGCACCATCCTCTGTCACAAAACTGTATTTAACTAAACTACATGATCTCTGGTGGAGGCAGTAATAGTCTGAGGAAGTTCACTCCACACTTTCTTGTCCTGTAAGAAAAACTTGACTTGGACACAAAGCTTGTATTAAATCATATAAAAATCATACTTAGGGCTGGGTACCGAACTTCGATGCGTTGTAGCACCGCCCGAAAAGATCCAATCCTGTTGGGTATCAAAAAATGAATTAGCTAATAAAACAGCTGACTTTGTAACACAGCTCAGTTTTGACAGTATGGCCAAATACAGTCATGGAAAAAATTATTAGACCACCCTTGTTTTCTTCAATTTCTTGTTAGTTTTAATGCCTGGCTCAACTAAAGGTACATTTGTTTGGACAATTATAATGATAACAACAAAGATAGCTCATGAGAGTTTAATTTAAGAACTAAGGATTATTCATTTTCCATGGTTTTCTTGATAATAACCAAAATTACTTAAATTCTTACATCAATAGCTATGGCATTGTACCGCCAAAAACACTACTTTTAAGCATTCCATGTTTTCTTTTCTGTTTGCTTTAAACACATGATACACACAAGAGTTAATACTTGATTGCATAGCCATTGTTTTTGATGACTGCAGCCATGCGTCTTGGCATGCTCTCCACCAGCTTCTGACATTGTTCTGCTGTCACAGCAGCCCATTCCTGTTGGACAAATTCAAACAAATTTCTTTGTTTTTGGGCTTGTGGTTCTCCATTTTGAGTTTGATGATTTTCCGCAGGTTTTCAATTGGATTAAGATCTGGTGATTGAGCAGGCCAAGGCATGGTGCGAATGTTGTGGTTCTCCATCCAGGCTTTAACTGACCTTGCCGTGTGGCAAGGGGCATTGTCTTGTTGGAAAATCCAGTCATTCGAGGCAGGAAAGAGTTTTCCAGCTGATGGAAGAAGACTGTTTTCAAGGGTAGTCCTGTACTTGACCTGGTTCATTCGGCCTTCACACAATTGCATTTGCCCTGTTCCACTCAGACTGAAACAACCCCAGATCATGACTGATCCACCCCCATGTTTTACTGTAGGGGCAAGACAGTCTGGGTTGTAAGCTTCTCCAGGCTTCCTCCTAACCAGTAAGTTGGCTGGAGTGGGCATCAATTCAAAATTGGATTCATCACTGAAGAGAACCTTAGCCCAATCATCAACAGTCCAATCTTTGTGGTCTCGAGCAAAGAGTAACTGGGCCTTCCTCTGCCTTTCATTGATGAAGGGCTTCTTGCGTGCTCTGTGTGACTTCAAACCAGCTTCAACAAGTCGGTTTCGAACTGTCCTTGCCGAGCAAGTCACATTTCTCGACAGTGCCCACTCATTTTTAAGGTCCCTGGAGGTCTGACGACGATTCCTGACACAGGAACGGATGAGTGCACGGTCATCTCGTGGGGTAGAAAGACGTTTCCTGCCACGGCCAGGTAGCAATTTGGTAGTGCCATGTTCAGCTTGTTTTTTTTTGTTGTAATGAACGGCTGTCTTGGAGATCTTCAGTTTTTCGCTACCTGTCTCTCACTCATGCCAATTTCCAGCAGTGCCAAGATGGCTGCCTTTGTTGCTTCACATAATTCTTTTGTTTTAGGCATTATGTGAGAGCTGACAACTTCTGAGTTGTGCTACGGCTTGAATGTAAGCAGGAAACCACTCTAGGCCTTTGCATGTGCAGTGCTGCTTGTGACATGAAATGGCCTCTTATATACCCTGGGAATCAATTAAGCTTAAGAATGTCAAATAGGACATAAAGTATTATGTGACCAGCTGCATTTTTTGTTGTGTTCATTGTATTATACGTTTAGTGGTACCAGATATTAGAATGAACAAGAAATTGAAGAAAACAAGGGTGGTCTAATAATTTTTTCCATGACTGTATATCAGACATCAGTCGGAGAAGTCAGAAAGATTTTATTTATTGTCATTTTATTATGATTTTTAAGTTATTAGTGTTTTTTTTTTGTTTTCTAAACAAAACCAAACGGTGTAAGAGAAAAATGCACATCCCATAGTGGAGAATGTTGTACTTTTTAACTTGACTTGGTTCTTTAGGACAACAATCAACACTGCCATCTGCTGGACACATACTGGTGCTGTCATTGTCATATTGGCAGTGTTGCAAACTTCAATATGGTACAGAAGAGTCCAACATGGAAAAGCTGCAGGTAATCAGGATTACATGGAGCGATTTATCTGTAGGACAAAGTGTTGGTGATGTTTCAGGGGATTTCCTGTGTGCTATGCACAAAGAAATACACATATATTTATACATGCTTGGCTCTATTTCCATATTATTTCTATCTTTTTAAGGTGAAAATCATTTTATTTGGGGGACTATTCAGCTGTATTTGTGAATAAAATTTGAGTTGTAATTAAATCTGGTTTAGACACAGTGGAAGTGACTTAAAGTGTTCTTTTTTGGGATAAACTTAAACCTTATTTATGAAGTTTGTACAATAGTTTGTCCACCACAAAATATTAATGAAACCAGTGGACTGTTGTTGTTGGGACTACTGCCTTTCAAATACAGACAGCAAATTATGGCACTGAGCTGCTCAGCAATAAAGATGAATGCATTCTTTTTACATAGAACAATGAAACAGTAAGTGCAAACGGAAACAATGTACATCAATGTATAAACAGTGTAATTATTTACATACCTGGCCCCGACAAACGCACTGATTTATGTCAAACATTGCATCAAAACATCTGAATAACTCTGGTTGCATATCTCATAATTCAACAGAATTCATGAGGTTTTGGCATCAATCCACACACACAGATTTTAAGTGAAATTTAAGTGACCAGAAACAAAAACAGTCTAGCACACACTAATCACAGTCTTTTGCACTTAATTTTAATTTTAAGTTGAATTAATGTTTTTATGGTTGGGCGTTATGATAAATATCTAAGTATTGTCTGTGTCCCCTGGAATAAAAAGTCATAGCACCGACACACCGTCAGAGCTGAAACATCCAACACTCCTCTCCTCTCCAAAATGTCCCAGTTGACCAGTTTAATGTGTAAGATTTATTGTGAATCACAACCTACTGACTGACAGAGGTGCAGGAAACTCTTCAAGGTAGCGTCAGCTAAAGTGCTGAGGGTGTAAGGATTCTGTCAGGTGTATAGGGGCTAATGTAGAGTGAAGATGTTTTTTTTTTTCTGGAGTTTGTTTTCAGAGGACTGTTTTCAGACCTGATCTACTCTTTCTGACCTGTCTGGTTGTGAGGGGCAGCACCAAGGTCCTGGTCCTGCTCCCAAATGCTGCAGCAAAGATGAGACTGGAGGGATTTCATCCTGGAATCAGGAGGTAAATGACACCACTCTGAGTCAGTTACACTCACCAGGCTGTCTGTATATTAACTAGAAAGTTCAAATAAAAGATCAATCCAAATTAGGGTAAGTCACACCCTCAGTCTTTGTCAAGTCTCACCTGATGGACTTTCACTGGTTTTGGCAGTTTCATCCCTTTCCTCTGAGGAAGGATGAGGGACATTTACCCCTGAACAGGCTGACCTTTGATCTCTATGAAAGCAGCTCAGAGTTAAATGTGGCTCCACTGTTTGCTTTGCAGTCAGTGATAAGCTGCAGTGAGCAGAGTCTCCCTTGTCCTTCACTCTGAGGTAATGTCTCATTTTACTACTTTACTACAGTTTTAATGAATTCATTTGAATTTAATCAGTTTTTCAGTTGCCTTTGCTGTATCTAAATTCAGTTCTATCAACTAAGGTTTTGGTTGTGTCACTTTATTAAATTATCTGATGTTTAGTTTACCTTGAGATTATCTAATTATAAGGAGTTTTTTTATTTGCAAACACTAAAGAAACATTTTGAATCTCTTGTTACAAACAATCGACTAGGACAGACAGAGAGCTGATCTTTCATGCCTTTAGGTTTGTACTCTTTACAAACAGATTTAGCAGTTATTTTGGGTGAATTGGCTGCTTTGTGTATGGAAAACAAAACGATGTACAATCATTCAACCGGACCGTCACTTGACTGATGATCATCAGTCACTGGTAAATGTGTGCAGGAACAGAAACAGGGATGGTACCTGTTTCAGCATCAAGTTCACAGTGATGCCAATAACAAGCTGAAGTTAACAGGTGTCTTCAAACTTCACAGTAGAAATAGAACGTCATTCTACGGTTCACACTATTGAACCTGGATCAGGGAATATCAGCGGATGTACTATAGACTGACTGACTGACTGTGGGAACAATTTCAAGTGTAATTTGAAACAATAACAGCCATTATTGAAGGAAAGAATCATCAGTATAGCTCTTAATTCCAAGCTTTGGATTGTAGTGTCCATTAAATATATTATAATGAACTCTAATAATATTATAATAACAATAGCATGTTACCCCTTTACAACTATAGATAGATAGATCTTTACTTTGTTGTTGTTTCACATGTAGGGCTGCAATCTTTCACCATCATTTATTGTAATAATATATAATATATAAACAAATTAAAAAAACTGTTCTATTCTAATAACCTGTAAAACAGATTGAAACTTTTCAGGCAAAAATACATTGTCGCTCCTGCAAGTGCACCAATAGCTGTCAGCATAAACCTTTGTTGGGTGTACTGTCGGTGGGTTTTGAGTTGGTTCAGCAGTGTCTGGTTTAAAGTTGCCAAACAGTATATTTATTCATATAATACATAATAACACATGCAGGTGTTACATCCAGTCAGTAATATTCCACATATCAGTATAAAGCATTGCTTTTTCAACTTGTTTTATATGGTGTATTTCACTCTGTAGTAATAAGGGTCACGTGAACTCGTGTTCGTGAATGTGCATTTAATGTGGCTGAAGGAGCTTTTACACAGTATGAAAGAAGGTGAAAGGCAGATAGGATGTAGACCCCTGTAATTCATTGACAAATGTTTTCAGATGTTATTTAGACACAAGCTCAGCTCTGTTACTGTTACAGCAGAGTGATAAATTATTACAGACTCTATGTTGATGCAGTTAAAAGTCAATGGTAAATTAGTCTGTTCTTGAGTTAAACTGTGACTTTTCCATGTTTGCTTCCCTCCTTGCAGGACAAAATGAAGATAGAGTATTCTTTGGAGGAGAACAATACTGAAGGAGTGTCTTTTGTAAGTGGAGAACAAACAGCAGCTTCACATGTGGCCTCAGCTCTTTTCCTCTCACATTGTTTCTCCTGCATCCTGTGTTTTTGTTACAGATTTGTTTGATGCACTTTTTTATATTTTTTCTTTGTGTTTATAACTCTTAGGTAGAAGATGTTTTCCGATGGAGAACCAGATCTGTGGTCTCTGATCCAGAACCGACTGATTTGGACGACAGAGGAATAGCCCACCCTACCCTGTTTGGAAAATACAGTCCGAACCTTCAGACCCTCAAACCCTTCCGCCGGTCATCATCCCAGTCAGTATTATTGACCGTTTGCTTGTTTTGATGCATCAGTGCAATAATTTTCAGATAACAGACAAATAATGTACGGTCCCCTTTGTATATTGGCTGATGTGTCCATGTCTAGGTCCCACCCTCTGGACAATGCAGGTTTCCTGTCCTTTTCATCCTTTGCCTGGATGACCCCCACGTTGTGGGCCATATTCAGGAATAAGCTGGACATTAGCTCTCTCAGCTTGTCTCCTTTGGATGTAGCCGACACCAGTGGACAAAGGTCTGATACTTCTCCCCACATTTCTCTGCTGTCATTTGATGAATTTAGATGACTTTAATAACAAGGCTGTTGGTGTGTTTTGTGTACAGGCTCCACAGACTCTGGGAGGAAGAAGTTGCAAAGGTGGGTCTGGAGAAAGCCTCTGTGGTTCGAGTGATGCTTCGCTTTCAAAGAACCAGGCTGATTCTGTCTATCATCATATGTGTCATACTCATGGTGACAGTGTTTGTGGGCCCGGTAAGCGTTTTGTTTTGCAGCCTCCTCTGAAGTTTGTTGGACTATCACATCCATTGTAAATATGGGGGAAGAAGAATTCAGAACGACTTCTTAGTAAAAATCCCAGTAAGAAAAACTGAAAGAAAATATTCCGGTAGTAGTGAATTGGTCTCCAGATAAATGTGATGTAGTGTGAGATTGTTAATGGGTTACAAAACCCAGATTATTAACACAAACAAATAATTACTAACATCAATGAAACTATTCATATGAATGAATAAAATCATCAATAGATGTTAATAATAACCGGACACCAAATTTAGGCACATAAGACATTCAATACATGCGCTGCTCATGCTATGCTAAGCTATGCTCTGCCCAGTCACACATGTTTTCAGCTCATTTTCTGTCAGTGAATCACAGTGGAACTTGCTAATGGACCGATAGCCAGTTGGCTATTTTGTGGTTTAGTGTGACACGGGTTACAGAAAATGATCAATGTAACTTAATGATATTTTGTCTGTTTTCAAACCTCTCTGTTCTCTCAGGCTATTCTGGTCAATGAGATCCTAAAATATATTGAGGACCCAGAGAAATCCACAGTATCCCACGGTGTTGGCCTGTCCTTCGGTTTGTCCGCCACAGAGTTGCTTAAAACTTTTCTGCTGTCCTTGATGTGGGCGTTGAACCTGCGTACTGCAGTCAGACTGAAGGGTGCCTTTTCTTCAGTGGCCTTTCAGAAAATCATCTCTCTGCGGGTTCTTAGTGGCATTTCAACAGGAGAGGTAAATAATGTGCTTATTTTATGTGGGGTGTTTTTATTTTTGAAGGGAAGCAATACATCAGAATCAGCTCATCGCTGTTTGTGACATCTACTCTCTCTTGTCCTGGTAATGCAGTCTTGAACATGCAGATTACAATCTTTCTCTCTCTGTATCACCCTCTCTTCCATCCAGATGATTGGTGTTTTGAACAACGAAGGCTACAGATTATGTGAGGCAGTGTTATTTTCAAGCTTAGTGATTACTGCCCCAGTGCTGCTTGTTGCATGTGTTGTTTATGCCTGCTACATTCTGGGCTACACCGCACTGACTGGAGTCTTTACCTACCTCATCTTCATCCCTTTACAGGTCTGTACATTTGATACAGCACACAAATGTGCATGTTTTTATAAGCAGTGTAAATTAATTGATTCAGATTTTACTCCAAGCACATCACGGCTAAAAAGGCGTACTGAAAGTATCGAAAGTTAAAATAGCAGACAAGTTGGCAAATAATTAAAGCTTTCTTGTCTTACATGAGGTCTATTACTATCACCAGCTAATTCACCAACATGGACACCAACATGGACAAAATTAACTGTAATTTCTCTTTTGCAGCTTGTTTTCCTTTTTCACTGATGTTAACGTTTTTTATGCTTTCAGGTTGGCTTGTCCAAGCTCATCACCATGTTCAGATGGAAAGCCATAGTGATAACAGGCAGCCGTGTTCGGATAATGAACGAGATTCTCAGCAGCATGAAACTGATCAAGATGTACGCCTGGGAAGATTCCTTTGAAAAGAAGATCACGGGTATGAAGTTAGACAGGCCGTTGATGTTTTTTATGTTTCAACTTGTTTTTTTACTCTTAAGTTGAAATGTTGTCGCAGTTTTAAAGGAACAAACTGTCCAGCCATGGATGTAGCAGAGAGTGCGCTCTATTTGGACAAAGTTTGGAAATTTGGTTAGATTGGCAACAAATTGCTTGCATCAAACTCACACAAATGGGTCCCTATAATGCATAAGCTTGCCATTCAGCAGCAGTATGTCAAGAAGAAACCATGGGTGAGCCTCTTTTGGTGCTTCTCCACTACACAGTAACAGCACGGTACATTACGGCACGGTACATTACAGCATGGTACGGCCCAGTTTTGGTGCTTTTCCATTACAACTGAGTATCTCATAGTACTGCCTCGCCGTGGGTGGGGTCGTCATATGGCAGCGTCAAACTGCCATGACCTTATTTACATGCAACACAGAAAACCAGGATGAAGAAGAACAACAACACAACTATCAGAAAAGAAATGGAGGACACCAAAGCAATCATGTATTTGTTGCTCGCTCTGTGGTTTTTTGTCTGCGACCGACTGTGGCGTTGTTTTCTGCAATGCCATTTTCTTGTGTAACCATAGTGAAGCAGTTTTAAAAATGGAGAGGTCGAGTTGTGTTTGGATTTTGCAGTCTAGTCTGACTAGACTAGAGTTGTGTGTGTTTGATGCAATGACGCCACTCGTTGACCAATCAGTTGAAGGCAGTCAGCTGACGTCACGTTTTAGTATCGCCTCACCTGTCCAAAGCTTTCTCCGCTCCCGTTCGGCCATCACTGTGGTCTTTTTTTCAAAGCTTGCCTCACCCTAACCCATCGTTCCATGATTGTTTCACTCTGTTAACCATGTGTCATTATGCATCTCTGCAAGCATGATCCTGATTTGCAACACATTTTAAGAAACGTTAACATTCAGCATATCCAGTGTTTTGCAGAAACAGCCAATGCCGACCCATTGCCCCTGTATGAGCAAATAACTTAAGCTAATTCAGCTTCTCGCTTTCTAAAGAGAAGTAAAGGTAAAAAAAAATAAAACTAGTCTCTCTTACAGATTTAAGGAAAAATGAGAAAAAGGAACTGCAGCGGGCCAGTTATGTCCAGAGTATGAATACCAGCATTGCCAGCATCATCCCCAACTTTGCCACCGTTCTCACTTTCATCATTCACACTTCATTAAGCTTAAAACTCAACTTGTCTGATGTGAGTACAAAAACTCTAACACATAAAATAATTTTCTTTGGATCATTATCTTTCATTTTTTTATGGTCTTATTCATGACAAACGCACCGAGTTGTTTGTGGTCCATTTGAAATGTACTTAAACAACACTGGCAGCATCATATTGTGTGGGGTTGTGTTTGAATGTCATTATTTGTTATTAACAGGCCTTTACCACCATAACCATCTTCAACTGCATGAGGTTCTGCCTGAATTTATTCCCCTTGGGGTTGAAGGCCCTGGCTGAGGCGTTTGTATCATCCCAGCGGCTGAAGGTAAACTCATGTCTTTGAATCCTACTCAAAGGCAACAGTTATTAGAACTACTACAAGAATTCATTACTACTCTGATCTTACATATCATTATTTTGCTGCTATGGAAACACAAAAGCGGGCGGCACGGTGGTGTAGTGGTTAGCACTGTCGCCTCACATCAAGAAGGTACCGGGTTCGAATCCCGGACTCAGTGCCTTTCTGTGTGGAGTTTGCATGTTCTCCCCGTGTCAGCGTGGGTTCTCTCTGGGTACTCCGGCTTCCTCCCACCATCCAAAAACATGCATGGGGATTAGGTTAATAGGCTAATTTAGATTAACTGTAGGTGTGAGTGGTTGTCTGTCTCTATGTGCCCTGCGATGAGGTGGCGACTTGTCCAGGGTGTACCCTGCCTTTTGCCCTAAGACAGCTGGGATAGGCTCCATCCCCCCCGCGACCCTTTGAGGTTAAGCGGTAGAAAATGGATGGATGGAAACACAAAAGCTGCAAGGTTCTACTATCTTAGCTTCTAGTGATAACTGATATGTGAATTATTGCTTTCTCCCACCAAAGCCGATACTTACATTTTTTAATCTTTTTTTTTTTAATATATCTTTTTTTGTACTTTTAATAGTTTTAATCATAATAATAATAATAATAATAATAATTTTATTTCTATAGCACCTTCAGAATTTTATACGAAGCGGATAAAAAGGAGAACTATAATGTATGGCGGAATTACACTCCGACATCGGTGCAGTAATATCATCACTCAGGAGTGATGATATTACTGCACCCGTATACATGTCTATGACTGCGCCACGTCAGAGCCGAAGTGCTCCCAAGTGTAATTCCGCCATACATTATAGTTCTCCTTTTTATCCTCTTAGAAAAATGCCACACAAGTACTGGGCTATGCCAAATGCGAACAAAATAGTGCCACACACCAGAGTGATTGAGTGCACGCGCAAAGACGAGAGAGGAAAGTATCACCTCGTCTAAGATCAGGGAAGATTATTTTTCAGTATGAAACAACAGTGGCGTGTTCCTTTAAAAGTCACGTGTAGAGTTAAGGTTAGGGTGACCATGTAAAACCAATCTTCAGTGTAAACTTGGTCTAAATGTTTTACCATGTCTTTCAAAAGCAACTAATAACTGCAATTTGCTATTAAAATCTCAATTTTACAAACTTGCTTCTAAATGCGACATGTGGCTGTTTCAGAATATAATGCTGATTAAGAATCCAGAGGCCTACCTGATCCACAGAAAAGACAGTGACTCTGCCATTGTGATGAACAATGCTTCATTTTCCTGGAATAAAGCAGACAGACAGACAGACTCCTCACCCAGCTCAGCCAATGGGGTGAAGAGACACCAAGTGGAGGAGATGTCCCAGAATGAGGAGACTGAAACATTGCCAACCCTGAGAAACATCTCCTTCACACTGCCTAAGGTGTGCTTTACCACTGATGGGAATAAATGGGATGAACTAGACTGCTTAAAGGTAAACCTATATTCTGTTTTCTCCTGAAGGGCAACCTGCTTGGTGTCTGTGGGAACGTAGGAAGTGGAAAGACGTCACTTATTTCCAGCATTTTGGAACAGGTCGGCGCTGCAAGTCTCTGACATCATGTTAGACATTTCTATTGGATATTAATTAAATTTTATTGTTACTCTGTTATTTACGTTGTGTTACCAGGTTGACCTGATGCTCTCTACCATACAGCTTTTTTCATGGTCGTCTGCTCATTTTCATATTTTAGATGCACCTTCTTCAGGGCTCCATCACAGCTGATGGGACATTTGCCTACGTTTCACAGCAGGCCTGGATATTTCATGGAACTGTTCGAGAAAACATCCTGATGGGGGAACCTTTTGACCAGTCCAAGTATACACTGCTGAGATCAGGGCCAGCCAACTTTCAGAGCAGAACTTTCTGTGGCCCTGGATAGGATAAGCATGTTAACACGTGTTAATCTGTTTGTAGCGTTAATGTTTTACCACACTTCCTCATTAAGATGAGGCTTGAAGGCCTTACTCACATGAAAAATGTTTAACTGGGAGAAAGAAAGTTCCTCTTATCTCTATGACTTTGCATCTGGCAAGGTAGTGAAAAAAGAGCAGAGTTCATGTCTGTTTTCTGGCCAGATTATCACTGGGAAATCCACTTCATGCTGCCAGAGAAGCGAGACTATTGACTTGAGCCAGTATTTTGATGAGTTACGTCATTCAGCTGTATTTATGACTGTGGTTAGGCCCATGGTTGCATAATAGGTCATATCTCTGGCTGCTGTCACTAACAGTGCTAACAGTATCTATACTGTCAGGATGTAGGGATGCACAGCTAGGCTAAAAAAGATAGAAAAGCTGAGTAAGGCTGAGTCGTTTTAGCTGAAAATAAAAGTAGGAATTTGTTCAATTTGAAGATTCCTAACCTGTTTTTTAAATCTTATTAATATGGAACAAATAGCTCGTATGATCAGTGACAAACTGAAATTTTGGAAAGATTTGGGATGGAGTTTGGTAATACGGATATACAGATCAAACACTGTACACTCCACATCTAACTATCCATTCATTCAAGTTGTTTTTACAGTTACGTAAACTGAATTAAACCTTTGTTGAATACATTATATTTGACTGTCCCTTGACGTCCAGGTAATTCATTGTTTTGCTTCACAGATACGACAGAGTTATAGATGTCTGTAGTCTCAGAGCTGATCTGAAAATCCTCCCATATGGTGATCAAACTGAGGTAGGAGCTCTCTGCTGCGCTCTCAACTCTCCAAAATGAATATTTTTTTAATGATTTCTTTAAATTACAGTTGAACTTCTAACACTAACGACATCTGATGTTTGGTAATAATCCCTTTGTGGATTCACCAAAGATGGATTAAGATCACCAAGTGCTGTTCATACAGAAACTGTGAACTTGTGCCTCTCACTTTTATGTATTTTTTCAGTTAAATTTATAGAACAGTTAAGTTATCTCAGGGCACTTTTCATATATGGCAGGTATAGGTTGTACTCTTTATAATATTATTTACAAAGACTAAATAATTCTCATCATGACCAAGACAGTGGAAAAAAAATATTGTCAGGTTGCTCTGCTGTTGTACTTTTTTGCTTTTGTCTTTTTGTCAATTACAGGATAAAAATTGTTGATACCTATAGGTATAGCATTCCATTAGCAAAAGACTTTAACCACAACCTGTGAAAATCATGTTACTTCACACCTGTCTCCTGTTGCAACTCTACAGGAAGAGTTCAGGGAGATAGAGCCATCATCTACCGTTCAAAGTACACTAACTGTACAAAATTTAACATATTGTTTCAAGACTGCATTATATCTAATTACAATCACCAAATGCATGTTTATTCAGGTGGTTTGAGTTGGAATAACTCTGATGCCGCTGAGTTTATTTGAAACATCGACTACTTTTCTTTCTTCACTGACAGTTTCTGGGCCTCCTCTTTATTTATTCTGCATTGTTGTAAAGTAGTAAAAGTGAAAAGTGGATTTACTGATGTACCAGACCCTGTTGCCAGTGTTCTTAATAGCTTTCTGCTGTTTTGTTGGCAGATCGGAGAACGAGGGCTGAATCTGTCAGGGGGTCAGAGGCAGAGGATCAGCCTGGCTAGAGCTGTCTACTCCAATAAAGACATCTTCCTCCTTGATGATCCACTATCTGCTGTCGACGCCCATGTGGGGAAACACATCTTTGAAGAATGCATTAAGAAGGAGCTCCGGGGAAAATCCATCATACTGATTACACACCATCTCCAGGTAGACACTGTTTTATTCTTCAGATAGTGTACCCTGAAAGCTGTATTATTAACATGTCTTTTAACATGAACATATTTAGGAAGCAGGAAGTGGTTTCTGATTGTTGCTACCAGTATTGTTTAACATGAAATTATGAGCATCCATCCATCCATCCATCCATCCATCCTCTTCCGCTTATCTGGAGTCGGGTCACCTACCGCGTCACAGTTGCGAACCACTCCAGTTGTTTATTTGTAAAGGGACCATGTACAACAAAAAACATAAATGTTTCCATTTGATGCATTGTACCAGAGTTAGCTTAAAGCTAATTTAATCTGCAGTCCCTTGGCAGGTCACAATTAAAGTATCAGTTATAAAACATCGCAGAGAAATAACAATAAAACATTAGCTCAAGCTACAGAGTAAGATCATCCACGCAGGCATATACTCACATACACAAGATTGCAGCTTGATGAAGCCAACAGAACCGCATCGTCTGCAAAAAGCACAAAACGTGATACTGAGGTCACCAAACCGAACTCGCTCAATGCCCTGGCTGCGCCTAGAAATTCTGTCCATAGGTTTATGAACAGAATGGTGACAATGCCTTGGTGGAGTCTAACTCTCACTGGAAATGAATCCAACTTACTGCCAGCAATGCAGACCAAACTCTGATAGCGGCCATACAGGGACCGAAAAGCCCGTATCAGGGGGTCCGGTACCCCATACTCCCAGAGCACCCCCGAGGTCGAACGCCTTCTCCAAGTCCAGAAAGCACATGTAGACTGGTTGGGCAAACTCCTGGGCACCCTCCAGGACCCTGCTTAGGATGTAGAGCTGGTCCACTGTTTCATGGTCCAGATGAAAACCACACCGCTCCTCCTGAATCTGAGGTTCAACTTCCCGACAGCTCCTCCTCTCCAGGACCCCTGAATAGACCTTACCAGGGAGGCTGAGGAGTGTGATCCCCTATAGTTGGAACATACCCTTCGGTCCCCTTTGTTAAAAAGGGGAACTAACTGGTCTGCCAGTCCAGAGGCACTGTTCTTGATGTCCACGCAATGTTGCAGAGGTAGGTCAACCACAACAGTCCCACAACCTCCAGAGCCTTTAGGAACACTGGGCGGATCTCATCCATCCCCGGGGCCCTGCCACCAAGGAGCACCTCAACCCTAGAGATAGGAGAGTCTGCCTCAGAGTCTTCAGTCTCTGATTCCTCATAGGAATTGAGGAGGTCTCTGAAGTATTCTCCACACTGACTCACAATGTTCCAAGAAGAGGTCAGCAGCACTCCATCCCCACTATACAAAATGTTGACGGTGCACTGCTTCCCCGTCCTGAGACGCCGGATGGTGGACCAGAATTTCCTCGAAGCCGTCCAGAAGTCATTCTCCATGGCATGAGTTTTTGCCTCAGTGACCATCAATGCTGCATTCCGCTCGGCCTGCCAGGTCCTATCAGCTGCCTTCATAGTCCCACAGGCCAAAAAACCCCGATAGGACTTCTTCTTCAGCTTGATGGCATCCCTCACCCCAGGTGTCCACCGACGGGTTCAAGGATTGCCACCGCAACAGGCACAAACCACCTTACGGTTACAGCTTTGGTCAGCCGCCTCAACAATGGAGGCACGGAACATGGCCCATTTGGACCACCACATCCCCCATCTACCCCGGGACGTGGTGGTTCTGCAGGAGGTGGGAGTTGAAACTCCTTCTGACAGGGGACTCTCCCCAGAGGGAGTGCTTTCCAGCACCCCCTCCAAGGACTCCAACAAGGGTGAATACTCTGAACTGCGGTTAGGTGCATAAGCACATACAACAGTTAGGACCCATCTCCCTACCCAAAGGTAGAGGGAGGCTACCCTCTCGTCTACCAGGGTGAACCCCACTCAACAGACACTGAACCGTTGGGCAATAAGTATGCCTCTCAACGCAGGCAACTCCAGAGTGGAATATAGTCCAACCCCTCTTGAGAGGACTGGTACCGGAGCCCAAACTGTGTGTCGAGGTGAGTCTGACTATATCTAGTCGGAACTTCTCAACCTTGCACACCAGTTTGGGCTCCTTCCCTGCCAGAGAGGTGGCATTCCATGTCCCTGGAGCTAGCTTCTGTAGCTGTGAGATGGACTGCCAAGGTCCCTGCCTTCGGCCGCCTCCCAGCTCACAGGTGGTGAGCCCATGTGAAGGGTGACCCACGTTGCCTTTTTGGGCTGGGCCACCTCCAGGTCCTGGCTCCTGAGGGGGGCCCTGGTGGCCCGTGTCCAGACAAGGAAAGATATTGATCAAAAACGTTTTTCTTCATATGGGGGTCTTGTGATGTGCCTTGTCTGGTCCCTCACCTTGGACCTCTCTGCCATGGGTGACCCTACCAGGGGCATAAAGCCACTCACAACCTAGCTCCTAGGTTCACTGGGACACACAGACCCCTCCACCACGATCAGGTGATGACTCAAGGATGAACAGTATTATTGATAAGACTGAGACTGTGTTGGGTTGACCTCAGTCCACAGTGCTGGGATGGTTTAGTTGACATGTTTGTCCTCAATTGTGTCTTTCAGTATCTGGAGTTCTGTGATGACATTTTGGTTCTGGATGACGGTGAGGTGCAGGAGGCTGGAAACCACCAGGCCCTGATGAAAGCTAACGGACGCTATGCTCAGCTCATCTGTAGCTACCAGATGGAGCAGTCCAAAGTAAAAAAACTGAGAGGATTGTAGCTCCACTTTAATGTGCCTTTCTTTAATTTTACTAGCAGTGAAACCTGCTCAATCAGTGCTTTATTAGCTCAAAAAATAAACTGATAAATGTAAGCTTTACACAAAATATTGAAATTTGTTTATAGAGGCATAAATGTCTTTGATGACAGCACAAGATAACAGTTCAACATCTCCCCTTGGGGAAAATAAGAGTTATTTTCAACTTGTCCATTCAGAGATTTTGCTTTTCATTTAGACTAAGAATGAGGAAGAGGAAGTGTCACCCCAAGATGCTAAACCACTGAAGGATGATGAGCGAGGAGAGAGTGCAGACAGTGGGTTAGTGAATCCAGGTATGAAACCAGGAAAAACTGTTTGTTAAGGTAATGATCACTGTGGGATATTGTGGAATATGTTGCTTCACTTGTGGCAATTTTCTGTGAAGCAATGTGTCACTCAGAAGGTGCAGGCTTGTAAAACAGGTAAAATATAACCAGGTGGAGGTGAAAGGTAGAGCCAGCTGAGTTAACAAAGTGATCTTGGATGACGAAAGGAAGGACGATGAGCTTTGTAAAAGTTTTGTGAAATGTCTTTATTACAGATAACTTTATTACAGATGTCTTTAGTACAGTCTACAGTAAGTCTACAGTACAGTAAAGAGGACTGGAATCTAGTCTGTCATTCTTAATTTGTATTTCCCCAAATATCTGTGCTTTCTTTCAGCATTTAACATGTCAGATGAAAAGCATGACGGAACAGCAGCTGATCTGAAACGTGAGTCTGTGTAATCCCCCTCACCCACATCCCCCAATGGGGGATAAATGAAAACTTTTTTTTTTACATGTATTTCTTTTTTTGTGTTGACAACAAAGGTGTGCAATGCTTTGAATGGGTTCCAGGAGAGTATATGTGCACAGTTATTCCTGTATTTCAGCAATCATCATGTCTTGCCCCTTTCTACAATGGTTTTCACTCTGCCTTTTCTTCCTCCTCAGCTGCTGTCAGTAATCAGCTGGTCAGTAAGGAGTCCACCACAGAAGATTCCATCTCCTGGAGAGTTTACCATCAGTACTGCAAAGCAGCTGGAGGTCTGATCCAGCACACATGCGCACACACACTCACACACACACACACACAGCAATCCAATAATACACACATTTCACACATGGACCACACAGTGGAGGATGCTTGATGTGACTGTGTTAATGCAGGCTACATCGTCTGCTTCCTGGTCCTCCTGAACATCATCCTGATGACTGGATCAATAGCCTTCAGCAGCTGGTGGCTCAGCTTCTGGCTGGGGCAGGGTGATGGGGTGAGAACCATATCCTGAGTCTCTTATTTCTGTTATTTGAGGCAAAATAATATACCATCCAAATTTCCTGCAGAGGGAGACAGAAAGTCAGTTTACAGCCCTAAGCAAAAGACTTTCCCATCTCTATCCTCTGAACACTGGCTGCTTGTCCTCACATTGTTGTTGATACTGGTGATGTTTATTCATGGTAAATAACCTGAAGAGAACCTTTTTTCATTGCACTAACTAATATGGAGTCAAAAAAATATTTAATTTTCTGTTCTTTTTATTGTGTCCATTTTCCCATTGCTCACTGCCACAATAACCACACATACTGTAAATTGATTTTGCCATGCTTCTGTTTGACTTTTTGGTAAATTATCTCTCTGGCCTTGGTCTCCACTAACGTCAAATATTTTTGTTCTTTTCCTCAGTCATCCAATGGGACAACTTCAGACCAGGGTGATGTCTCACAAAACCCAAGGCTGCACTTCTATCAAATGATTTATGGTGTGACAGCGGCCATCATGGTCATACTTGCCATCATCAAATGTTTCTTCTACACTTGGGTCACCTTGAATGCTTCCTCCAAACTCCACAACACCATGTTCAAGAAGGTACCAGCCATCTTTTTACCGTCAAACACAGAAAAAGTCTCAATTACAAATCCGTCAATGCCGAGAGGAAGGGAAGTCTTTTTGTCCACTCTTCTAACATCACTTACTGCTTATAATAATGTGTGTAAAAATGACTTTCAGAGCTGGAGGAAGCTCAACCAATGAGGCACCGGTGATGTTTTTTTTTGTCTTTTCTCAGGTTTTCTCCTGTCCCATGAGTTTCTTTGACACAACACCAAGTGGCCGTATTCTCAACCGCTTCGCCAAAGATCAGGAGGAGGTGGACACTGTTCTTCCCCTCCACATGGACCCTTTCTTGCAGTATTGTCTGGTGGTCACCTTCACCGTTACCACCATCTCGGGGGTCTTCCCTCCCATGCTGATAGCTGTGGCTGTTATGGGAGCTTTGTTCACCCTCCTTCTCTTGTGAGTTGATGCCTTTTACGTCTAAACATGATGAAACAGGATCACAGCGATTGATAATCTAGTATCTGCAGATTGCACGTTGATAGATTTTAGTAACACTAGTGCATTGTCCGTTCAAAGCATGCCTCTTCAGAACAGGTCGAATGATTGGTTGCCCATTAACCTGTGGTGTTTCTGTGGCTGTCAATGAAGCATTTTACCACATATTACATTCACCCATTGGGGGAAAAATATACACATTTAAGATAAGCATCATTTATAAATGGTATATAGACAGTTATTTAAATTGAGTTCATGCTTATTTTACTGACGATCTATAAAATTAAAAAATAAGTTTTTTGTTATTAGTATTTCTGTAATTTGTATCATTTTTGCCCAGATTATAAAATTGTATATATATATATATATATATATATATATATATATATATATATATATATAAAAAAAGTATAAGTATTTGTAAATGATTAAAATTTGTTAACCTTTGATCCTTGAAACATATTGTTAATGATAAATACTTTGTAAAGCATCTTAAAACAATATTTAACTTGATAGTTAAAACGCTGTTAATGGTTAAAAACTGGTAGTCCTTCTGTCTCTGTAATGTTAGTCAAATTATTTTTTTAAAGGTTTACAAATTATTTGGTCACAAAAAAAATAATATAGGACACAAGATGTTATAATATGTGTAACAGTAAACTGTTTATTGTCAAGGAACTCACAGTGGCAGAACCCAAAAGCATGACTCAAACAAAAATGACTAAATTTAAAAATAAATGTTTATTTAACAAACAGAAAATCACATGATTAAACAAGGGCGAGGCTGAGTACTCTGACTGTAACTAGAAAGGAAAATCACTTCTAACAGAAGGCAAAACTCTAACCTGAAAAGCTATATACAATATAGAACACAAAACGCTTCACGAAGAAGGATAACTACTAACTACAAACAAAAGGCGCTTCTCTAAACAGGAAGGATACGGAGCTACACTAACGCTGCCTACAAACAAAAGACGCTTCACAAGGAAGGGAAAATAACTAACCACAGTTACAGTTTACTACAGTTTCTACAAGAGAGAGGATTGTTACTGGTGCTGTTGCAAATTCAGAATGGATACACAAAATATAACAATTTAAAACATTTGATTCATTAGTTATTCAGTATGATATTAGAACTGAAAACTCCATGTGAGGATTCCATGATGAGCAGAGAACCCAAGAGCATGACTCGAAGCACAGTCTTTCATAATAAAAGTCTTTATTTGTGCAGACAGGCAACATAGGAGGGATGCTCTGGCAAACAGGAGCACACACAGGGAAATACCAAATACACTCTTCCAATCAGGTGGAGAAAGCATGCTAAACTGTAATCCTACACCAATCTAACCACCAAAATATGTACTCTACATATCTACTCTATGCTAACGCAAAAAGTGTGCCGAGAGAAACCCATTCATTGTGTATGTGATCACACTGCACAAAGGCACAGTGGTCTGCACTGAGGGATAGGAAGACATTGCCACTGGATTGGCAGACCGAGGTGGTGGTTCCCCTCTTTAAGAAGGGGGACCAGAGGGTGTGTTCCAACTACAGGGGGATCACACTCCTCAGCCTCCCTGGGAAGTCATATCTCAGATTCAGGAGGAGCAGTGTGGTTTTCGTCCTGGCCATGGAACAGTGGACCAGCTCTACACCCTCGGCAGGGTCCTGGAGGGTGCATGGGAGTTTGCCCAAACAGGTTACGTGTGTTGTTTAGACTCTGCCAAGGTTGCCCTTTGGCCTGTTCATAACCTTTATGGACAGAATTTCTATGCGCAGCTGAGATGTTGGGGGGGTACGGGCTCAGTATCACAGCTCTGCTTTTCGCAGATGATGTGGTTCTGTTGTCTTCATCAAGCTGCGATCTTCAACTCTCGCTGGAGTTGTCCGCAGCTGAGTGTGAAGCAGTCCTCACAAAAAATGTGGGGTACCTTCTCCAGGTTGGGGAAGAGATCCTGCCACAAGTGGAAGACTTTAAGTCTTGTTAAGGAGTGAGGGAAGAATGGATTGATGCAGCTTCTGCAGTGATGCAGACGCTGTACCAATCCATCGTGGTAATTTTTTTTTTTATTTCAATTTACCAGTCGATCTACGTTCCTACCCTCACCTATGGTCACGAGCTGTGGGTCATGATCAAAAGAACAAGATCATGGTTGCTGATGGCCAAAGTGGGTTTCCTCCGCCTGGTGTGCGGGCTTTCCTGTAGAGACAGGGTGAGAAGCTCGGTCATCTGAAAGGGGCTCAAAGTAGAGCCGCTGCTCCTCTGCATGGAGAGGAGCCAGATGAGGTGGCTGTGGACCCTCTCTGGGGAGGTGTACCGGGCATGTCCCACCAGCAGGAGACCCCAGGGATGATCCAGGACATGCTGTAGAGACTGTGTCTCTTGGCTGGCCTGGGAACACCTCGCATATCCCCCCTGGAAGCGCTGGACGAAGTGGCTGGGCATCCCTGCTTAAGCTGCTGCCTCCACGACCTGAACCCGGATAAGCGGAAAAAAATGGATAGATGGATGGATGGATGGAAAACTAACAAACTTAACCAAACCAGACAGGACGTGACAGCACCAACAGACAATAAGTACATTTAAGTACACTCACTCTCACTTACTTCAAGGATTTTTCTTCTATTTATGTTTTATCTATATATGCTTTAATTTTATTTTTATTATTGTTTTTCAAATATATCAACATTTAATCTTTTAATAGTTTTACTAATAATATTTATACTTCAGTGAAAATGTTTTGAGGTCCCCCATACTCAGAGAATTGAGTGTGAAACTAAAGCGAGGCAGTGTTTACCTGTGGTCTCACCAGGAGTTCCTCTTCCACTGCTGTGTGCTTTAAGATTAATTATTGATTATCAGTTATTATTATTGATCCCCAGAAATACACGCACTAAGTGTAAAGTGGATTTCCTTCCTTCCTTCCATAGTTAGATTCATGTAATATGCAAAACCTATACACTGACTTAAAGCGAGTGGACTCTTAAGAGTCGGTTAATATAGCCTGAATATCAGTTGTGATTTCTCTACAGTATCATCAGGAGGAGTATCCGTCAGATGAAGAAGATGGAGAACATCAGTCGCTCTCCTTGCATCTCTCTCACCACCTCCACCCTGCAGGGCCTCAGCACCATCCATGCCTACAACATAAGAGAAAACCACATCAAATTGTAAGATACTCCAACATTAAGTAATTGTTGGCCTTTTTGTCTGCTGACCTGAGAATATGTGCTCAGGTTTATTTTACTCTGTTTTGCATTCATGAGTTTGTTTGTATCATCATGGGATAACTCACTTAGTTTTTATAGCGCCGCCTACTGGTAAAATGGCATGTCATACAGAGCAAAAAGTGCAGTTCTTAGTCAAGGTCTTGGTTTGCATTGTTTTATGCTGAAATTAGAGGCGGGGTGTCAAAGTATGTAGGTTCACTAAACCAGACCTGTCCTCTATTATGTTCTAGGTTCAAGGCACTGACTGACATCAACTCCAACTACTATTTACTGTTTCAATCTGGGATACGTTGGCTCTCCTTCTGGATGGACTTCATGAGTTTGACCATGACCTTGTTGGTGTCTCTGTTCGCAGTACTCAGCAGCAATGAAGTCATCTCTCCATCTTTGAAAGGCTTGGCCCTGTCCTACACAATACAGGCAAATTTGAACTGCAAATTAAAGGACATGTGGCTCATGTTTGTAAATGTGTGTTAACAGGCTGTGTTTGTGTGTTGTCCAGCTAACAGGCATGGTTCAGTTTGTAGTGAGACAGTCAACAGAGGTGGAGGCGAGATTCAACTCAGTGGAGCGGCTACAGGAATACATCACGGTCAGACTCTGAAATATATAAATGTATGTATGTATGTATATATATACAGTCATGGAAAAAATTATTAGACCACCCTTGTTTTCTTCAATTTCTTGTTCATTCTAATATCTGGTACCACTAAACGTATAATACAATGAACACAACAAAAAATGCAGCTGGTCACATAATACTTTATGTCCTATTTGACATTCTTAAGCTTAATTGATTCCCAGGGTATATAAGAGGCCATTTCATGTCACAAGCAGCACTGCACATGCAAAGGCCTAGAGTGGTTTCCTGCTTACATTCAAGCCGTAGCACAACTCAGAAGTTGTCAGCTCTCACATAATGCCTAAAACAAAAGAATTATGTGAAGCAACAAAGGCAGCCATCTTGGCACTGCTGGAAATTGGCATGAGTGAGAGACAGGTAGCGAAAAAACTGAAGATCTCCAAGACAGCCGTTCATTACAACAAAAAAAAACAAGCTGAACATGGCACTACCAAATTGCTACCTGGCCGTGGCAGGAAACGTCTTTCTACCCCACGAGATGACCGTGCACTCATCCGTTCCTGTGTCAGGAATCGTCGTCAGACCTCCAGGGACCTTAAAAATGAGTGGGCACTGTCGAGAAATGTGACTTGCTCGGCAAGGACAGTTCGAAACCGACTTGTTGAAGCTGGTTTGAAGTCACACAGAGCACGCAAGAAGCCCTTCATCAATGAAAGGCAGAGGAAGGCCCGGCTACTCTTTGCTCGAGACCACAAGGATTGGACTGTTGATGATTGGGCTAAGGTTCTCTTCAGTGATGAATCCAATTTTGAATTGATGCCCACTCCAGCCAACTTACTGGTTAGGAGGAAGCCTGGAGAAGCTTACAACCCAGACTGTCTTGCCCCTACAGTAAAACATGGGGGTGGATCAGTCATGATCTGGGGTTGTTTCAGTCTGAGTGGAACAGGGCAAATGCAATTGTGTGAAGGCCGAATGAACCAGGTCAAGTACAGGACTACCCTTGAAAACAGTCTTCTTCCATCAGCTGGAAAACTCTTTCCTGCCTCCAATGACTGGATTTTCCAACAAGACAATGCCCCTTGCCACACGGCAAGGTCAGTTAAAGCCTGGATGGAGAACCACAACATTCGCACCATGCCTTGGCCTGCTCAATCACCAGATCTTAATCCAATTGAAAACCTGTGGAAAATCATCAAACTCAAAATGGAGAACCACAAGCCCAAAAACAAAGAAAATTTGTTTGAATTTGTCCAACAGGAATGGGCTGCTGTGACAGCAGAACAATGTCAGAAGCTGGTGGAGAGCATGCCAAGACGCATGGCTGCAGTCATCAAAAACAATGGTTATGCAATCAAGTATTAACTCTTGTGTGTATCATGTGTATAAAGCAAACAGAAAAGAAAACATGGAATGCTTAAAAGTAGTGTTTTTGGCGGTACAATGCCATAGCTATTGATGTAAGAATTTAAGTAATTTTGGTTATTATCAAGAAAACCATGGAAAATGAATAATCCTTAGTTCTTAAATTAAACTCTCATGAGCTATTTTTGTTGTTATCATTATAATTGTCCAAACAAATGTACCTTTAGTTGAGCCAGGCATTAAAATTAACAAGAAATTGAAGAAAACAAGGGTGGTCTAATAATTTTTTCCATGACTGTATATATATATATATATATATATATATATATATATATATATATATATACATATATATATACACACACATATATACATATATATACACGTGTATATATATACACACACGTGTGTGTATATGTATATATATATATACACGTGTATATATATGTATATGTATCAGATCTCTGCAGCTCGTGCTGAAGATATCTGAGTTTCTGCTTTTCTAATTATCAGCAGACACACCTCCTCTACTCCCTAGTTGTTATTTATTATATATTTATTATATATGTATATTATTATATACAGGTTTGTACACCTGAGGGCCCGAGACACGTAAAGGAGGTTGAAATCCCAGAAGACTGGCCGAAGAGTGGAAGCATCACCTTCCAGGGGTATAAGATGAGGTACAGAGAGAATACACCCATTGTCCTGAACGGACTTGATTTCTTCATCCGAGCTGGAGAGAAGCTGGGCATTGTGGGAAGGACAGGCTCTGGTAAGACCCTGACCCTACCAGTTTTTACTCACCACTTTGTTTCATAATTTTGGTGTGAATGTGCTGTTCAGGATGATTTTGACATATTAAAATGGTCAATTGATCAAGAAAATGTCATTATAGAGTTATGTCATTTTACATAGTAAACAAACATACAGTACAGTGCCTCATCAAATACTTTATTGATCATAATGTGTTTCAAATGTGTAAATGAGTTTCTACTCTTAGGTCCTCTGTGCTTTGTGTCTGTAGGGAAGTCCTCTCTAGGCGTGGCTCTGTTCAGGCTGGTGGAACCAGCAGCAGGAACCATCCTGATAGATGGAGTGGACATTATGGACATTGGTCTCCATGATCTGCGCAGTAAATTGTCTGTCATCCCTCAGGATCCTGTGCTTTTTACTGGCACAGTCAGGTAACCAGTTCTGACTCCAAACTCCACCCAGCTTGATGTTTACACTCAGGCACCCTCGGTTCTCACTGTGGAGGGTTAGTCTGTGATCATTTCTGTGTTTGCCTGCAGGTACAACCTAGATCCCTTCAACAACTACACTGATGAGGAGATCTGGGCAGCGCTGGAGAAGACCTACATGAAGGATTCAGTATGTTGCAGTATATTAATAAATTCCTTACAGTGTGTGGCCATTTTTTTAGACAAATATTGGTCTACGAGTTTTCATAATTTTCCAAGGCGTCTTGGAAAACACCTGCAATCACTTATACTCAATGCTTTGAGACAATGACAACTGTGTTGCATGTCTTGAATTGAGGAATTACAAAGTAGTATAAAGATGAAAAAAATACAATTAAACTATTATAAGCTATAAGGTTCACAGTTACATGAGCTACTTTGTGCTACATGGTGTAATATGGTTTTACATTACAGTACATCCTGTGAGGCAGCAATTTAAGAAGGAAACAGCAAATAGGTTGGCCAGAGGGACTGCAGCTGTAAAGCAAAACCCCAGGGAGACTATGGAGAAGGACTTTTAGATGGCTTGTTAACTGTTCGATGACTGTGCTGTGAATATTATTTTGTTTCCTCAGATCTCCAAACAGGAGGGGAAACTACAGGCACTGGTGCTGGAGAATGGAGAGAACTTCTCTGTCGGAGAAAGACAACTGATGTGTATGGCTAGAGCACTACTCCGCAACTCCAAGGTTTGTAGACATGAATCCACCTCATCTGATTTAGCTTTATTTACACACTGCTGCTGGACGGTCTGCTGTTGTCCATGACTCTACCCTGTACCACCGTCCTTAGCTCCCCTCCATCCCAAGCAGTCTGTCTTCACTAAGTGTCCCTCTTGTTGTCCAACAGATTATTATTTTAGATGAGGCAACAGCATCTATTGATGCAGAGACAGATGCCTTGATCCAGAACACCATCAATGAAGCCTTCCAGAACTGCACCGTGCTCACCATCGCCCATCGTATCAACACTGTGCTGCATGCAGATCGTATTCTGGTCATGGACAATGGAGAGGTAACAGACAAACACAGATACACAAAGATGAAATGTGTGTTATCCTAAAGCTGGACTTACAGTGAGTGCTCTGTCTGACAGGTGGCAGAGTTAGATCATCCGGATGTTCTGAAACAAAGACCAGACTCTCACTTCTCCTCACTTCTTGCTGCTGCCAACACTGTGAACACCTGAACCACGGAGGCCCTGAGGCCCCACAGAATCACTACACACTAATACCTGGAACATAATTACAGTTCTTTAACACAACCAGATCAGAAAAACATACAGTCCTCTCATAGTTTCATCTGGACTGGACTGAGCAGCACAGAAAGCATATGTGGTCAATGTTATGTGGATATGAATGTATATTTTAAACATCTTATTTATTGATTTTCTGATACTTTGTTTGTTGCCACTTTGTAGAAATTATGTATGAAGTTTCAATCTGCTGGATGGTCATGCTGCTAAACCCTGACTAGGTGAGCTGGTAGCTGGCCTACCGGCTGTGAAAAACCAAGCTCAAACTGGATTGACCGCAACATCCTCGAGGACATGCAGGCTCCGATCTTTGAGAGTAAATTAATTTGTCCAAAACACGGAGCTACTTTGACTCTTCCTAGTTGTTGTAGAGGCCAATTACGTTTTGTTAAAACACGACTGTACCGTTTATATGAACATCTAAATCACTTGGCTCACTACAGTCTCACATACTTATAAGACAATTAATTGTATTGTATTGCATTATTAGATTATAGTATTGCATTGTCATGTTACTCTGTTGTGTGTAGTAATAGCAGCTGTCCAGTCTGCAGAAGTGGACCTATCATGTGTGTTGCAAAAACTGATGATTCCTCTCAACTGAACTTTGTTTAAATTTAACTCAGTGATCAATACAGTACATTCATCTTTCTGAGAAACTCACAGAGACTGAACTTATAAACAGAGCCTGCATATACATACCCTCATACACATTCTCGCATTTTGCATGCATGGACAAACCAGAGTCCGTAGTTAACACTGTTAGCAGGTCTTGAACAGTATTTTGTGGTCTGATCTTTGTGTCATGTTTATTGTAAACTGAGAGTAGAAGGTTGAATACGAGTCCCCTCATAATACCAACATTTAAACATAAACAAAAGAGCAAACCAAACCTGCAGTCATGAGTGATCACATAACGTCCACACAGTTGCTACAGTACATCTTCTCATTGTTTTTACACATCTGCTGCTCTTGTAAATATTTATGTATTGTGTTGTACTGTAGGGCAAGCATTATATTTATATCTTCCATCATGATAACCTATTGTATTTTTATAACCAACCACTTATTATTCATTTAAGGAATATTTGGTTATCGTCAGTGAAGGAGGAAGTACTCTGTACCAAAGTAAAAATACCACAGTCCAATAAAAATTCAATCATGTACTGAATTTAAATAGTTAAAGGGTCCCTTCAAAATAGTTATTGTAGAGAATATTATTTAGTTTTCTGTCACTGATACAACAATACAGCACAATATTTACATCTGAAAAGTAGTAGAATATTAGTATAAAATGTAATAAAATGTAAATGCTCATGAAAAGTACAAATATCAAAAATGTCCCATGTGTCATTCTGGTCAAGTTAAGTGTGCTTATTATTACAGTCATTGTTATTTGTTGTTATTTTGTCTTGTTATGTTGTTATTTTGTCTTGTCTCTTCCTGTTTTATTTTGAAATTAACTGTTGCCCTCTCGTTTTAGCTTCACAAAATCCTGCCCTTTTGTTCTCCCACGTTTGGTGATTGTGTGCCCTGCCCCAGCTCTTCCCTATTACCCAGTGTATTTATGTCTGCGTCTCCCCTAGTCTTGTGCCAGCACGTCTTGTGTTCCCATGCAGAGTCTACCAGCCCTTCTTCTGCTCTGGCTACACATGTAGCTTACTATCACCAAGTGTGAATGAGGAGTGAATGAATAATGTATCTATACTGTAAAGCGACTTTGGGTGTCATGAAGAGAGCTATATAAGTATGATGCATTTATTATTATTATTATTATTATTATTATTATTATTATTATTATTATTATATCATGCTCATCCAGAAAAGACTTAAGTGATGTAAACAACTAATGCATAAACATAAGCATAAGCATAAACAATTTTCTCCAAGACTTTAGAAGGGAAATTTCATTTTGACTGAAGTTGTGAAACAGTGTTTAGCTCCCTACCCAAACAACGACCATGGAGTCTCTCTTGTAAGTATAAAACAAACAGCATCTTCCACCAGAGCACTTCTGGCCCCTTCACATGTGGCTTTTCACTGCCTCAGATATTTTCCTCATGATGTTCAACTCTGTCTGATTACTTCACTCTGTTTCTCTGTGTTTATAACTCTTAAGGGAGAAGATGTTGTCCCACGGAGAACTGGATCTGTGGTCTCTGACCCAGAACACACTGATTTGGACAACAGAGGAATATCCCACCCTAACCTGTTTGGAAAATACAGTCCAAACCTTCAGACCTTCAAACTCTTCTGCTGGTCATCATCCCAGTCAGTTTGGTTGATCATTGTTTTCATTGTATGTTTTGATTGATGCACTTACAATATTTTTCATGCAACAGATAAATAATGTATGTTCCCCATTGTATTGGCTGATGTGTCCATGTCAAGATCCCACATGCTGGACAATGCAGGTTTCTTGTCCTTTTCATCCTTTGCCTGGATGACCCCCATGTTCTGGGCCATGTGGCCTGTGTCCTTCTCATCCATCCATGCTTTCATCCATCTCAAGATAAATCACCTAGAGAAAATGGTGGCTCTGTGGACATACACTATATTGCCAAAAGTATTCGCTCACCTGCCTTGACTCGCATATGAACTTAAGTGACATCCCATTCCTAATCCATAGGGTACAATATGATATCGGTCCACCCTTTGCAGCTATAACAGCTTCAACTCTTCTAGGAAGGCTGTCCACAAGGTTTAGGAGTGTGTTTATGGGAATTTTTGACCATTCTTCCAGAAGTCTATTTGTGAGGTCACACACTGATGTTGGACGAGAAGGCCTGGCTCTCAGTCTCTGCTCTAATTCATCCCAAAGGTGTTCTATCGGGTTGAGATCAGGACTCTGTGCAGGCCAGTCAAGTTCATCCACACCAGACTCTGTCATCCATGTCTTTATGGACCTTGCTTTGTGCACTGGTGCACAGTCATGTTGGAAGAAGAAGGGGCCAGCTCCAAACTGTTCCCACAAAGTTGGGAGCATGGAATTGTCCAAAATGTCTTGGTATGCTGAAGCATTCAGAGTTCCTTTCACTGGAACTAAGGGGCCAAGCCCAGCTCCTGAAAAACAACCCCACACCATAATCCCCCCTCCACCAAACTTTACACTTGGCACAATGCAGTCCGACAAGTATCGTTCTCCTGGCAACCACCAAACCCAGACTCGTCCATCAGATTGCCAGATGGAGAAGCATGATTCATCACTCCAGAGAACACGTCTCCACTGCTCTGGAGTCCAGTGGCAACATGTTTTACACCACTGCATCTGACGCTTTGCATTGCACTTGGTGATGTATGGCTTGGGTGCAGCTGCTCGGCCATGGAAACCCACTCCATGAATCTCTCTGTGCACTGTTCTTGAGCTAATTTGACGGCCACATGAGGTTTCGAGGTCTGTAGTGATTGACTCTGCAGAAAGTTGGCGACCTCTTCGCACTATGCACCTCAGCATCCTCTGACCCCGCTCCATCAGTTTACATGTTCTACCACTTCATGGCTGAGTTGCTGTCGTTCCCAAAAACTTCCACATTCTTATAATACAGCTGACAGTTGACTGTGGAATATTTAGGAGTGAGGAAATTTCATGACTGGATTTGTTGCACAGGTGGCATCCTATCACAGTTCCATACTGGAATTCACTGAGCTCCTGAGAGCGACCCATTCTTTCACAAATGTTTGTAAAAGCAGTCTGCATGCCTGCTTGACTTTATACACCTGTGGCCATGGAAGTGACTGAACACCTGATTCTGATTATTTGGATGGGTGAGCAAATACTTTTGGCAATATAGTGTATTTGATAACTCCATAGGCGTATTCTGTGACATTTTGTTGGTGACTCTTCAGCTATACACTGTAGTTGTTTTTTCCTTCATTATTTTTCACTAGTTAAAGAAGAAGCAGAATTGTCTTTAGTGTCATATACACATATTGTCAGAACGGGTCTTGACACTGAACCCACAAGCACGACTCACAGGACAAAGTATCAACAGAAAAAAGGTTTTTATTTACACTATTGAATAATATCACATTTCAAAACAAAGGGAACTCAAAACCTGTCAAGATAAGAGAACATAATTAATAAGCTAAAAACTAAGGCAGTGAGAAATATAAATCTTTAGAGCCCTAGCAGCCAAGGGCTGTGGTAAGGCCTCCGTATGTAGCCCCAGCTCCCGAATCACCTTCCAGTCCATCAGCCCAGTCCATCTGCTCCACTCCTGAGTCAATAAGCACATCAAATGTCCTCACACAGTCATTTACATTACACGTTACCTGAGTCAAATGTCTTGGAGGGCCTTCAGCTGCAGCAAACAGGCTCACCAGACCTCTCCTGCATGGGTTCCTCCTTGGGAGCTAGAACAGCCCATCGGCCACTGGAGCCCTCAGCCACCGGAACAACCTCTCGGCCCTTGCTAGACTTGAGGCCCCATCCAGTTCCTCCGCGTCGACGAAAACGACGATCCCGGATCCAATTGTCGGTGCGAATGGCTGTTTCAATGACGCATCAACTAAAGCTGGCTCCCCCAAGCCACTGTCCCTGGCCAAAGGCCAAAATTCTATGGCGTAATCTGCTACCGTACGGTTACTTTGACGGAGTCTTTTTAGCATACGAGCTGCTTGGCGACCAGGTCGGGTTTGATCAAAAACTCCATGAAGCTCAGCCACAAAGTCCTCTGGGGATGACCATAATGACGAGTCCCGAATCCATTCTGCGGTGGCCCAAGCCGCCGCTCTACCAGTTAGGTGTGAGGTGATAAAAGCAACCTGTGATTGAGGAGTGGGAAAGGCGTTAGGGATCATACGGAAATGCAGTTCACACTGTACTAGAAATGGACGACATAATTCTGACTCGCAGGAGAATTTCTTGGGGGGGAGCCACGGGGGGAAGAGGCATGAACAAACATAGTCTGAGTTAATACTGGCTGACTGGAGCTGCTTGCTTCCGGAGCTGGGGGAGTGGTGGACAACTGCTCATGCAGATAAGACAGCAGATCCCGCATATTACGTGCTAGAGAGTCCACTCGCTGTGACATAGACTGCTGGAATTCTTCTGGACGAGTGGACAAGGTAGCCAAATCACGCCCTTAAGCAACTGCCTGCTCCTCCTGCCTCGTGATTCTGTCATTGTGAGAGCTTACAAGCTCCTTCAACTGATTTGAGTCAGCTGGGTTCATTCTTTTGGCCAGTACGTTCTGTCAGAATGGGGCTTGACACTGAACCCAAAAGCACGACTCACAGGACAAAGTATCAACTCCCTAAATTTCATCAGCATGTCCTCTCAGCAGCTAGCAGCTACAGGAATGTTTCAGGACAACTGACTGGGAGGTGTTTGAACATCCAGACTTGAATGTGTTCACTAACAGTGTACTGTGCTATATTAAGACCTGCAGAGACATTGTCATGGTGGACAAACACATCAGAATCTACCCAACCAGAAGCCTTGAATGACCTGGGGGGTCCAGCGGCTGCTGAAGGAGAGAAACAATGCCTTCAGGTCTGGTGACAGGGCTTTCTACAGCACAGCCCGAGCCAACCTGAAGAGAGGCATCAGAGAGGCCAGGTTGGACTATAGGAGGAGGATCGAGGACCACATGGACAGTAACAACAGCAGGCAGGTGTGGCAGGGGATCCAGCACCTCACCAACTACAGGACTGTCCCCAGAGCTGTTGAAGGGGACACTTCACTGGCAGAGGAGCTGAACCTCTTCTTTGCCTGGTTTGAAACAGACCTGCCTGACTCAGCTACACCACTCCAGGCACCACACGGCAGCCCCACCTTATCAGTGGAGGAACATGAGGTGAGGTGCCCTCTGCGGGCCATCAACCTGAGGAAGGCTGCTGGACCCGATGGTGTCTCTGGTCCGGTGTTAGAGAACTGTGTGTTCCAGCTGGATGGAGTCCTAACCAGGATTTTCAACCAGTCTCTGTCCCAGCCTACTGTCCCCACTTGCCTGAAATCCTCCAGTAACACTAACCCCAGCGGTGATGACATGTTTTCAAAAACTGGTCTGAAATCACATCACAGGACTCCTTTCTCCACTACTCAACCCACACCAGTTTGCTTACCGGGCAAATAGATCTACAGAGGATGCTGTGACTACTACTCACCATGCTGCACTGTCCCACCTGGAGCAGCAGGGAAGCTATCACCACCTGCTCTTTGAGGACTATAGCTCGGAGTTCAACCCATCCTGATGGGCCTAATGGACCTCGAGCTCCCATTCTCCACCTGCCTTTGGATTAACAGCTTTCTGACTGGACGCCTACAGAGGGTGAGAGTGGGGCCCCACACATCTTCAGCACTCAGCCTCAGCACTGGCTACCAACAGGGCTGCGTGCTGAGTCCCCTTCTCTACTCCTTGTACACCTACGACTGCACCCCTTTCCACCAGAGTAACTCTGTCCTCAAGGTCACTGATGACATCATTTAACGGGGGGATGAGTCCACCTACAGGGAGGAGGTGGAGCAGCTGACGGTGTGGTGCAAGGAGAACAACCTGCTCCTTAACACATCTAAGACCATGAAGCTTATCATTGATTTCAGGAAAAACAAAACAGACATGCTACCACTTTCCATAAATGGGGACTGTGTGGAGAGGATGACAGACTTCTGCTTCCTGGGGGTCCACTTGGAGGAGGGTCTGACCTGGGGCATGAACACCACTGAGCTGCTGTAAAAGATCCAGCAGAGACTCTACTTCCTGAGAGTTCTCAGGAAGAATAACATCGCACAGAGACTGTTGGTGTCCTTTTACCGCTGCTCTATTAAGAGCATCTTAACATATTGTATTTGCGTTTGGTTCAGCAGCAGCACAGCAGCCCTAAAGAAGGCCCTCCAGAGGGTCATCAGCTCAGCCCAACAAAAATCATTGGCTGTACTCCCCACACTGGAGGAACTTCATGGCTCCTGGTGCCTCAAAAGGGCTCAGGACGTTACCAGAGACTCCTCCCATCCTGGCCACAGTCTGTTTGAGCTGCTGCCATCAGGTAGCCGGGACAGAAGCAAGGACAAACAGACTAAAGAACAGCTTTTACCCAGGAGCGTTGGAAATCCTGAATGCAAAGAGGAGAAAGACAGCCATAGTGTAAACATGTTGTGTTTATTCTTTTATTGTCTTCTGTGACTGTTTGAATGAATGTATTTTTTTTGCAAAAGATTGCACTTTTTTAATTTCGTTGTACTATGTACCATGACAATAAAGATTCTATTCAAAAAAGGTTTTTATTTATACAAATGAATAATAACACATTTCAAAACAAAGGTGAACTCAAAACCTGTCAAGATAAGGGAACATAATTAAGGCGTTCCTTAGAGGATGGCTACCAGACACAACGGATATGAACAAAAATACACTAATAAACTATGAGGCAGAGACAAACTAAAGTTCTAAAACTAAACACAACTGAAAACGTGCACCAACGTTGACGACAGACTAAGAGGCTACACAGCAACTGAGGGAATACAAATAAAACTAACAACAATGTAACAACGAAACAAAACAAGCTCAACACAATGACGGACATGAAAACCTGGCTTGAAATAACGTGATGATCTGGCTCCTAGCTTGGCTGACACACAAGACGTACTGTCTGGCACAGAGCTGGGGGAGACAACCATAAATACACTTGGTAATGGGGAACAGCTGGGAACAATCAGGGACGGGGACTGACAATCAGCATATATGGGAGACGTGAGGGCAGGAAGGTGTAAAGCTGAAACAAAAGGAGAGACAATTAATTTCAAAATAAAACAGGAAGGGACAAGACCAAAACGATGAGACTGAAGTAATAAACTTAACTTGACCTGACAGGCGTAACACATACAAAATTTGTCCTCTGCATTTTATCCACCCCAGCTTGCTCAAGGACACAACAACTTCTAAGTAACTTCTATAAATATTAATTCACACATCCTGCTTCTCCCCAGCCTTAAGGAGCAGCTCATATTTCAGCTCAAAATTATTATCAGTTAAGTAAATAGAGAAACGCCCTCTCATCACACTGCCAATAGCAATATGGGACTGGGCCATCTCTATTAGCAAGTCAGCTCTGACAAAGCACGAAACATTTCCAGAAAAGAAAAATATGAAGCTCCTTATGTAGTACTGTTACAGCAGAATGAGAAATCATTACACTCTCCATGTTGATGCTGTAGCAAAGAAATTGGAAAATTAGGCTTCTGTTTCTACTTCTCTTGTAGTGAGTTAAGTTGTGACTTTTCCATGTTTGCTTCCCTCCTTACAGGACAAAATGAAGATAGAGTATTCTTTGGAGCAGAACAATGCTGAAGGAGTGTCTTTTGTAAGTGGAGAACAAACAGCAGATTCCACCAGAGCACTTCTGATCTCTTCACATGTGGCCTCAGCTCTTTTCCTCTCACATTGTTTCTCCTGCATCCTGTGTTTTTTTTTGTTTTTTTTTACAGATGTGTTTGTTCTTTTTCTGAGATTTTTAATCTCTGTTTCTCATGATGTTCAACTCTGTCTGATTATTTCACTCTGTTTCTTTGTGTTTATGACTCTTAAGACAGAAGATCCAGAACTTACTGATTTGGACAACAGAGAAATAGCCCACCCTACCCTTTTTGGAAAATACAGTCCAAACCTTCAGACCCTCAAACCCTTCTGCCGGTCATCATCCCAGTCAGTGTGGTTGATCATTTTATCATTTGTTAGTTTTGATTGATGCACTTATGTCTCATAGTGATAAATAGTTTTCAGATGACAGATAAATAATGAACGTTACCCATTGTATATTGGCTGATGTGTCCATGTCTAGGTCCCACCCTCTGGACAATGCAGGTTTCCTGTCCTTTTCATCCTTTGCCTGGATGACCCCCATGTTGTGGGCCATATTCAGGAATAAGCTGGACATTAGCTCTCTCAGCTTGTCTCCTTTGGATGTAGCCGACACCAGTGGAGAAAGGTCTGATACTTACATCTGCCACATCTGATACAGGTGGCAGGAGACTGCGATCGGCGACCAGCTGCCGACAAGCCACTTTCACGTAAAAATGCGTCAGTGGCTCTCAAATAGTTAATAACAAGCCTGTTTGTGTGTTTTGTGTACAGCCTCAACAGAATCTGGGAGGAAGAAGTAGCAAAGGTGGGTTTGGAGGAAGCCTCTGTGGTTCGAGTGATACTCCGCTTTCAAAGAACCAGACTGATTCTGTCTGTCATCGTTGGTGTCCTTTCCATGATGGCATGCTTTTTGGGCCCGGTAATTTTATTTGAATTTGAATATCAGCAGTTTCAGTACTTTATCTATTGGACAGATCCAGACTCCTCAAAGTTTGACTATTACATTCATTGGTTATGTAGTGGAAGGAATATTCAGAACTATTTTTCCAATGTTTTCTTTACGATAATCTGACACTGTAGCAACAATCATTGTGATTCATAGAAGTTTAAGTTCAAACAGTATGATTGTTTATTGTAAACCTCTCTGTTCTTTCAGGCTGTTCTGGTCAATGAGATCCTAAAATATGTTGAGGACCCAGAGAAATCCACAGTATCCCACGGTGTTGGTCTGTCCTTCGGTTTGTTTGCCACAGAGTTCCTCAAAGCTTTTCTACTGTCCTTGATGTGGGCGTTGAACCTGCGTACTGCAGTCAGACTGAAGGGTGCCTTTTCTTCAGTGGCCTTTCAGAAAATCATCTCTCTGCGGGTTCTCAGTGGCATTTCAAAGGGAGAGGTAAATACTGTCACAAACATGAGGGTTGATGCTTATTTATTGCAGGGTGCTTACATTTCTTTTAGAAAGCAATCTTAGCTTATACAGAATCAATTTGATCAACGTTGATACTTTTCCTATCAGGTGTAGATAGGCTGGATGTAGCATGCAGATACCATATATACTGTGCAAGTATAATAAATGACATACAGTATCAGATAAAGTGCAATTATACACAGTACATAACATCAATAAGGACACTTAATTAGAACGGCCGTTCTACTTATTTGATTAATCCTCCTGCATCTGTACATTATGCTGCGTTCGAGTTGTCCTCATAAGTCGTAATTTACGAGTTCCAAGTCGTAAATATCAACTGAAACGCTCCCTGGAAGGAGCCTAGCAACAACATGGCCAACTTTATGATGACGTCGTGCCTTGTGTATTGCGTGAATTAACGTGATGATGTTTATTTCATAGGCAACTGGGGCTGGGCGCGATTGGATTAGAGTAATGTGAGTGTGGGCCAGCGGGGGACAGGGGAGGAGGGTAATCAGGCTTCAGCACGGCATGGAACAACTGGCCCTATGTGAGTTCACCCTGAGAGGAATATGTGGGAGTAGGGGGAGGTTAGAGTGGTCAGAGCTGTGTATAGAGAGAGTACCAACAACTAGTGTTTCTGTGATGCCTTAAATATGGCGTACACTAGGGCTGGGTGATATGGAAAAAAAATGTTATCACAATATGTTTTTCCATATTGATCGATCTTGATTCTTATGACGATATGTAGTTTTTGCAGATCTTAAAGTTTGAAGAAACAAGAGATTCACTGAAACTTTATAATAAAGTTTAATAACATAAAAATAATATGCCTTCCATTAATGAGCTCATACCTGGGGTCTAACACTTTGATCAGTTTCCTGAAGCTGTCCTTTTCCAATCTGCTCAGGGGAATTCTATCTTTAGCGAGGCAATAAGTAATATGGCTTGTTAGATTTTGCTCAACTTTGATTGTTTTTCATATGGCGCGATGGCTGTAAAGTACGACTGGATTGTTGTTTAACAGAGCCGGTCCCGCTAGCAATGTTAACGGGAGACAGTGTCATACCAGCTTGAGCCCGCAGAGTTACACTCTCGGTGTACTTACTGGAGTGGTGCCGTCTCAAGTGAAGGAAAAGATTTGTTGTGTTACCCATCCTGGCTGGTACCAACCGCTGGCATATTTTGCAGACCGGCTTTGCCTGCTCCTGGTTGCTTTTGCCTGCACCTGGTCGCTTTTGCCTTATCCAAATTACGTCCACACAGTTGACGTACAGTTGACACAACTGTAGCCACGCTGCTCACTGGGAAGTGGGCTTGTCTGACCAGCATACGGCAGCTGCCAGACTCTGATACTGTTGTTCTTGCGTTTCCTTTTTCCATATGATATCGAAAAAATATGTCCCAAGCATGTTATTGAAATTGATCAAAATTTTATTGCGATCCTAAATCGAGATCAAATTATCACCCAGTCCTAGCATAATACAAAACGTGACTATCTTTGAACCAATCCCATGACAGAATTGTCCTGAACGTTCTCTAGTGGGATTAGTTCAAAGTTAGTTACATGTTTGGTGTACGCCGTGTTTAAGACATAACAGAAACACTAGTTGTCCGTACTCTCTATACATGGCTCTGAGAGATTGGTTGGCTATGGAGAGAGACTCTACCGGCCCGGCAGGAGAGGAGGTGCAACTATTCTCTGGTATGATTTGTCAGTCTGTACGCTCTAGGCCTGCTCCATCAGCTTGCCATCAATCAAGAACCTGGCCACAGGTCCACAGCTATAAACCAGTCATTCGCGTATTCTGCGCCAACCCACGTGACCACCATAACAGTCGCACAAGCTTGATCGTGTTGATCCATATGGCTGCATGACACACAACGGCCATGATGGGCCTACTGGCCACATGATCATCTCGCAGGACACTGTTCCCATTTGGGTTACATGGGCAAATGTGATTATTTATAATGATTTTTGCATTTACTCTTTTATGCTGCTTAACTTTGTTTTTAATCCTGTTTTGTGATGTCAGACTTCTTTCAATTCCCCTACTCTGACTATTATTTCAAACAATCTTGGTGATGTAGATTACAGTCTTTCTCTTGCTTTCCTTCTCTCCGTCTCATCCAGTTGATTACTGTTTTGACCAACGATGGCCACAAAGTATTTGATGCAGTAGTGCATGGGAGCTACTTGCTTAGCATCCCGGTGCTCTATGTTGTGGTCATGATCTATGCCTGCTATGTTCTGGGCTACACTGCACTGACCGGAGTCTTTACATTCCTCATCTTCATCCCTGCACAGGTCTGTACATGATACCGCACATAGAGACATACTGTATATTCATAAGCAGTATAAAGACTCAGTTTTACTGAGGCCACGTCACAATCATGGCTCAAAGAGAAACTGGAATTAGTTATGAACAAATGTGATCGTTAAGAATTATATAGAATTATTCTTTATGGAGGGCGGCACGGTGGTGTAGTGGTTAGCACTGCCACCACACAGCAAGAAGGTAACAGGTTTGATTCCCGCCCCGGGGCCTTTCTGTGTGGAGTTTGTATGTTCTCCCCGTGTCTGTGTGGGTTCTCTCTGGTACTCCGGCTTCCTCCCACCATCCAAAAACATGCATGGGGATTAGGTTAATTGGCTAATTTAGATTAGGTGTGAATGTGAGTGTGAGTGGTTGTCTGTCTCTATGTGTCCTGTGATGAACTGGAGACTTGTCCAGGGTGTACCCTGCCTTTCACCCTAAGATAGCTGGGATAGGCTCCAGCCCTCCCACGACCCTATGAGGATAAGCGGTAGAAAATGGATGGATGGATATCTTTATGGTCCAATATAAACCTTGCCTAGAAATCTAGACGCACCCTAGTGGCAAAAAATATTTTTGTCTAGTAGGATGGTCTAGTGGTGCACCATAGGAGCTAATCCTGACTTCGGCAAGGAGTCTGTCAGACCAATCACAACACTCTGTCTGCTCTATGTATGCATGATAGCACGATGACGACAGGGCTGCATAACGCTGTAGATAGCAAAACAATCAAGATGGCTGTGGCTAACGAACGGCGGTCGTTTGAATTGGCTCTGTCATCAATTTCGAAAGAGCTAGACTTGGACTTTTCTTTGAAAGTTGAACAGAAAGAATCATGCAAGTCATTTGTTTTAAAGGAGGATATTTTTGCTGTTTTGCTGACCGGTGAAGGCAAAAGTTCTGCTCTGATTGGTCATAGCGCTGGCCTATTATATGCAGAGGCAGTTTGAACGACAACGGTTGGTCCCACCCACAGGCTTCAACTCTACCTATGGAATGCCCCCAGACTATACATTTCATGTCATAGTCTGGCTTGTCAGGCTAATATAAACCATGGCTGTATCGAGTGTGAACTGCTCTAAATCATCACAGGTTTGTTGTAGTGTGTGTGTGTGTGTGTGTGTGTGTGTGTTTTGTTTTTCTGTGTTAAAATTATGGTCACAACAAAGTTTTTCTATTGTTACTGATAATGATGTTGTTTTTTTTTCTGCTTTTAGTTTGGCTTGGCCAAACTCATCACCTTGTTCAGATGGAAAGCCATAGTGATAACAGACAGCCGTGTTCGTGCAATGAATGAGATTCTCAGCAGCATCAAACTGATAAAGATGTACGCCTGGGAAGGTTCCTTTGAAAAGAATATTGCAGGTATGAAGTTAAGTTGCATGTTATCTTTGTCTTTCAGTCAGTAAATTGTTCATGTATACCAAGTGTCAGATGTTTTGATCAGACAGCGGGGCAGGACCCAAACGCGGGGTTCAGAAGATGTCATCTATACTGTCCCTTTTGTCTAAAAACTTTGAAAAACATCTTGATGGATACAGTATGTACATTAATTTCCACTAGTTGTAAATTTCCAAAAGTTGAAAAGATATTGTTTGCACCTTTTACAGGAGTCTGCAGATAGACACATGGTGAGATCGAAACAGTACATTTTTCTTAGTCTCTGAGAGAAAATCACATCGCCACGCTGCCAAAGGCACCAGACGTTGGAGATGAGCCTGTAGCTGCAATGTTCTCTCCACCTTTCATGTCACCTTGCTCATATAGATTCAATATGGGTCTCTGGAGGTGTACTTTCATGAGCTCTTGACTGCACCAGCCCATGCTCTGTGGGTGTGCAGCACTGTCAAGTCAAGTCAAGTCAAGTTTATTTGTATAGCCCAATATCACAAATTATGAATTTGCCCCATTGGGCTTTACAATCTGTACAGGATATGACACCCTCTGTCTTGTACAAATGACCCTCACATCGACTAAGGAAGCCCCCCCCCCCCCCCCCAAAAAAAAAAAACCTTTAGTTTCATATCTTACTTTGTTTACATTTCAGGAATTGTCCTAAAAACAAAAGATATTCTCCAAGTATGTGATGGAATCTCTCTGATAGGTTTAAGGAAAAATGAGAAGAAGGAACTGCAGAGGGTCAGTTACATCCAGAGTATCAATACCAGCATCGGAGCCTTTGTCCCCATCCTTGCCACCATTCTCACCTTCATTGTTCACACTTCATTAAACTTCAAGCTCAGCACGTCTGATGTGAGTTTCAGATCTGTGCAGTACATACAGAACAAAAACTGTGATTTACGCAGTTAATAGAGGTCTATTAACTCTTTGAGTGCCAGCCATTTTATAAAACAGAAAGAGCCTTGTTCCAGCGTTTATATATTTCAAGACCCAGAGAATATTTTGTACTATGACTCTGAAAACACTGAATAGCCCAAATGAAAGAAGAGACTCTCTATTTCACCATGAAAATTTTTTTTGTTTTACCTTGTTCTGTTCTTGTTTTATCAGAAGTAGAAGCCACTCCAACTAAAAACACCACTTTTTGTCCAGAATCCTGTTTTTCTGTTTTGCTCTCTAATCGCGGTCGTTTCCACTTCCTGCTTTGATCTCTGTGGTGTATACCGTATCTTTATGACCTGCTGCCGGAAAAACGCTTTGATGTCGAAATACGTCAATGGCACTCAAAGAATTAAGGGCATCCTGTTTCACTGGTAGTTTCTGCTCACACTAAACCAGAGCACGCTAAGTGGCTCAAGCATTGTGGTCCATGAAAAACATATGTATGATCTTTTTAGTATTGTATGGTGTGCAGCAGAGTGTCATTATTTCTTATAAACAGGCCTTTACCATCATCGCCACCTTCAACTCCACAAGGATTGGCCTGGCGTTGCTTCCCCCCTCTGTGAAGGCCCTGGCTGAGAGTGTTGCATCACTCAAACGACTGAAGGTAAACTCCTCTCTTTATGTTTTGCTGGCAGTGTTGTGCATGAAAGCGTTCAATGAACGGCGCTCACTGAGCACTGATCCTCACTTGTTGAGGATCTCATTTGCAATGTTAAAACTTTAAAAAGCTTCTAAATGAGACATGCGGCTGTTTCAGAAAATAATGCTGATGAAGAATCCAGAGGCCTACCTGATCCACAGAAAAGACAGTGACTCTGCCATTGTGATGAACAATGCTTCATTTTCCTGGAATAAAGCAGACAGACAGACAGACTCCTCACCCAGCTCAGCCAATGGGGTGAAGAGACACCAAGTGGAGGAGATGTCCCAGAATGAGGAGACTGAAACACTGCCAACCCTGAGAAACATCTCCTTCACACTGCCTAAGGTGTGCTTTACCACTGATGGGAATAAATGGGATGAACTAGACTGCTTAAAGGTAAACCTATACTCTGTTTTATACTCTGTCCTGAAGGGCAACCTGCTTGGTGTCTGTGGGAACGTAGGAAGTGGAAAGACATCACTTATTTCCAGCATTTTGGAACAGGTCGGCTCTGAAAGTCTCTGACATCATGTTAGACATTTCTATTGGATATTAATTAAATTTTATTGTTACTCTGTTATTTATGTTGTGTTACCTGTAAACCAGGTTGACCTGTTGCTCTCTACCATACAGCTTTTCTCATGGTCGTCTGCTCATTTTCATATTTTAGATGCATCTTCTTCAGGGCTCCATCACAGCTGATGGGACATTTGCCTACGTTTCACAGCAGGCCTGGATATTTCATGGAACTGTTCGAGAAAACATCCTGATGGGGGAACCTTTTGACCAGTCCAAGTATGTTATCACTTAATTGTAACATAATTTATAAGTAACTGCAGACAGTTTAATTAATTAATTTATTTAATTTTTATTTTACCAGGTAAAAATGTTTGAGAACCAGTTCTCATTTACAAACATGACCTGGTCAAGAGGCACCATCAGGAACACAGACACAATAGACATATAAACATAACATAGAACAACATCACATAGTTAAACAAGTAAAAAGCAAGGAAATTGCACAAATGCAAGTGAAAGAAAAGTGTACTGTACATGAGATACAGAAAGGTGTGTGCATATGTGTATGTGTGTGTATAAGTGAAGACCAAAGTGATCAACAGGAGCAACTGTCAACTACAATCTGCTGGATTTTCAGCTTGAAGGTGGAGAGTGGATTCAAAGTTGCAAGTTTGAGGATGTTTTGTAAAGCGTTCCAGTTGTTAGGTGCTGCAAAGCGAAAGGAATTATGGCCAAAAGTAGTAGAGGTATTGGGGATGATGAGCTTGATGTATTCGCTAGACCTAGTGCAACTATGGACGAAGTGAAGAAGAGAAGATAGATAGAGAGGTGTCTTGCCCAGAATTGACTTGTAAACAAAATGAAACCAGTGGTGAAGCCACTGGGTATGAAGGGAGGGCCACCTCACCAATTTATAGAGATTGCAGTGGTGAGTGTGGAAGGGTGCATTAGTGGCAAAGCGGATGGCTAAGTGATAAACAGTGTCCAATTTTTTAAGCGAAGTGTTTGAGGCCATTTTATAGATGATGTCCCCATAATCCAGAATCCGGCAGCATGAGTGAAGGAGGCTTTGTTGCGGGAAAGGAAAGCTAGTCTGGCTTTGAGTTTGGTCTGAAGTTTATCAATGTGTGTGGTGAAAGACAGAGATGAATCCAACCAGAAGCCTAGATATTTATAGGATTTGACATACTCCATAGGTGCGCCATCTGCACAGCTAATCATAGATGTAACATTCCTCCTTTCAAATGTGATCCATTTGGTCTTACTGATATTAAGGCGGAGGTGGAGGTTGTGAAAGCACTGCTCAGCAGAATTGAGACTGAGCTGAAGAGTTGATGCTGCAGAGTGGAGAGAAGGACCAACTGATTATAAGATGGTATCATCGGCGGATGATGGATGAATGCGAGACCTGCCAGCGTTAATGTAGAGGGAAAATAAGGTTGGGCCCAAGATGGAGCCCTGAGGCACACCTTTAGAGATGGTAAGTAAGTCAGACAGGATGTTTTCCGTCTTCACCTGCTGGACACGGTCAGTAAGGTAGCTGGGAAACCAGCCACAGCAGGTAGCAGACAGACCAATGCTAGAAAGCCTATGAAGGAGGATCCGATGATCAACAGAGTCGAAGGCCGTAGCAAGGTCAATAAATATAGCCATGCAGATCTGCTTGCTATCTAATGCTGTAATAATGTCATCCAGGACCTTCATAGTGGCTGTCACACACCCATGTCCTGCCAGAAAACCTGATTGCAGGTCTGACAAGATCTGATTTGAATAAAGGAAGTGGCTTAGCTGTTTAAAAAACAACTTCTCCAGGACCTTGACTAAGCATGGTAAAATGGAAATGGGAACAATAAGAGGTATTATTTTTTTCAGGGATACCATTAGTGATGTTAATAGGGAGTGAAAGTAGAGCAGATTTCATGTCTGTTATCTGGCCAGATTATCATTAGGAATCCACTTTATGCTGCCAGGGAAGCGAGACTTTTGACCTGTGATGTAATCATTATTATGTATGGAGTAAATAGTGTAGGAAAAGTCAACATGGAACCCGACAGTGTACATCCATCTGTGATTCTGCAGAAATCACAGCCTGTTTGTGATGTAAAACACAATAAAATACATCCCAAAGTTTTACAATGAGTGTGTATTGGCTGCCAATGTGCATTTTATTTGAATGCATAAGCCAATAGAGTTTAGGTGATAATATGATGCCTACATCTGATTACAGATTTTAGATTGAATGGTTTAGATATTAGTCCGTTGGTTAAACATTAACTTAAAGACAACTGAGAACGACACAAATGAGTTATTTCTGCTTTGTGTAGCTGAATAACCATAATATGTTATGTTAAATGTGACACTGATCTTTCGATTCACTGTAATTTCACTTTAAACAACAGCAGGGCTGTGGGCTTTGCTGTGAAAGCTGTGAGTGACTCACAGCCCACCCAATGAATTGGCCATAACATACCGTACACCTATTCAGCTTGAGGTTTATGCTTTGTGTAACTGAGTAACTATGATGTGTTAAATGTGACACCAATCTTCCGATTAATTGTAATTTCTGCTGTGCGCTCTGCTGTGAAAGCTGTGAGAGGAGCGCACTCTCCGCATTCTGCTCCAGTATGAATTTGCACTAAGATACCGTACACCTATTCAGTCTGTTGTTCTTTATTCTGTTGTTATAACTTGCCTTTCAAAATGAGAGGGTTTTCATTGAGATCCCTTCTGCCCACAATGATTTTAAAATTAATGTTTGTTATGTCACACTGTCACAACAGCCTTTGAGCCAGTGTTGAGAGTTGAACATGAGGCTGTGGTGGGTGGTTTTAAATGTGATCTTGAATACACTCTGGTTGAACAAAAATTTGAATGCAAATATGATAATTGCAGAGTTGTTGACTGCTTGCTATGCCACCTGATTTAATCCAACTGCTCCAGTACACCATCCCACACGTCTCGTCTGTTTAGAGTTTTTTTCGGTGCGACTGGGCCTGAAAATAATTCTAAGGGAAACACTGTGTGCCTGTGATAATCCGACAGTGGAAAAAAGTTAATAGTGCTTGAAATAGAGGGTTTGTTCCAATATATGAATTGAACATGTAAGAACAATAGTGAACACTGCCTTGATCCCTCTATGTACTGTATTAATATTATTATACTGAGATTCATGCGTACAAAACGCTACATTTGTTGAGGACAGAATCATGTTGTTTTTAAAACAGCTATTAATAAATTTTAGACTGACATTTTCCAAAATTATGTATCCCCTTTAAGCTTGTTTTACTGTTATGTAAACTGAATTAAATAATTAAAACACCTGTTTTTCATTGTTTTGCTCCACAGATATGACAGAGTTATTGATGTGTGTAGTCTCGGAGTTGACCTGAAAATCCTCCCATATGGTGATCAAACTGAGGTAGGAACTCTCCGCTGCACTCTCATTGCTTTTTAATGATTTCTTACAAGAATAATGGCATTTTATTGTGAAGTCAGAAGTTACATGGATGAGGCTGAGTCACAAGCTTTGAACATTAGCTTCATGTCCTAAATCCTGAATGTCATTCGGGCCCAAGATCAATACCAGTGTTATTTATTTAGGCAGTCTGAGGTGGCATATCCAAATTTGCCACTCAGTTTTGGGATCAAGTCCAAGTCTGATGTGTTTATGAGTTTATTTGAAGCATCAACTACTTTTCTGTCATCACTGACAGTTTCTGCCCTGGGCCCCCTCTTTTATATTCTGCATTGTTGTAAAGTAGTAAAAGTGAAAAATGGTTTTATTGATGCACCAGACCCCGCTGACAGTGTTCTTAATAGCTTTCTGCTGTTTTGTTGGCAGATCGGAGAACGAGGGCTGAATCTGTCAGGGGGTCAGAGGCAGAGGATCAGCCTGGCTAGAGCTGTCTACTCCAATAAAGATATCTTCCTCCTTGATGATCCACTATCTGCTGTCGACGCCCATGTGGGGAAACACATCTTTGAAGAATGCATTAAGAAGGAGCTCCGGGGAAAATCCATCATACTGATTACACACCATCTCCAGGTAGACACTGTTTTATTCTTCAGATAGCGTACCCTGAATGCTGTATTATTAGCATGATGTTCCTCAATCAAATGCTTATATTTCTTGTTTATATTTAAAATACATTCTGTGTTTTAAGATAAAAACAAAGTTAGATTAGAATCCTCAAATAAAAGTAAATCACACATCAGGAAGTGGTTTCTGAATGTTGCTACCAGTGTCTTCTTTAGCATGAATTTATGAGCAGTGTTGTTGTTATCCTAGCTAAGAGTGTCTGCCAAATACCATAAAGGTAAACATGCTGTGCTGTTGAGACTGTGTTGGGTTGACCTCAGTCCACAGTGCTGGGATGGTTTAGTTGACATGTTTGTCCTCACTTGTGTCTTTCAGTATCTGGAGTTCTGTGATGACATTTTGGTTCTGGATGATGGTGAGGTGCAGGAGGCTGGAAACCACCAGGCCCTAATGAAAGCTAACGGACGTTATGCTCAGCTCATCAGTAGCTACCAGATGGAGCAGTCCAAAGTAAAAAATCTGCAGTACAAAACTGAGGTGGACTGTAGCTCCACTTTCATACAATGCATCCTGAAAGTTTTCACAGCGCTTCACTTTTTGTCCACATTTTGTTATATTACAGCCTTCTTCAAAAATGGAATAAATTAATTCTTTCCTCAAAATTATCTACACAACACCGAGGAGCAACTTTGAAATTCAGCGATTAGGGAAACTTAGGGATGCCAGAATGCTACTAAGATGGTGCTGCAGGATGGCTGTCTCTGCCTGTTGGTACGTCTTGTTTTCCTTGTTTTTCTTGTAACCCTGTTAGCTGCTATGGACCCTGGAGCTCGTTCACCAGAGAAAAGCTCATAAACATCTGGACTACAATCCCAGCAGACTTAAAGCTATAGTCTGTGATGTTAGAGAGCTAGCAAAATTTGAAAGTGGCACCTACTCTAAGCCCCCTCGAAGGTCCATTCCTCCTCCCCCTACCGTCAGAGCTCCGTCCAAAGCCACACCCCCGCAAACTTGAATGCTCTTGAATCTAACAGTAGGATTCAGCAGGGAGAGGAGAGCTGATATGCTACATCATCACAGTTGTAAAACGTTCTGTTCAAAGCCAACATAGCAAAAAGGTTGTTTTTTTTATCACAATTATAATGCAGACACTGGAGACTATGGCTGTGCAATATGGTCAAAATGTCATATCCTACAACCGCTTCAATACAAGCGGCACCCACGACTGGCTTACACCCACAGAGAAGCTAAAGTTAGCATTGGGCTAATAGCTACAAGAGTAGCTAAGTTGGCAAACATTGCATTTATCATGAAAATAACAACTCCTCCTAACGCTACACAATTAAATAATTAGCTGTGCAACAGAAAGAAAGCAACCGCTTCATCTTCGTAGGGTTGAGTAAGACCTATGAATTAATATATAATGTATCATCTGATAATCAGGATTTCTGGATGTTAGTGATACAGTATGAACCTTGTACATGACCTTATAGCATGGCTTCCGACGCTTTGTTGTAGCCTCGCCGTAGTCTGCAGTGCACGTCAGAAACTATCTACCTCAGGAGTGGTTTTCCTTGCTTCATTAAGTAAGCGGTCTTGATCCGTGAAGTGGAGGCACTTTACCATCAGCGGGCACAGGTGTGCCTTTATGGAACCGGGGGTGGGAGGTTGCTCCAGGCAGAGAGGGTTTGAGGACAGAGAGCCATTCTGTGATCTTCTCAGGTAGGCGCGAGCGTCCACCCCTTCAGCTCCTTCTTCGAGGTTGAATATAAGCAGGTTATCCTATCTTGACCTGCCCTCCATTGCAATGAGTTTAGCGTTGTACGCTTGCAGGTTCTTCAGACATAAAGCTGTTGATTTTTCAACATTGGCAGCGCACTCCTGAAGGCTCACTGACTCAGTGAGAACGATCCTTATCTCTTCCGCATGAGAGTGGCGTGCATGTTGTCTATTTGTTTCACAAGTCTGTTAAAATGGGCTTCTGATTTCTCGTAGGCCTCGCTGAAGTATATTGCTATGGTCACCTCCATTACTTTCGACAGGGCCACATTTTGCTCACCAAGCTCTTTCTGAAGTTCATCCATCATGCTTTTTTGGGCAGTAATGGTTTGTCTTATTTTTTGCATTTACTTCCGGCTGTATTTTAAAGTTAAGTTTCATTCATGAAAAGTGGAGAACTGACCGCACACACAGTAGAATTTGTTAAGTTTGTGGACGCCCAGGTTTACTATTTTGCCGCCATGACACTGGAACTGTCACTGGAACTGACGGGGGTTTCTGATTAAAATTCTGATTTAGAAATTCTGACATTTATGTTCGGGGGGGGGATCGGTTCCATTATGAATGTGAATGGGACATATCAAGTCCATTTTATTTGTATAGCCCAATATCACAAATTACAATTTTGCCTCAGAGGGCTTTACAATCTGTACAGGATGTGACACCTTCTGCCCTTTACAAACAAACACAAATCAACTAAGAAAAAACAAGAAAAGCCTTTTAACAGGGAAAAAGAAATGGTAGAAACCTCAGGAAGAGCGACAGAGGAAGGATCCCTCTTCCAGGATGGACAGATGTGCAATAGATACCATGTGTACAGAGTAACAACAACCAAAAACACAGACACTCCATATAACAACAGTTATTACATGTAGAATTGTATGAAAGTGTCCAAGGGGATAAAGGGCATCATCAAGCTGTCGGCAATGGATTCTGAGCAACACGTCTTCCTCCCCACCATGCCATACAGATGGAGCATAGCAGCATGTCCTCCTCTCCACCATGCCAACAGATGGAGTATGGGCAGCGTGCCCTTCTCTCCACCACACCAACAAGATGAAGCCTGGGTAGCATGTCCTCCACCACACCAACCTCAGCAAGATGTCCTTGTCACCACCATGTCCTAAAGGATGAAGACTTGTCTGTCCAACCACTACTCCACAAGGTAAAGAGGACCCATGGATTTGTGACATCTCTAGTGCCTTCTGCAAGCATGAATGAAATTCTGAATTCATCAATCAGGAATTCTTTTACTAAGTTTATTTATTTGAAAAGTAGAGTGTGTTAGAGTATTAGTTATAAGTCAAAGTACCGGTGTTACAAGTCCTGTAGTCCACAATGAGCATCGTGGCATAGCTACTGTTCCAGGTGGTTCAACACAGTGCGCAGAGCTATGGCAATGGCATCCTCAGATGATCTATTTGCCCGGTATGAAACTGGTGGGAGTCGAGTCTGGGTGAGAGACAGTCTTCGATATGCAGGAGAACAGGTCTCTCAATGTCCTTTATGAATACAGGGGTGAAGGCAAGAGGACGGTAGTTATTTGGGCTGGATATGGGCGACTTTTGAAACGGGGGTGATTGTCATGGATTTGAGGTCATTGGGGATTACTGCTTGGGCCAGAGAGAGGTTGAAGAACCTGCAAAATATGTGGGACAGGTATTCCATCTGGACCAGCAGCCTTCCCTGGGTTCACTGGCAGGAGCACACACATCATGCTCCTCTACAGTGACTGTGGGGGTGTTGGGACCTGGTGGTAGCAGGGCTGGAGTGGATAAGTGTCACTGTGGTGATTCAAATCAGGCAAAGAAGCAGTTGATCTCCTCTGCCAGCGACTCTCTCAGGTCTCCTGGTGCCACATCACAGCCTCTGAAGTTGGTGATGTTCTGTAGGCCCTGCCACAGCTCCCGTGGTCTACTGCTGGTCCTCTGATAGTCTGCTTCGGCTTTCTTGATCCCTCTTCTCAGGTCAACTCGAGCTGTGCTGTAGAGAGCACTGTCGCCTGACCTGAAGGCAGAGTCACAGGCTTTGAGGAATGCGCAGACCTGGCTGGTTATCCAGGGTTTCTGATTTGGAAAGTGTCTTCTTTCACATTTTACATATTTTACATATTTTACCTTGTGTGTTGCTGTCTGTCACTTGTATTTATTTTATGTTTATTTTTAATTATTCTATTATTATTATTATTATTATTATTATTATTATTATTATAAAATCCCTAGTATGTGAAAACATGCCTGGCCAATAAAGCTGATGCTGATTCTGAGTATGTAGAGTTTTAGGGGAAAAATAAATTTATTCCATTTTGGAATAAGGCTGTAACATAGCAAAATTTTGAAAAAAAAAAAAATTAAGCGCTGTGAATACTGCACTGTATGTCTGTCTTATGTTTTGCTGGCAGTAAAAGCTGAGCCAGGGTACCTAACTCTGTGAACCTTTGTTCAACAAACATTTAGTTTCTCTCTTTCGCCTCCGTCTTACAGAACCAGACATACTGTCATATTTCTTTATGCATTCAGTCCTTTATTTTGTGGACGTTTGCTGAATGTCAAGATCAAAATCCTAGTTGCATTTTAGTTTGTTAGTATATTGAGGGATTTTAGAGGTTAATAGGTGACAGGAACAGATTTCAACAAAGACACAAGTTGACATATGATAATCTACTTTAGGGTGAACGTTAGGTGCCTTCCACACGATAACGGAATTCTGTGAATCCGACAAATGTTAATACCGATTCCGCCTTGCGTACAGACACCGCCGGTGTTGGCGGAGACCCACAACGGTATTTTCTGACAATGAATTCCAGAGTGAGAACATCTGACAACGCCGTTTTGGAGCTGCAGTGTATACCCGGCATTGTCCCTAACGATGACGTCACATCAACACATGACCAGAAGTAGAAGCAAACAAGGACTTCATGCGCATGCTCATTGCATTCTTTCGTTCTTTTTGTGGGTCTCTCTGTTTTTCTTTGCAGCGCCACCTATCGGCGTGGCATATGTATTACGTCCTTATCACTAGTTGTCACTTGTTATCGCATTGCCATGTAGTCGAAAATACTACTGGCAATGTTGCGACAAGTGTTCCAGTGAGTGATTTTGCTTTTCATTTACAGACGAAGAATGAGGAGGAGGAAGTGTCATCCCACGACCAACAGCCAATGGATGATGAGCAAGGAGAGAGCATATACAGTGGGTTAGTGAACCCAGGTATGAAACCAGGAAAAAGGGTAATGATCACTGTGGGATATTGTGAGATAGGTTGCTTCACTTCTGCCAATTTTCTGTGGAACAATGTGTCAGGCTTGTAAAAGAGGCAATATATAACCAGGAGGAGGTGAAAGGTAAAACCAGCTAAGTTAACAAAGTGAACCTGAATGACATTCAAGAATAGATCAGGAAGGACATTTAGTTTTGTCAAACAATAGCAGAGCAATAAGTGTTAAATTGTTTCTCACTCTACACTTTGTATTGGATAGGGCTTGTTCATGTCTTCATTAAAGTGCAGTTCGCTTTCACACTGTGATTAATTGCAACAGGACCAGAATTAACACCTGTGCTAAGGTCGTTCAACCACTGGATGGTGTGGGCGGGGTAAAGCAGGAAGCCTAAAAGTAAAAAGTAGGCCTATATAAACAATGGAGACATTGCGTTCTCTTCTCCTTATCCTTATAGCAATATGATTTATACAGTTACAGCTTTTTGCAGAAATGTTCGAGCATCAAGACCATTTGATGCAACATGAGTTTTACAATATCATGCTGGTAATTTTGCAATGACAATGACGTGCAGCAAAACAGCTGAGAAGGAGAGCTCTCATGTGTATCCAACATGCTACAGTAACAACAGGTCTGCACCAGAGTTCGAGTGATTGTATTCACACCGGCCAAAAAGATCTGAACCAAGGGAGGAAACAAACTTGAGTTAATTTTAATCTAACAAAACAAGGCAGTTGTGAATACACCCTTATATTCCCCCAAATATCTTTGCTTACTTTCAGCATTTGACATGTCAGACGAAAACGATAACGGAACAACAGCTGATCTGAAACGTGAGTCACCAAAACTCATTAAGTCATTCTGATTGTGATGTTAGCATTGGTTAGTAAACCAGTTCACATGTCCTATTTCATAAGTACATAAGCAAGTACATGAGTATAAATCAGCATAAAATGGAAATACAGTACAAGTATTGAAAGGAAGTCTGAAGGATCTGTCAGTATGTAGTGGTGAAGTTGTAAATTGCAATCAACTAAACCCTCTCCTGTGTGTCTCATGTCTCTTTGATCATTCTGTTATTCTATAAAATGCTTTTCTTCCTCCTCAGCTGCTGTCAGTAATCAGCTGGTCAGTAAGGAGTCCACCACAGAAGGTTCCATCTCCTGGAGAGTTTACCATCAATACTGCAAAGCAGCTGGAGGTCTGATCCAGCACACATGCATACACATCTATGCAATTATTTTACATTTCACACATGGACCACACAGTGGAGGATGCTTGATGTGACTGTGTTAATGCAGGGTACATCGTCTGCTTCCTGGCCCTCCTGAACATCATCCTGATGACTGGATCAACAGCCTTCAGCAACTGGTGGCTCAGCTTCTGGCTGGGGCAGGGTGATGGGGTGAGAACCATATCCCTTCCTCCCTCTCAATCAATCTTTCTCTTCACAAAGTCACTGTTATCCAATCCTTTCCAAAACCAACAATCCAGCAGCCACACAGATTTTCCTTAGTCACGTGTGCACAGAAGTGTGTACAAGAATAAGGACAGATAAAAACTATTTCTATGCTGTACTAACACTTTATCTTTGTTTAATTCCCAGCTGAACTCAGCTTTATTGATACATTATTGTGTGTAGGGTATGATGATCAGTAAATAATATACATTAAAAACAGCTGATGCTGTAATAATAATGGTGAAATCAGTGCTCAGTAAGTTAAAGAGAATGTACTGTACATGGTTCAGTGGAGTCAGACCAATTTTACTCTTTCATATTGTGTTCATCTAAGGACTTGCATAAATTAAATCTCTCTTTCAATTAGGATAAATGGTCATTTGGATGAGTAAAAGAAACTGTTTTGTTCCTCTCTATACAGCTATTCAACAATGACTTAAATTCAGATCTAGTGTACTGACTGATCATCTCATATGAGCAGATCTCACAAATACTCTCACCTTTCTACACATCTTCACCGTTTGAGAAAGATCAAAATATTGTGGCAAGCTCTACAACAAAAATGCATTAACTGAAGATTTTTTTGTTTGCAGACACACTGATGCTTCAAACCACCAAGCTCTAGGTGGCACAATTTATTTTTCACTGAACAAAATAACAATACTGTCCAGGGGTCATTATCACTGTTACCATTATAACTCGCGGTACACCAGTCATTCGCAATATACAACATAGAACACCCCCAATAAAACATTCCCTCTCAACATACCACCCCCACAGCACACTCAATGCTACTATAAACACAAAACAACCATTTTAACATGAATCCCTCTGAGCATCATTCCTACCATGAACCTTTGCTGTCCTTCTGAGCTTCCCCTGGCTGCCACAATATTCTTGTAGATATGAAATTTCTTGTGTTAGTAAATTATCTTATGTATGTTTTTTTTCTTTTCCCAGTCATCCAATGGGACAACTTCAGTCCAGGGTGATGTCTCACAACACCCACGGCTGCACTTCTACCATATGATTTATGGTGTGACAGCTGCCGCCATGATCATACTTACCATCATCAAATGTGTCTTCTATACTTGGGTCACCTTGAATGCTTCTTCCAAACTCCACAACACCATGTTCAAGAAGGTACCGTTGAACGGCTGAACACCAGCTGTCTTTTTACCATCAAACATACATTACCATGTTAACAAAGATAACCTTGAGTAAATTGAATATATGATCATTTCAAAAGTTTGTAAACCCCTTACCATTTCACTCTCTTTTAGAGGTGTCAGGGACTGTGGATGTTTAGGGGGAAATAATAAGTAAATAAATAAATAAGTCAGCAGTAAATGTCACAGATTGGATAAAACTTTATTCATCCCGATGGAAATTCTTTTGCAAAAGTTGCCACACACAGTGGCAAATGTAAATAGATTCAATAAGGTACAGATAGTGCATATTAGTGAATATAACGTAACATAGTGCAAAACACAAAATTATGCTATGGGTTACTTTTTGTAAAGTTACATGAGGTTCTGATACTTCTGCTACTACAGTTGTATGAAAAAGTTTGGGCACCCTTGACAGTTGCCATTATTTTCATTTAACATCATTGGGCGTTTGGGTCCACAATTTAATTTTGATCTATCAAATAACTGATGGACACAATACTATTTCAGCAGTGAAATTAGGTTTGTTGGATGAACAGAAAATGTGTAATATGTATCAAAACAAAATTAGACCGGTGCATAAATCGGGCACCTTAACAGAAAAATCATATCTATATTTAGTAGAGCCTCCTTCTGCAAATATAACAGCCTCTAGATGCTTTCTGTAGCCACTAATGAGTGTCTGGATCCTGGATGAAGATGTATTGGTCATTGGGACTGAGATGGCCATTCCAGATCTGTGAAGAAAAGGCTTCTTCCGCATCACTCTCCCGTACAGCTTTTCCTTGTACAAATTGTGCTGTATTGTTGAACTATGCACAGTGACACCATCTGCAGCAAGATGACCTTGCAGGTCTTTGGAGGTGGTCTGTAGGTTGTTTTTGACCATTCTGATCATCCTTCGTCTTTTCCTCTCTGATATTGTTCTTGGCCCGCCACTTCTGGCCTGAACAAGAACTGTGTCTGTGGCCTTCCATTTCCTCACTGTGTTCCTCACAGTGGAAACTGACAGCTCAAATCTTTGAGATAGCTTTTTGTAGCCTTCCCAGAAACCATAATGTTGAACAATCTTTGTTTTCCGGTTATTTGAGAGTTGTTTTGAGGCCCCCATGTTGCAGCTCTTCAGAGGAGAGTCAAGGAGAAGAACAACTTGCATTTGGCCAGCTTAAATACCTTTTGTCATGATTCAAGTTTCAAGTTTATTTGTATAGCCCAATATCACAAATTTTGAATTTGCTCCATTGGGCTTTACAATCTGTACAGGATATGACACCCTCTGTCCTTTACAAATGACCCTCGCATCGACTAAGGAAAAACACCCAAAAAAACCCTTTTAACGGGGAAAAAGAAACGGAAGAAACCTCAGGAAGAGCAACAAAGGAGGGATCCCTCTTCCAGGATGGACAGACGTGCAATAGATGCCATGTGTACAGAATAACAACAATGAAAACACATTAACACTACATAGAAAATTGTATGAAAATGTCCAACTCAATATAACAACAGCTAATATACAGTGTATATGGAATTGTATGAGAGTGTCCAAGGGGATGAAGAGCATCATCAAGCTATCAGCAATGGATGAGAAGCATGTCTTCCTCTCCACCACGCCAACCAGAAGAAGCCTGGGCAGCACGTCCTCCTCTCCACCACACCAATCAGAAGAAGCCTGGGCAGCACGTCCTCCTCTCTCCACCACGCCAACCAGAAGAAGCCTGGGCAGCACGTCCTCCTCTCCACCACACCAACCAGAAGAAGCCTGGGCAGCACGTCCTCCTCTCCACCACACCAACCAGAAGAAGCCTGTGCAGCATGTCCTCCTCTCTCCACCACGCCAACCAGAAGAAGCTTGGGCAGCACGTCCTCCTCTCCACCACACCAAACAGGAGAAGCCTCCGCAAGATGACCTCGTCACCACCACTACAATCGTCGTGATGGTGGTGAGATGGAGAAGAGGCGATGCTGCTCAGGTTGTATCTGTTAGAGTAGTGGAGAAGAGGATGTGTTTACTCTTCCTCCCTTTAACACATGCTGCACATTAGTTTTGTGCCTCGTCACCACCACGTCACTCAGCACCAGAAGATGAAGCCTGACTGGTCTGCACAACCACTACTCCACCAGGTAGACTGGATCCATGGATACCTGTGAGATGAGAACGCACAGGGACTACGAGGCACAAAACTAATGTGCAGCATGTGTTAAAGGGAGGAAGAGTAAACACATCCTCTTCTCCACTACTCTAACAGATACAACCTGAGCAGCATCACCTCTTCTCCATCTCACCACCATCACGACGATTGGACGATTGGATGCACCAGTCTATGAAGTTCAAAGCTTAATGAGCTCATCAAACCAATTACTCAGTGTTAATTATTGACAGATAGTCAAAGCAACAAAATGACAAGGGTGTCCACATTTTTGCACAGCCTATTTTTTACATTTGATTTAATTTCATACAAATGAATATTACTAAACTAAAAATCTGTGTCTGGAAAACAACCCAGTACTCAGCTTTTATGGGAAAATGAATGACATGCCACTGTGATAATTTTCTGCGAAGACAGAGTCAATTATTATGCAACCTCAGAGGGGTGCCCAAACTTTTTCATACAACTGTATGGGAGCTAACATTGTGGGTGCCAATGGATTCCCTGTTTTCTTGTTTCATGTGAATCCAGTATTGTCACTCTAGCTCTAAAACTGAGACCAGTACTACTTCCGAACAAGACAGATAGTGTCTCAGCTTGCCAGTGGGCTGTTGGAGTGGATTATATGAGTCTAAGCCTACAATAATTATATAATAATTCATCAATAATTTTTTTTGTCCTTTCTCAGGTTTTCTCCAGTCCTATGAGTTTCTTTGACACAATGTCAACAGGCCACATTCTCAACCGCTTCTCTAAAGATCAGGAGGAGGTGGACACTGTTCTTCCCCTCTACATGGAGCCTTTCTTGCAGTATAGTCTGATGGTTACCTTCATCATTATCACCATCTCGGGGGTCTTCCCTCCCATGCTGTTAGCTGGGGCTGTTATGGGAGCTTTGTTCACCTTCATTCTCTTGTGAGTGCATAGCCAGTCTTTGTATTGGCTAAACATTCAAAAAAATATGTTTTCTACACTCCTGATCAAAATTTTAAGATCAATTGAAAATTGCAAGAATTTACATTCTACACTGTTGGATCTTAAGAAGGTTCTAAGTAGTGCTTCAAAATGCACAAAGAAGAAATGAGAGTGAGACAAAAAAAATTGAGAAAGCAATTTATTGCAAACTACCATTAAACTGAAATAGGCTGTTCATCAGCTGATCAAAAGTTTAAGATCACACCCTTTAAAAGCCTAAATCTTAAAAAAATGTGGATTTAGTGTCATTTTCTGTCAGGTATCCACATTATCATGAGCTCCTGATGGCAAAGGCAAAAATGTTTTCTCTCTTTGAACGCAGATTGTTGAGCTGCATCAGCAAGGCCTCTTACAGCGTGCCATTGTGCTGAGGTTGGACACAGAAAGACAGTCATTTTGAACTTCTTAAAAGATCCTCAGGGTTATGGAACAAAAAAGTCAAGTAGTAGACCCAAAAAAATTTCACCAGCCCTGAACCGGAGTATTCAATTGGCTGTCCGTCAAGACACGGGACGATCCTTGGCCCAAGTGAAGCTTGTCAGTGGTCCCAACTGCAGTCCCATAACCATTAGACGGCATCTGTGAGAAAAGAGTTTTAAGAACAAAAAAAGGTCTTGTCAAAGGTCAAAGGTCTCGTCTCCTTCAATGGCACAAAATTGCCCATTTGGAGTTTGCACGAGAGCATCAAACATGGGACAATAAAAGGTGGACGAAAGTTTTATTTTCTGATGAGAAAAAAAATTGACCTTGACGGTCCTAATGACTTCCAACGTTAATGGCATGACAAGGAGATCCCACCTGAGTTTTCTATACGGCACAGTGGAGGGGGCGCCATCATGATCTGGGGGCTTTTTCCTTCAATGGATCAATGGGGCTTCAGGTTGTGCAGAGGCGTCAAATGGCAGCTGGCTATGTGGAGATGTGCAGGAGGCATCCCTCATGAGTGGAGAACATCGTCTGCGTGCTCATGACTGGGTTTTTCAACAGGACAATGCTGCAGTTCACAATGCCCGTCTGACAAAGGACTTCTTCCAGAGAAATAACATCACTCTTTTGAATCATCCTGCATGTTCCCCTGATCCATCCAATTGAGAACAGTTGGGGTTGGATGGCAAGGGAAGTTTACAAAAATGGACACCAGTTCCAGACGAGTTTATGAAGTCATCTTCACCACTTGGAGCAACATTCCCACTAGCCTTGGTCCATATTGACATGATAGCATCACTTAGTTGCTGCAGATTAGTTGCCTGCACATTTATGATGAGAATCTCCTGTTCCACCACATTGCAAAGGTTCTATTTCAATGAGATCTGGTAACTGTGGAGGCCATTGGAGTCCAGTGAACAAACTAGCTTGAGATGATCTGAGCTTAGTGACATGGAGCATTATCCTGCTGGAAGTAGCCATCAGAAGATGGTCCACTGTGGTCACGAAGGGATGGACATGGTCAGCAACAATACTCAGGTAGGCTGCAGTATTTAAAAGATGCTCAGTTGGTACGAAGGGGCTTAAAGTGAGCCAACAAAATATCATTACACCAGCACCATCCTGAACTGTTGATACAAGACAGGATGGATACATGCTTTCATGTTGTTTCATGTTGAATTTCTCCAAATTCTGATCGTACCATCTGAATGTCACAGCTGAAATCGAGACTCGTCAGACCAAGCAACATTTTTCCATCTTCCATTGTCCAGTTCTAGTGAGCCTGTTTGAATCGTAGCTTCACTTTCCTGTTCTTATCTGACAGGAGTGGCACCAGGTGTGGTTGTCTGCTGCTGTAACCCATGTTCTTTAAGGTTCCAGTGTTGTTGTTCACAGATGGCATTCTGCATTTCTTGTTTGTAACGAATGGTTATTCGAGTTACTATAGGCTACAGGAACGACACCAATCCACCAATGGCTCAGGAAGCCAACTCCAATGCAGCTAACACTAATGTAGCCACCGCACCTCCGCTTCCCCCTGCCTCAGAAGAATCGGTCCTTCCAACACCGCCACTACGACTGACCCCCAGGCCAGAGCAGCCAACAGTATGATGTGTAGTAGTCTTTTTTTGGACAAGGGCAGAGAATACAGAATTGAGAAGGAAGATCATGGACCAAATTGAAATCTGGAGCCTCTGACAAATACTGAAGTTGAGTTGTCAAGTACCTTCAGATGAGGACAATCCCAACTGGGACCATTACAGAGACCAACAAGCTAATACACAGCAACAATAGTCGTTGTACTGATTCTTAATGAGGGTACCGATCTTATATCCTGTCATATCTGTCAAGTTAAGTGTGTTTATTATTTCAGTCTTGTCATTTGGTCTTGTCATTTCCTGTTTTATTTTGAAATTAATTGTCTTCCCTTGTGTTTCAGCTTCACTCTTCCTGCCCCGCCCCTGATTGTTTCCAGCTGTTCCCCATTACCTAGTGTATATATGTCTGTGTCTCCCTTTGTTTTGTGCCACTGTCTTGTGTCCGTGAACCAAGTCTACCAGCCATCTTCCACGTCATTGCTTCTTGTCAGGTTTCCCCTTCCATTGTCAGAGTGCTGTCTGTTCATCGAGCTGTTGCTCCATTTTTGTGATTGTCTCCCTCGTGTTTGTCTGTCAGTGTAGTCAGTTATCTGTGTTTAGTGTGCTATTTACTTAGGTTCTCCCTCACACGTTTGTGAGCGCTTTTTGTTAGTATTTTTGCCATTTTTCCTCACCGTTTGTGAGCGTCTTTAGTTTTTTTTTTCCCCTGCAGTTTTAGTAGCTAGAGTAGCCACAGCCAGGGTATTTTCAGTTGTAATTTTCATAGCTTGCTCTGTTGTTTATTTTGTAATTTTGATAGCCGTGTTGCTTCTTTGCGTTGTATTTCCAGGTAGCCAGGTTAGAGTGTCAATCCCTCCCTGTACTGTTGTTTTCTGTTCTGTTAATAAAGCTTTTGTTGTTACTTTGCTTTGAGTCGAGCATTTGGGTTCTTTTCTTCCTGTGTTTTTGCCGAGTTCTAACATATCCCAAGTAAGAATTTACTTGTTAACAAGCAGTACCCTCCATGGAAGAGATGGTTAGAGGCCAAGATAAAGGCAATACGGAGAGAAGTCAGCCAGCTGGCAGAGCTGCAGAAAGGGAACATGGTAAACAGAGATTAACAGGTCTGGCCTCCCAACTGAAGAGATACACTAAGAAGGTAGAGGCCAGGAGAATAAACAAGATGTTCTCCACTCAATCAGTTAAGGTGTATTTTTAGTGGCAGGAAAGTAACAGCAGGTCAGATCCACCAAGAGCTGAGATGGAAAAATACTGGAAGAGCATCTGGGAAAGACAGACAACAACAATGCTCAATGGTGAGTGGACCTGAGAACTGACCACAGCAGCCCCCCAGAACAAGAACCAGTATCTGTCTCAATGGCAGATGTCCAAGAGTGTCAAAGATGAAAAACTGGATAGCACCGGGCCCCGATATGATTCATACATACTGGCTAAAGAAATTGACAGCACTCCACGAAAGCCTTGCAGCACAGATGAACCAGCTGTTGAGGGATGGAACCAACCATGATGGCTAACTGACGGTAGGACAGTCCTCATCGTGAAGGACCCCCAGAAGGGACTCTCTCAGGTTGTCTTCCTCCATCCACCTCTCACTGCCCTCTGCCCACCTCAGCACCTTTGGGAGCAAAGCCTTCAGCCGCTCTGCTCCCAAACTCTGGAGCTCATTCCCATTCATAACATTGACTCTCTCCCCCCTTTCAAATCCAGACTCAAAACTCACCTGTTCAACACTGCCTATTCCCTGTAATCTACCCCCATTTCCCTGCTTATTTTTTTGATCCATGAACAGTGTCCTTGTGTTTCTTGAAAGGTGCTTGTACATAAAAATGTATTAGTATTATTATCAACTTTACTTATTTGAGAGTAGACTCAAGAGTTAAAGAAGAGTTGGTTATTTTGAACTTAATTCTACTATGTAACAAAGGTAATGGTAAAAAGGATTCAACTTGTGAACACATTGAACTCTGGGTGTGTGGATGTATGTGTAAGGGTCTGCATAGCAGGAATGTAAATCAGCCATAAATCCACTACCTCAATATGACCTGGAGTTCACAGTGTCAGTGTTGGTTGATAGTCCTCTCCCACTCCTTGGGAGGAACCAGATGTAACAGAAAGTGACCTGGATACATAAACCAGTCAAATGTTCAGACAGTGGTATACCCTGCGTTTCTTGAGTTCAAGCCAGCCACTCATCAACTAAGCCTTTAGCATTGAGTAACCTGAGGGGTCACATGCAGTTCCTGGAAAAATACTAAGAAATTAGACAATAGCCTCATTATCAGTTCAGTTCATTATTTTATCATCATCATCATCCACTACACTAGCTGATGCATTAGGAAGAAAGAACATGAAAATGTTGAGAAGTACCAACGGTTGAAAGAACAACTGGAACAGGTGTGGAAGGTGAAGGCTAATGTGGTCCCTGTGGTGGTAGGAGCACTCAGGGCGGTGACCCCCAAACTGGGAGAGTGGCTCCAACAGATTCCAGGAACAACATCTGAATCCTCAGTCCAGAAGATCGCTAGGAACAGCTAAAATACTGCACAGAACCCTCAAACTCCTAGGCTTCTGGTAGAGGACCTGAATTTGAGGATGACACAAATACCACCCTACGAGTATGAGAGGAGCATTTTTAATACATATATGCATGACAATTGTAATGAAGTTTCTTCTTGTGATTCTTCTACAGTATCATCAAGAGGAGTGTCCGTCAGATGAAGAGGATGGAGAATATCAGTCGCTCTCCCTGCATCTCTCTCACTACCTCCACCCTGCAGGGCCTCAGCACCATCCATGCCTACAAAATAAGAGAAAACCACATCAAACTGTAAGATTCCCCAACGTGAAATAATTTTTACTAATTTTGCTTTTTACCGACTTTACTCACCCTTCAGGCCCCTGAGAATGTCTTAACTCTTCTCTGCTTTACATACATGGAGTGTAAAAGTAGCAGGTGATGTTTAATACTGATCTTAGAGGTGAGGTTTTAAAGTATGTAGGTTCACTAAAGCTGACTTGTCCTCTATCATGTTCTAGGTTCAAGACACTGACTGACATCAACTCCAACTACTATTTACTGTTTCAATCTGGGATACGTTGGCTCTCCTTCTGGCAGGACTTCATGGGTTTGACCATGACCATGTTGGTGTCTCTGTTCGCAGTGCTCAGCAGCAATAAAGTCATCTCTCCATCTTTGAAAGGCTTGGCCCTGTCCTACACCATGCAGGTAAATTTGGACATCAAATGAATGATCATTTGGTTTATCTTTGTAAAGATGTGTTGCATGCAACAGTAACATATGTGTTAACAGACTGTGTTTATGTGTTGGCCAGCTGACAGGCATGCTTCAGTTTGTAATGATGCTGTCAACAGAGGTGGAGGCGAGGTTCAACTCAGTGGAGCGGCTGCAGGAGTACATCACGGTCAGACTCTAGAACAGAAAAATAATGACTGATTATATATATCATTCCATCTACCTGTCCATTAAACTACTCAAGGAGAGCACAAGCTGAAGATCTTTCTGCTCTACAGTTAATTATCAGCAGACACACCTCCTCTACACTCCCTCTAAATTGTTGTTATTTATTATATATTTATTATATACGTATATTATTATATACAGGTTTGTACGTCTGAGGGCCCGAGACATGTAAAGGAAGTTGAAATCCCAGAAGACTGGCCGAAGAGTGGAAGCATCACCTTCCAGGGGTATAAGATGAGGTACAGAGAGAATACACCCATTGTCCTGAACGGACTTGATTTCTTCATCCGAGCTGGAGAGAAGCTGGGCATTGTGGGTAGGACAGGCTCTGGTAAGACCCTGACCCCACCAGTTTTTACTCACAACTTTGTTTCATAATTTTGGTGTGAATGGGTTGTTCAAGGTGATTTTGACATATTAAAATGGTCAATTGATCAAGAAACTGTCATTATAGGGTTATGTCATTTGAAATAGTAAACCAACATGCAGTACATTGAATCATCAAATACTTTATTGATCACAGTGTATCTGATGTAATACCAATATTGAGTCATGTGTTGCAGCTATTTGGATTTAAATGTGTTAATGAGTTTCTACTCTTAGGTCCTCTGTGCTTTGTGTCTGTAGGGAAGTCCTCTCTAGGCGTGGCTCTGTTCAGGCTGGTGGAACCAGCAGCAGGAACCATCCTGATAGATGGAGTGGACATTATGGACATTGGTCTCCATGATCTGCGCAGCAAATTATCTGTCATCCCTCAGGATCCTGTGTTTTTTACTGGCACAGTCAGGTAACCAATTCTGACTCCACAAAATGTTAAGTTTGCAAACCCACAGTTTTCACTGTGGTAAGTAAGTAAAATTCATTATATATCACAAATATTATATTCATTATATATCACTTTTCATAGACATAAGTCTATGAAAAGTCAATGTTAAGTCACAGTGCTTAACCAAAACAAACCTACAAGAAAGAGTTTTGTGATACATCATCTGCATACATCTGTGACAATGTCTGTGTTTGCCTGCAGGTACAACCTGGACCCCTTCAGTAACTACTGTGATGAGGAGATCTGGGCAGCACTTGAGAGGACCTACATGAAAGATTCAGTGTGTTGTAGTATATTAATACATTCATAACTATTTTTTTGCAGACCAAACCTTGTCCTGTATGTATTAAGGCTGGAAAACTTCAGCAGCCATTTCAGCTATTGCTGCAGTGCTAACCGTGCAAACCGAGCTAACCGGAGCTCCAGAGCTATTGCTGCAGTACTAACCAAGCCCCGGACCTTTAGTTACCGAGCTATGAATCTCCGGTAGCTGCAGTGCTAATGCTACAGGGTAAAATCAGAGTAAAAATAGCCTCCAGTGGTCGTTGAAGCAGCCAACAACAGAGCAGCTGCCGTGCTTTGCTCCTAACTTTGTCAGGTTTCTTTACGAAAGTTAGCCAGGAGAAAAAATGTTGGCCGTCATTAGAGGAGGGCTCTCTATTCGGGGGGCGGGGGCAGCTCAAAGGCAGTGTCCTCTACTGGAGGGAGGGGCATTTCACCATTCTACATCAGCAGGCAAAAATGAAAAATGTTCAAAAACTGGCCTGTTTCAGCACACATTGTCTAAGAAGAGGAGCAAGCAGGGGAAGGAGGTGACAGACTTTTTTCACTCCTGGGGCCTCATTCACAGACTATGGGAACACATACTTCTGTTAGAAAACCTTTATAAAGTGAATTTTGCATAATAGGTAACCTTTAATAGCGGAAGTAAAAGTTGTGTTTTCAGTATTATTTTATTTCCTTAGATTTCCAAACTGGAGGGGAAACTACAGGCACCGGTGTTGGAGAATGGAGAGAACTTCTCTGTCGGAGAAAGACAACTGATGTGTTTGGCTAGAGCACTACTCCGCAACTCCAAGGTTTGTGTACATGAATCCACCTCTTGTGATTTATCTTTATTTACACACTGCTTCTGGATGGTCACTGGATTACCACTGCCTCATATCTACTTTACTCATCTTGTAAAAGATGATGCTACAGTGATATTAAATCATGAAAGTAGGACATTTAAGTAGAAGCATGCAATGGTAATTTCTTCATCTCAAAAATTTATTGAAACAAAAAACTAACAACAGTTGTGGGTATATCACAACAAAAAATTTCAATGTCTCAATAATATGTTGTGTGTCCTTGAGCCTTCTCCCAGTCCACAAAGCACATGTAGACTGATTGGGCGAACTCCCATGCACCCTCCAGATCCCGCCAAGGGTGTAGAGCTGCTGTTAAGCTGGTCCACTGTTCCATGGCCAGGACAAAAAACACATTGCTCCTCCTGAATCTGAGAGTCAGCTTCCTGACAGACCCTCCTCTCCAGAACCCCTGAATAGACCTTATCAGAGAGGCTGAGTAGCGTGATCCCTCTATAGTTGGAGCACACCCTCCGGTCCCCCTTCTTAAAAAGGGGATCCTCCACCTCGGTCTGCCAATCCAAAGGCACTGTCCCTGATGTCCATGCGATGTTGCAGAAGCGTGTAAACCATGACACTCCCACAACATCCAGAGCCTTTAAGAACTCCAGGTGGCTCTCATCCTGCCACCAAGGAGCTTTTTAACCACCGCGGTGACCTCAACCCTAGAGATAGGAGAGCCCGCTTCAGAGTCCCCAGTCTCTGCTTCCTCATAGGAAGGCGTGTCAATGGAATTGAGGAGGTCTTCAAAGTATACTCCCCACCGATTCACAATGTCCCGAGTCGAGGTCAGCAGCGCACCATCCCCACTGTACAAAATGTTGACGGTGCACTGCTTCCCCCTCCTGAGACGCCGGATGGTGGACCAGAATTTCCTCAAAGCCGTCCAGAAGTCATTCTCCATGGTTTCACCAAACTCCTCCCACGTCTGAGTTTTTGCCTCAGCGACCACCAAAGCTGCATTCTGCTTGGCCAGCCTGTACCTGTCAGCTGCCTCCAGAGTCCCACAGGCCAGAAAAGCCCCATAGGACTCCTTCAGCTTGACGGCATCCCTTACCGCAGGTGTCCACCAACGGGTTTGAGGATTGCTGCCTCGACAGGTACTAACCACCGTACGGCCACAGCTCCAATGGGCCACCTCAACAATGGAGGCACGGAACATGGCCCATTCGGACTCCCACGGGACGTGGTCGAAGTTCTGCCGGAGGTGGGAGTTGAAAGTCCTTCTGATAGGGGACTCTGCCAGACGTTCCCAGCTGACCCTCACAATACGTTTGGGTCTACCAGATCGAACCGGCATCTTTCCCCACCATCGGTTCAACTAACCACCAGGTGGTGATTGGTTGACAGCTCTGCCCCTCTCTTCACCTGAGTGTCCAAGACATGTAGCCGCAAGTCCGGTGACACAACTATAAAGTCGATCATCGAACTGCAGCCTAGGGTGTCCTGGTGCCAAGTGCACATATGGACACCCTTATGCTTGAACATGGTGTTCGTTATGAACAATCCGTGACGAGCACAGAAGTCCAGTAACAGAACACCAGAAGCAACTCCAGAGTGGAATAAAGTCCAACCCCTCTCAAGAGGACTGATACTGGAGCCCAAACTGTGTGTGGAAGTGAGTCCGACTATATCTAGTCGGAACTTCTCAACCTCACACACCAGTTCGGGCTCCTTCCTTGCCAGAGAGGTGACATTCCACGTCCCTAGAGCTAGATCTTTTTCATCATAGGGGGTCTTGAGTCGTACTTTGTCTGGTCCCTCACCTAGGATCTTTCTGCCTTGGGTGACCCTACTGAGGGCATAAAGCCCCCGATAACATAGCTCCTAGGTTCATTGGGACACACAAACCCCTCCACCGTGATAAGGTGACGGCTTAAGGAGTGTCCCTCTTGTTGTCCAACAGATTATTATTTTAGATGAGGCAACAGCATCTATTGATGCAGAGACAGATGCCTTGATCCAGAGCACCATCAATGAAGCCTTCCAGAACTGCACCGTGCTCACCATTTCCCATCGTATCAACACTGTGCTGCATGCAGATCGTATTCTGGTCATGGACAATGGAGAGGTAACAAACACAGATACACAAAGATGAAATGTGTGTTATCCTCAAGCTGGACTTACAGTGAGTGCTCTGTCTGACAGGTGGCAGAGTTAGATCATCCGGATGTTCTGAAACAAAGACCAGACTCTCACTTCTCCTCACTTCTTGCAGCTGTTAACACTGTGAACACCTGAACCACAGAGGCCCTGAAGCCTCACAGAACCACTACACACTAAAATAATTATTCTTTATCACATCTCTCTATAATTTATATGGATGTTTCTTTAAGATGTAGACATAATTGATTTCCAGAGTGAGAGTAGGAGATGTGAGAGGAGACAAGACAACGAGCAGATAATTCCCTCTGTCCTAGCTCGTTGGTGGAGGTTATACCTATATCTATTATTTGACTGACTTCTCTGTTTCATTATTGTTGTAATTCTTACAAAACTCTTACCTATCTGTCTATTGTAAATTTCTCTGTGAGATGAATAAAGTATCTAACTATTTATCACTAGATATTGCTTTTACTTTTTTTCATTTTAAATTTTTACCATTGCCAGCATCTCCCCAAAGCTGTGTATTTACATTATATTTTTGGGCATGGCTGATTTAGCTGAATTATTTGATAGAATTTGACTTGCCATTAAATATTCTTTTGACACAGAGGAAGTGGAGCAGTGTCATTTATTCCACTACAAACTAGTAGCAAAATCAATGGGCTGATATTGTTTGGGGTACTCCCAACCAAATACAGACATAACGCTCCCCAGCAAACATTTCATGGGTTGATGGCAGGTCTATGACAATGTCTGCCATGAAGCAGGATGAAAGGAAGTGCACGGTGCCCTTAAACCACAACAACATCTGGACTCACAAACATTTTATAGGTATTTACTATAAATGAATACACTATCAGTGTGATAGTATAATTAGCAATATAGAATGAAGAATTATTTTCTATATAATGTGGTATGAATTTCTACAAAATCTACTGCATCTGCGTCATTTGAAGAGAACTTCTGTCATGGCTGACTCAAACTGCACAAACGGCACATAATAAAGTCCTCTTTTAGCGGTAAGTTGTTTTTTTTTAATGTAGAAAATTATACTTTTTAATGCTATCACATGCAACTTTCAGAGTTATAAAAAGTGGCAGTGTTGACACATTGCAGATAATGAGTGATATGAAAGGCACTGTGTTAAAATATTGTGCATTAATGTCCTTCCTTGTCCTCCATATGAACCTTTTATACACTGATTTATGGAAATACCAAGAAGAGACGTTACCAACTTACATCTACAAACTGGACTCCACAATGTGTAAAAAAAAAAAAAATGTATATATTTTATTGATATTCTATTTTATCCTATTTTATTTTTATTGAACCCTGTGTGTTTTCATCTTTCAAGCTGCTGGAACTGTAAATTTCTCTGTGAGATGAATAAAGTATCTATCTATCTATCTATCTATCTACTTACTGTATTTTAAATGCTCACCCTCAAAGGACTGATTGATCACATTTTTCAGGTCAAGGTCGCTGCAACCTTTCATCTATCACATTCCTGTTAAAGCAATTTCTCAGGAATGTTTAGAGGAAATTGCATGACATCTGACACAAATGTCTACTTGGAATTAACGATGAACCAGAGGGTTTTCAAAGGTCGAAGTAGGTTTGTGGTTTAGGTAGAGTGGTCTGGAGATGTTTCTCTGAGTCAGTACAACTTGGTGATAAATTTTCCTGTATTGTTTTTTTTAGTAATTTATTCATAATAGGCTGACATAGTTGAAAAACCTTTGTGCCAAGTTAATAGCTTATAGTCAATGAGCAGCCAGGGACTTTTACAGTGACAAAAAAATGGGAACAGAGACTGTGACTGGGTCAATATGGCAGCCTTTTTTTGGGGGAGTTTGTGGCTACTGGCCCTTTTTTTGACTTTCCTCACTACATTGAACACTGTTCTTTTAAATGGTTTGAAGAGTAATCAAGTCTTCAGTTCACTAGACTCTGGCAGTATCTCTCAGGCTAGGGGCATGCTGATCTTCCTGTGACAGAGGTAATTTCCACTGCTGTTGTCTGATCATTTTTTCAGAGTTTACTTTAGATTCAATATATGAAGATAGAGGAGCAACAGTGAGTGTTTCAGGTCCAGAGGGTGTTAGAATTAAATGAAGCTGCCATGTTCGTTCCTGCTTGTCAGCTGGGTGCGGCAGCCCCCAAGGGAAAATGTTCGTCCAATCAGGTGTCTAGTGTCTAGTTGCAGCACATCAAGCATCCAAAGCTGGGAATGGAGGCAATGCTTTACAATAAAAATCTTCCCTGTAGACACATCATCAGAGGCCAGACATTGGCAACCTGGCTAGTTAGCTGTTCAGTTCTATTCGTGAGTGTATATGTGAATTGAAAATATGGTTTAGCACCTTTCTTGTCTTTCTAGTCTACTGCACTTTGTGCATATTCTTGCAGTGATGGCAGAGTCTGATTTGCAAGGTGCCAGTCTTCCAGGATCTGATCTAAATATTCATTCACTTGTCCAAACTGCTCCACAGCCTTAAGGAGCAGCTCGTAGTTTGACAAAATTATTTCAAATGGTTAAGTAAATAGAGGAACACCCTATCATCACACTACCAATAGCATTTTGGGACCGGGCCATCTCCATTAACAAGTCAGCTCTGACAATATTGTAATCAGCTGGAACTTCACCATTTAAAGAAACATTTCCATTAAAGAAAAATGCAAAGCAATGTAGTGCTGTTACAGCAGATTGAGAAATCATCACACGCACTGTTTCTAATTCTCTTGTAGTGAGTTAAATTGTGACTTTTCCATGCCTGCTTCCTTCTTTACAAGACAAAATGAAGAAAGCGTATTCTTTGGAGGACAACGATACTGAGGGAGTGTCTTTTGTAAGTATAGAACAAACAGCAGCTTCCACGAGAGCACTGGCCTCTTTACATGTAGCTTTCATGTGGCTTCAGCTCTTTTCCTCTCATATTGTTTCTCTTATGTCCTGGTTTTTTTTTTTGTTGTTTTTTTTTGTTACAGATTTGTTTGATACACTTTTTTTTTCAGATTTTTAGTCTTTTTCTTTCTCTCCCCACCATCTCTGTTTCTCATGATGTGCAACTCTGATTATGTCACTCTGTTTTTTGTTTCTGACTCTTAAGACAGAAGATCCAGAACTGACTGATTTGGATGACAGAGGAATAGCCCACCCTTCCCTGTTTGGAAAATACAGTTCGAGCCTTCAGACCCTCAAACCCTTCCGCTGGTCATCATCCCAGTCAGTGTTATTTGATGAATCATTTTCAGATAACAGATAAATAATGAACGTTCCCCATTGTATATTGGCTGATGTGTCCATGTCTAGGTCCCACCCTCTGGACAATGCAGGTTTCCTGTCCTTTTCATCCTTTGCCTGGATGACCCCCATGTTGTGGGCCATATTCAGGAATAAGCTGGACATTAGCTCTCTCAGCTTGTCTCCTTTGGATGTAGCCGACACCAGTGGAGAAAGGTCTGATACTTCTCCCCACATTTCTCTGCTGTCATTTGATGAATTTAGATGACTTTAATAACAAGGCTGTTGGTGTGTTTTGTGTACAGGCTCCACAGACTCTGGGAGGAAGAAGTAGCAAAGGTGGGTTTGGAGAAAGCCTCTGTGGTTCGAGTGGTACTCCGCTTTCAAAGAACCAGGCTGATTCTCTCTGTCATCGTTGGTGTCCTTTCCATGATCGGATTCTTTCTGGGCCCGGTAATTTTATTTGAATTTGAATATCAACAGTTTCACTAAAGTTTTGCTGAATATCACAGTCACTCTAAATGTAGTGAAAGGAATATTCAGAACTATTTCTCCAGTGTTTTCTTTACGATAATCTGACAGTGTAACAGCAATCATTGTGATTCACAGAAGTTTAAGTTCAAACAGTATGATTGTTTATTGTAAACCTCTCTGTTCTTTCAGGCTGTTCTGATCAATGAGATCCTAAAATACGTTGAGGACCCAGAGAAATCCACAGTATCCCACGGTGTTGGTCTGTCCTTCGGTTTGTTTGCCACAGAGTTCCTCAAAGCTTTTCTAATGTCCTTGATGTGGGCGTTGAACCTGCGTACTGCAGTCAGACTGAAGGGTGCCTTTTCCTCAGTGGCCTTTCAGAAAATCATCTCTCTGCGGGTTCTCAGTGGCATTTCAAAGGGAGAGGTAAATACTGTCACAAACATGAGGGTTGATGTTTATTTTGTGCATTTTTACATTCCTCTTGGAAAGCAATCTTAGCTTATACAGAATCAACTTGATCAACCTTTGCACTTTTCCTGATCAGCTATCAGGAGTAGATAGGCTGGGGCTAATGTGATTATTTCTGATGTGATAGCGAGAACTGCCACATTAGAACTAATCATTTCACTCAAGATACTGTTATTACACAAAAAAAAATATCAAATAAAGTTTTCTCTGCATTTGTGAATTAGTCATATAATCATATTACAAAACGCTAAAATGCTACATACAGATGTAATTGATGTTCAAGGGGACAACTGCATAATGCACTAATGCCTCTTTGTTGTCAAACATTTGCTTTCTTTCATTTGTTCTTGCTGCTTAACCTTGTTTTTAGTCCTGTTTTGTGTATAGACTGTATATAAATAGTGGACGGAGCTATGATGACGTCACCCGTTGGTTTGTAAACAACGGCAATGAAGCCCATACAGAAGTAACTTTAACTTGCATTCTCTCTAAAAGCCAGCAGGGGGTGTAAAAAAGAGCTACAGCCAATGAGAGCACACATGGTTGAAAGGAGCTGTTGTTGCAGCAGAGCAGCGGCAGCAGTAACAACAACAATAACAACAACCACTTTTCTCTTTTTGTTCTTTCACTACATGGTAGCACATAAACAACCTGGAGGGCTGTGTTCTGCTCCATGTCCATGTTTGCAATGAAAAGCTTGCGTATTAACTGTGGTCCAGTCGGCCTCCTCTCTCTAATTCCTGGTCAAATGAGATGCTCTTCATTGTCTAGAGCAAATGATCGTTTGTTTACAGTGATCACTGAAACGGCTGAAATCCATCTTCAAAGATAGCAGAAGAGGCTTTGTTCTAGTGTCCATCCATCCATCCATTATCTACCGCTTATCCTCATAGGGTCGCGGGGGGGCTGGAGCCTATCCCAGCTGTCTTAGGGCGGAAGGCAGGGTACACCCTGGACAAGTCGCCATCTCATCGCAGTTTGTTCTAGTGTTTGGAAGGCAAAATGTCCATATATTCATTAAATATAATGGACAGGACTTTCAGATCAGAACTTGACTTTGACTGTAAGAAAACTCACCCAGAAAACGACTGCAGTATTTTGGTAAATCCAAGGACAATAGCAATCTCATCAAATTGGCGATTCCTAAATCAAAAACTCTGCAGTTTGAAAGAGAAATAAATAACTTAAATTGGGTGGAAATAACAAACCTGGGTGATGTTGAAGACTGCTGTGATTCTATGACTACAGCCATAACTGGGCTGATAGAAAAATTCACAAAGCAACAAAAGTGCAGGCTTAAAGACAAAGATCTGCCATGGTTAAAGAGTGAATTTAGAAAAATGATGAAGCTGCGTGACTTAACATTAAAAAAATCCCTAACCTCAAAACTTCAGATCTTTTAACGTATAAAAGTCTAAGAAAAAAAGTGGTACATGTACTCCTTAAAGCAAAAGCTTCATATTTCAACTTATGTCAACTTATAGGCAATGCAAAGGGCAACAATAATTCCCTATGGAAGCATTTGAATAACCTGACCAATAAAACAAATAAACTCACTGTGCAGGGGTGCACTCTGCAATTGTGAATTTCTACCAATGAATTTAACTTCTATTTTCTGCAGTCAGTAACAGAATTAACTGAAGATTTTGAACAAATAGAATACCCAAATTATACCATTCAAAATGAATCTGTTCATTCTTTTCATATTAAGATGATTGAGGAAACAAAGCTAATGGAAATAATTGCGAAACTGTCCAATTCCAAAACTAATGATGTATATAACATGAGCAGCTCCTTTCTCAAACATCACTGTAAAGTACTTGCTAAACCATTGACACATTTAGTGCGCATAGTGCGAACAGCACAGACAGTCTACGACTCTGACAGTCATGTATTGTGAACAAGGCTTAAGTAAAGCAACCACTATGTTATCAGCTAACGCTAGCACTAGCAAGCCAGCTTGGTTAGAGATGAGCCTTTATAATTCACATGAACTGTGATATTAACTGGAATGCTAATAGTGGCTCAACATAATATTACTTGCTGGTAAACAGTACCAGTGTCTCTTCAGATAAAGGATACATGAGCTCAGGCCGTCAGCGCTGCATCTCTTCAGGTTGACAGTAGAGACCTGTCAATCACACAGTAGCCACGCACCAAAGCTGTGTTTTTTTCACCATGCATATGACCATAATTTAGTAAATTGACATCCTGATGTATAGCAGTATTTAAACAAATCATTCAGAGGGTAAATTTGTATTTATAGGGTTTACAGAGGTAATACACCAGGGGGAGAAAAGGGTCATTTTTCCATAGGCTTCAATACAAACGGTCTGCTTTTTGAACCACCAGTATTGCCTCCTGCTGGCTCAGTATGGGCTTCATTGATCACAACCTGGTGTTGCCCACTGGTTTTGTGATGTCAGACCTCTCTCAATTCCCCGACTCTGATTCAAGCGATCTTGGTTATGCAGATTACAGTGTTTCTCTTGCTTTCCTCCTCTCTCTCCCATCCAGTTGATTACTGTTTTGACCAATGATGGCCACAAATTATTTGAGGCAGTAATGAATGGGAGCCTTGTGCTTAGCATTCCTGTGCTCTATATTGTGGTCATGAGCTATGCCTGCTACATTCTGGGCTACACCGCACTGACTGGAGTCTTTACCTTCTTCATCTTCATCCCTGCACAGGTCTGTATATTTGATACTGCAAACAGAGACTTACTGTATATTCATAAGCAGTTTAAAGTATCAAGATTCAGTTTTAGTGAGGCCACGTCATGGAGAAAAGAGTTACATCAGTTAGTCATAAACAAATGGGGTCAGCAAGAATTATATACAATTATTCTTCATGGTCCAATACAGTATAAACTATGTCAGTGTAGAGTGTGAACTGGTCTAAATCATCACAGTTAATATCAATGCTGTTTTTTTTCTGCTTTCAGTTTGGCTTGGCCAAGCTCATCACCTTGTTCAGATGGAAAGCCATAGTGATAACAGACAGCCGCGTTCGTGCAATGAACGAAATTCTCAGCAGCATCAAACTGATCAAGATGTACGCCTGGGAAGATTCCTTTGAAAAGAAGATCGCAGGTATGGAGTTAGGCAGGCTGCATGTTATCTTTGTCTTTCAGTCAGTAAATCGTTCCTGTATACCAAGTGTCAGGTGTTATCATCAGACAGTGGGGCTGGACCCAAATGCAAGGTTGACAAGAGGTAACTGATGTTGTGAAGTAAAACCAGAGGAAAATGAGGTGAGGTGGAGAGGTGATGACTGGAAGATGGTGGAGACAGAATGGAAGAATAGAATAGAATAAAATAGAATTACTTTATTGATCCCAGCCTGGGAAATTATGCTGCAGCAACAGCAAGAAATACAATCACAGTATTAAAAAAGCAATATAACAAGCAATATAAAAGCAATATAACAAACAACATACACTTCAAGTATAACAAAAGAGCAATATTATATAAATATATATATACATATATAATATATATATTATATATGACTCATGGTGATATTCATAGTGCAAAACAGTAAGATGCAGTGAGGTAAAGATGGACAGTATGTTATGATATAAAAAGTACGTCTCTATTCATAGTGCAAATAAACAGTAAGATGCAATGAACTAAAGATGGTCAATATGTTATAACAATTACAGTTGACTTCCACTCAAGGACCACAACGTTTATATCATTTTGACAATGTTTAAATTCACCACTCTTCAACCACACAGCCTACTTCCAGGTCAAACACATTAGTCACCAACAAACCCCACTGCGCATCTACAAATCCACATCTAAATACCTGTGCACCAGGTAGTAATGCCAGTAATAGCCAGTAATACCATATATGAAATTGTTCAAACAGAATGTTAACTGTTAACTGTTTGTTCAGTCCACTCCACAAAGTTGTCTACCAGTGCCCTGTACTCAACCTACTCTCCATCTCGTATACACCCAACAACTGCTGAGTCATCAGAAAACTTCTGAAGGTGACATGACTCAGATTTAAATTAAAAGTCGGTGGTGTATAAGGTGAAGACGAAAGGAGAGAGCACAGTCCCCCGTCGAGCTCCTACATCACTGACCATCACATCAGACAGAACACTGCCCAGACAAACTGTGGCCTGCCTGTTAGGTAGTCAGTAATCCAGCAGATCATTGAGCAGTTGATACCAATCACCTGCAGCTTCTCACCCAGCAGCAGAGTCTAGATGGTGTTAAAGGCACTGGAGAAATCAAAGAATGTGATCCTCAAAGTTTCTCCCACACCAACCAGCAGAGGTGATTTCTCTAAGACTGCAAGAGAAGCTCAGCTTCCCCTAAAAATCCCCTAAAATGTCAAAATCAAATGCTCAAATATGAACGGTTGTGTTAACATTTCATTGACTACAAATGTGTTAGAACACATAAGAATACGATTTTGTTCAGAATCAGCTACTTATCACAAATCGACTGAGTCAATGTTGTTAACTTCATTCCCACCGCGCCGTTTTCTTGTATGGTCTTTTGTCAATCCATTTGCCCATAGAAGCTGAGCATCCATGCACTTCAATGGAACAGTTTTTTTCATTGCCTCAAAACTCGACAGTCATTGGAAAAATTTTGTCCAGCGTCTCTGGGGGTGAATGGAGCTATGGGCGGGCCTTGGCCGGCCTGGACGCTGAGCTTCTTGCATGATGATTGGAAGATCGGTCGAAAGGCTGAATCCTATTTTGATTGACAGGTATTTTGAGGGGCGGCACGGTGGTGTAGTGGTTAGCACTGTCGCCTCACAGCAAGAAGGTACCGGGTTCGAATCCCGGGCCTTTCTGTGTGGAGTTTGCATGTTCTCCCCGTGTCTGCGTGGGTTCTCTCTGGGTACTCCGGCTTCCTCCCACCATCCAAAAACATGCATGGGGATTAGGTTAATTGGATAATTTAAATTGACCGTAGGTGTGAATGTGAGTGTGAGTGGTTGTCTGTCTCTATGTGTCCTGTGATGAACTGGAGACTTGTCCAGGGTGTACCCTGCCTTCCGCCCTAAGACAGCTGGGATAGGCTCCAGCCCCCCCGCAACCCGATGAGGATAAGCGGTAGATAATGGATGGATGGAGGTATTTTGAGATATGCATTGTCACTTGACAGCTCAGCTCAGTGCCATCGCGGATTTTGCAAGCGAAGTCGAAAGACAAACTCATTTGTTGGTTTTTGCTCAGCAAAATTACATGTTCAGTTCTTACACTAAATAAAACACACTCATAGTATTTCCTTGTTTCAGTTTAACATAATTGCAACATTTTGTTGTTTGAGTTTAATATCGTTTCATTAGATCATTTTATTGATTTTTATGATGTAAGCCGACAATGAGCTTCCCCTCTTTGAAAGGCCAGCAGCCGCCACTGCATATGAACAATAAAAACAATAAAAGCAAAGCAAAGCCCTCTTCTTCTTGTTCAGGAGAGCTTTCAGGTCGCTGGTGATCCAGGGTTTGTTGTCGGGGAAGCAATGAACTGTCGGTGTTGGCATGGCGGTGTCCTCACAGTCTTGAAGTGCATTGAAATCTCCTGTAATTACCATAAATGCATCCGGATATTTAGTCCGGAGTTTGGCTGCAGTGGAGCTGATGATGGCACAGGCCTCCGCTGCATTAGCTGATGGGGGGATATAAACAACGATCACAATGGTGGACGTAAACTCCCTCGATAGATAAAACGGACACATTCCCACAGCAAGCAGTTCAATGTCCAGGGTACAGAGGTGCTCCTTCACGGTCACATGACCGGTGTTAGGCCATCTCTCACTCACATGAAGTGCAAGTCCGCCTCCCTTCTTCTTCCTGCTGCAAGCACATTCTTTGTCACCCCATATGAAAGCGAGGACTGGGGCCAGTACACTGTTGTCCGGGATTAGCAGGTGTCACCATGTCTCAGTGAAGCAGAACATGCTACACTCTAGGTATTCCCTCTTGGCTGTCACAAGTGCCGCAAGTTCGTCCATCTTATTTCTCAGAGACCTCACATTTCCATTATGATTGCCGGGACCGCTGGCTTATGTTTTCATCTTTTCTCCTTTCATTTATCTCCAAATGTGCAACCCTGGCATCTCCTCCGTAACTCCTCTGGGATTACAGGTCTGTCTCAGGGCAGCAGCATGGGTTTACACAGCGCAACCAGCTGTTCACGCGTGTAAACAACTACCAGCACAGTTCTCCGTTACAGAGTAGGAAAAGTAACAGAAGTCCTGCCATTGTCATAAATGTCACTACCAAAAAGAGAACATAAAAAGGGATAGAACTAACAAAAAACACAAAAGTTAAAACACACAACAGGAGTTGCAGCTACCTAGCACGGTGCCATCTTGATGACATAGCTGCCATGCACTCTCCAACTTTCATGTCACCTTGCTCATATAGATTCAGAACGGGTCTCTGGAGGTGTGCTCTCATGAGCTCATCTGCACTAGCCTATTCTCTATGGGCGTGCAGCACTGTGCTTCTAGAAATTTAGCTTCATATCTTACCACTTTGTTTACATTTCAGGATCTGTCCAGAAAACAAAAGATATTCTGTATGTGATGGAATCTCTCTGTTAGGTTTAAGGAAAAATGAGAAAAAGGAACTGCAGAGGGCCAGTTACATCCAGAGTATCAATACCAGCATGGCAGCCTTCCTCCACACCATCGCTGCCATTCTCACCTTCATTGTTAACACTTCATTCAGCTTTAAGCTCAACATGCCTGATGTGAGTACCAGAGTCATGCAGCACATAGAGAACTGTGATTTACATGGTTAACTCTTTGAGTGCCAAAGACGTATTTGTACATCTTTTAAAATACAGTGCCTGAGTGCCATAAATGTGTTATACATCCAAGTGGTTTTTCAGCAGGTGGCACAAGAGGGCACTCTCATACAGCCTGTGAGTAATATTGGGGCTTTGGGGATTTGTAGTCAGCGATAAAGAGATACGGTACACAGCACAGAGCTCAAAACCAGGAAATGAAAACAATCGAGATTAGAGAGTAAACCAAAAGAAATCTGGACAAAAGTGGTTTGGTGAAACTACAAGATAAAAACAAACTGTTTTTCATGATGAAATAGAGAGTCTCTTCTTTCATTTGAGCTATTCAGTGTTTTCAGAGTCATAGTACAAAATATTCATGTCATGAATGATGACTCAAAATGGCCAAAAACGCTGGAACAAGGCACTTAATTTTTATGAAAAGGGCAGGCACTCAATGAGCTAATACAGGCTTTTTATATGATCTTATCAGTGTTATGATGTGCAGCAGAGTTTGAGTATCATTATTTGTTACAGGCATTTACCATCATGGCCATCTTCAGCTGCATGATGCTTGGCCTTATATTGCTTCCCCCCTCTGTGAAGGCCCTGGCTGAGAGTGTTGTATCACTCAAACGACTGAAGGTAAACTCCTCTCTTTATGTTTTGCTGGCAGTGTTGTGCATAAAAGCGTTCAATGAACGGCGTTCACTGAGCACTGATCCTCACTTGTTGAGGATCTCATTTGCAATGTTAAAACTTTAAAAAGCTTCTAAATGAGACATGCGGCTGTTTCAGAAAATATTGCTGATGAAGAATCCAGAGGCCTACCTGATCCACAGAAAAGACAGTGACTCTGCCATTGTGATGAACAATGCTTCATTTTCCTGGAATAAAGCAGACAGACAGACAGACTCCTCACCCAGCTCAGCCAATGGGGTGAAGAGACACCAAGTGGAGGAGATGTCCCAGAATGAGGAGACTGAAACACTGCCAACCCTGAGAAACATCTCCTTCACACTGCCTAAGGTGTGCTTTACCACTGATGGGAATAAATGGGATGAACTAGACTGCTTAAAGGTAAACCTATATTCTGTTTTCTCCTGAAGGGCAACCTGCTTGGTGTCTGTGGGAACGTAGGAAGTGGAAAGACGTCACTTATTTCCAGCATTTTGGAACAGGTAGGTGCTGCAAGTCTCTGACATCATGTTAGACATTTCTATTGGATATTAATTAAATTTTATTGTTACTCTGTTATTTATGTTGTGTTACCAGGTTGACCTGATGCTCTCTACCATACAGCTTTTTTCATGGTCGTCTGCTCATTTTCATATTTTAGATGCACCTTCTTCAGGGCTCCATCACAGCTGATGGGACGTTTGCCTACGTTTCACAGCAGGCCTGGATATTTCATGGAACTGTTCGAGAAAACATCCTGATGGGGGAACCTTTTGACCAGTCCAAGTATGTTATCACTTAACCGTAACTTAAATTATGAGTAACTACAGGAATTTTAATCTGGAAACAATAGGAGGTATTGTTTATTTAGGGGATACCATTAGTGATGTTAATATTTTACCACACTTCCTCATCACTGCAGTAACACAAACAAAGCTTAAAGGCCTTGAGGATTTCTCATAAGACAAATGGTTTACTGTGAGGAGCTTCCTCTTATCTCTATGAGTTTGCATCTGGCAAGGTAGTGAAAAAAAAGTAGAGTTCATGTCTGTTATCTGGCCAGATTATCATTAGGAATTCACTTTGTAGTGTAAACCACACTTTTTGATACTAATAAATACTTATTGATTATCAAAAATCAACAGAATTACTATTAATTATTAATTATCGATTTGCTTGTTGAATCGGGGCACCACTTTTTTTATATAAAATGAATTATTCATGAGATTAATCAATCTTATGTCGAAGAACCTAAGTTCTGAATCAGTAATTTAATGTATCTGCTTCGAATTAAGGTATAGACAACAATTTACAGTTAAATGATACATTTATTAAAAACAATGCATGAAAGGACAAACAGTGTCAGTTGTGGCTGATGGAATATATGCATATGAAACAAGAGGAAATGAAGTGGACTCAAAGCACAGATATTAAGTTTAATAGGCTAATAGGGCTATAGTGGCAAGGAAAATATTTAACTCTTTTCTGAAGTAATTCCCTATCTTTGGTTGTGACTGGGGCGGTGGTGTAGTGGTTAGCACTGTCGACTCACAGCAAGAAGGTACCGGGTTTGATTCCAGGCCTGGGGCCTTTCTGTGTGGAGTTTGCATGTTCGCCCCTTGTCTGTGTGGGTTCTCTCTGGGTACTCCAGCTTCCTCCCACCATCCAAAAACATGCATGGGGATTAGGTTAATTGGATAATTTAAATTGACCGTAGGTGTGAGTGTGAGTGGTTGTCTGTCTCTATGTGCCCTGTGATGAACTGCAGACTTGTCCAGGGTGTACCCTTCTGCCCTAAGACAGCTGCGATAGGCTCCAGCCCCCTGCGACCCTATGTGAGGATAAGCAGTAGAAAGTTATGGTGGCCCTGAAGTGCAAAACGCAACCGCAAAAACAAAACACACACAAAAAAGAAAATACAAACACAAAAAGAAAACACACACAAAAAAAGAAAATACAAACACAAAAAAGAAAACAAACACAAAAAAGAATACAAACACAAAAAAGAAAGCAAACACAAGAAAGAAAACACACAAAAAAGAAAGCTAACACAAAAAAGAAAACAAACACAAGAAAGAAAACACACAAAAAAGAGAGCGAACACAAAAGAGAAAACAAACACAAGAAAGAAAACACACACAAAAAAGAAATCCCAAAACGGCGGACATCGCTGATTGGATGGCAGAACTCGTCAGTCTTTTGCCCCGGTGCAAAAAAAAAAAAAAAGTCCGCGCGAGCCGTGCTTGTTCAACGATGTATTGCCTCTACTGTGGTAAAGAGCTCCCGGGAAAACCCAACTACTGCAGTAATTGTGGGAAGAGGCTGCAAGAAGCAGATGATGACGACGAGAGTGCACGGCCATCAAGTAAGGGATTTTTGTGCTACTTGTGGGTGTTGTACTTGTGACGTTAGATTAGCAGCGTTAATTTGCGTCTCTTTTCAGCCCTTCCTCAGCAATTCTTCCACAAAAGCTAACCTTTTAAAAATACCTTTTTTATCGTTTGTGCTGCAAAAAATGTTCGTATGTGCCTCTGCTTTAGTTTTTGAGATAAAGACATTATGAAGCTGCGTGACGTCAAAGGAAATAAGTATTTAAAAAGCTAATTTCAATGATATGGGGGGGTGTTGCTATGCTTTGCCAGCCACATGCGCGACGTCCTTCTCTGATCATTGCGGCATCGTTAGCAACATATAGAAATATGAAATATTTTTTAACATATAACATTTTTCTTTGTTTTCCTGCAGCATCACAGACTAGTCAAAACTCTAGTCTTGGGACCTTTCTGGAATACAGAAAGAAGAAAGCAGAGGAGAGGCAACGTTTTTCGTGTGGGAAAAAGGCAGCAAAGAAACAAGTGAAAGTCCAGGCAAGTTCTGTGTTTACTTTGTGCACATTTGCTAGTTCCTTTCCATGATGTATAAGTAACTGTGACATGCCAAATATTCATATTACTTATCATCTGTTGATTGATATTTAATCATTATCCACTAACGTCCACACTTAATCTTGCAGATAAATATTGGTTTAATGAGGATTGTGAAGGGAGGCGATATCAAGCCACAGCGTGGGAGAAGTCTGAGCCTTTCGACACATCCTGATGTCACTGCCCCAGATCTGCTGGATCAGGCACTGAAAAAAATGAGAGACTTTGATCAAAACTTGGATGATGGACCTTTCATCCTGCTTTATCCAGATGGATCGGAAGTGGTCAATATCCCTGGCACACAAATACCCTTTGTGTTAAAGAAATACAAGGAGGAAATTGGCAAATCATATCAGCGCATTACCATTTACATTTGCGCAAAAAAAAGACTTTGACGAAGGTAAATTGTGTTGTTTTTTCCTAGTTGTGTCCAGTGCAAAGATGCCTTTAAGTGCTACATAGATTTTGATGTTTTAATGGCTTATCCTCACTTTTGGATTATGGATTTTCACCAAAGCTGTCATGTGAAAGAGGCTTTTGGATTTTATTAGTTGCTCCTCAGTGTTTTCAGCATTCATGTTCTTCTCTGTCAACCAGCTTGGAGTTAACTAAGCATTTCTCCATGTTTTTGCTCAAGCAATTATCATTCAATTGATCTTAATTTTGTTTCATGTTTTGCAGTTGGAGAATTATGTGGCACATCTGACAAAGACTCAGACCCTGAAATTGTAATAAAAAGACGTAGAACGTTTGATCTAGCTGATACACTGGTGAGTGCAGTTTCAAACCCATTTGTGTGACCACATACTGGTACTAAATAAATACCTATCTTCACTACAGCCGTTTGAACCTCATAATATGAGCAGTCCTGTGCACAATGAGCCTGAACAGCTGGAAGTACTTACAGTGTGTGTGTGTGTGTGTGTGTGTGTTTGTGTGCGCGTGTGTATGTGTCAGAAAATTTGATGTTTGCTTGGTTTTGAAATGTTACTATATTTTGGAGTAAATTATGTTTTATGTTCCTTTGCCATCTCAGGAACGGTGCTGGGGGGCTTTCACTCTCTTCTGATGTACCACAGGTAATGAGCTTTTCAAACAAAATTGAAATACGAATCACCAGGTTAGACTTCTTAAAAATTGGTGATGGGCCAGAAAATTGAAATTGGTGCATCGCTAAATTTTCATAGGTGTTGTTTCTTAGTTGTCATTTATGTCCTTAAGCACTCATAAGGAGCTGTCTTTTATTTGCTTGAATATTGAGCATATTTCTACATTTCTTTTTTTTTCAGACCATAGTCTTGGATGACGAGTGTAATTATGCAGGTCCCTCTGGATGTCCTGATGCCAAGAGCTCATGTTACAGGTGTGTTACGTCTTATCTAAATTCAAACCTAAAATAAGGGTCAAACATTTAATTGGGGATTAAATTGAATTTATTAGTTGCTCATCTTTAATTTTTTTAGATGTTTTGTGCAAATAATATCTTAATATTGCAGGACTTACACCAACCTCTTTACACCTATCATCATTGATGATGATGATGAGCATGAAGATCCCATTCCCGACGAAAAAAATGATATGCCTTCTGAAGAATTTGAGTGAGTCATAGCCGTTAGAAAATTAACCAGTTCTGTGTTTTCCATTATTACTTCATTCCAAAGTGAGAAGGCACTAAAAAGAACACCTCTGACTTTATATACCTGTAACTGCCTGCATCAGGTCCAGTTGTTAAGATGTGTGTGTGAGTAGAGTCCATTGGAATGAAGTTAAAAAATTAAATTTGGTCATTGTTTTAGAGAGTGAGTCTCTCTTGTCCCCAAATTGACATTTAAGTATATTTTTAAGTGTACATTGAGTTTCTCACTTTTTTTTGTCAAGACCCACAGGTGTGCAGGCAGCCGAAATAATTGCAAATTTGGCACTTGCAATTGACCACAAGACAGTCAGCCGGTTCAATATCTCGAGAGCTGACGTGTGGGATGGAGCTGTCCGTGGATTTCGACGCAGCACATACTCCGAATCCAGTGACCTCTTCGTCAAGTTCACCGATGATGCAGGTTCCTTTGAAGAAGGGTTGGATACAGGTGGGCCCAGACGAGAATTCCTAACGCTTCTCATGAGTCACCTCAGAAGTCGCCCCATTTTCGATGGACCTCCCGAAAGACGCTATCTCGTGTACAATTCCACAGGTGGGCACAGATTGTATTTTAGAAATTGTAAATTTTCATTCATTTTAATTTGTTTTTCTTCAGGTGATGTAGATGATGATCATGCAAAATCATTCTTTACCCTCTGTAACAGCTGTCAGGGAAGACGAGTACTTTCTAGCAGGCAAAATGATAGCTGTCTCCATTATACACGGGGGACCTGCGCCACATTATCTCTCAAAGGACCTTGTTAACCACCTAATAGGGAAGACAACTTTCAACGCCACAGTGGAAGACATAACCGATGAAGAGATAGGGAAAGCTCTGCGTCAGGTAGAAAATGATCTTGACTTATGGACTGAATTTGCTAAGGGGGCACATGAAAATTATTTCAGAAAAAGATAGTATGACTATGCTCAATAGGTCCTAAGGATTGAAATCTTATTATTTCAATGAGAAGTAAAGGCACGTTAGCCTCTTTTTCCCCTTAGATTGGTATAAACTAAGGAAAAACTTTGACAGAATTTCTATCTTTGTATTTCCTACAATAACTGTCTTTTGAATAGGTTCAGGAAGCTGAATCAGAGGAATCTTTGCAAAATGTAATTTTGCAATACAGCACAATGTTCCAGACAGCAGGATGCTTTAGACGCATCAAAGTTCATGAGAGGCATACACTCATAGAGGACTATCTGAGATGGTACATCCTAGGACGCAACCAGATTGCCATTCAGAGGTAAGGTATTTCAGGCTGTTTTTTTTCCTTCTATTTTTTTTTTTTTTTTTTAGAAACGATCACCAATAATGTCATAGTTTAATTTTTAACTCTCCTTCTCTACTGCTCATCCTCTCCTCCCCTCCTGAGTCGAGTGGGTGGCACCTGGAGGAAGGGGCCCCAAATGAATTCAACCAGCCTCGGGGGGGGGGGGTCCCAGCTTTCAAAAGGTTGAGAACCCCTGTCTTACACAATATTTTTCCTTTATAGATTCAAAGAGGGACTGGCCAGTCTGCAGTTTTTGACTGCTCTCCAGCAGCATCCAGGCGTGCTGGCTCCTCTTCTGTTTCATTCTTCCAAGGCTCTGACTGCATCAGAAATGGAAAGCCTGTTCCGTCCTGACCGCAGCCTAAGAGGCAGCAACAGGTGGCAGAAGGAGAACCAAACAATTGGATTTTGGGCTGACTTTCTTCTTGATTGCGAAGGTTTGTCAAGGCTTTGTTAGATTAATTGTAGTGTAGTAGTATTTATAATTTCTATTTTATCTGATGAAATATGACTGACTAAAATGTTGACTTTTTGTCTTTAGAAAAAGCGACAGCCGTGTCCCTTCAGGATGTACTCATGTTTGCCAGTGGCTTAGCAGCGCTTCCACCAGCTGGAATGACACCCTCTCCAAGCATAGAGTTTTTAAATGATTCTCCTTTTCCAATGGCGAACACCTGCACAAATACGATGAAGCTGCCGCTCTTGGATTCTTACATTGTCTTTAAGACAAACATGGAGTTTGGGATCCAGAATGCTCCAGGATTTGGATGTTTTTAGCTGCCATAGCTACCTTTCATTTTTCTGTTTACCTGTGTGAACGCACATTATATTTTAGTCCATGCAGCTACATGCACAGTTTAAAGATTCACCTGTGTAAGGACTTGTATATATTTCAGTCTGTGCAGATATCTATATGCACAGCTTACACATTAATGTAAATAACTGGGTCCTGATCCATGGTTTTCTTTTGTTTGTTGTTGCTCCTTTTTTTCTATCAACAACCCTCTGGTCAGATCTATACATGGGTCCAGATTATGGATTATGTTGCTATTGATTGTTGTTTAACAGCTCACTATTATCAATAGTCAAAACATATAGTTGTAGACATTATTTCAAAATGTTTAAATAACTGCTGAGCACTACAGTTTTATTCACAAATGTTTAATAAAGGTATCTGTCACAGTGTACTAAAAATATGAGGTATTGTCAACTCCTGTCCACAAAGATTCATAAATATTTTGAAGAATAATGTAAGAGAAAATCCTTTCATCAAATAATTTAAGTCAAAAACCCATTCCTCCCACCACCAATCACACATATACAGACAACTATACACATTCTTATGACTGTGAGTCTTAGGGACACATGGTTAAGCACTGAGGAACAGGGGAAATGCCATCTGCAAGGCCATTGACACTGGTAGGAGCAGGAGGATAAGGACTGTGCCATCAACTGGACAGCCATAACTAACAGATGAGCAGACCAACATGGTGGAAAGCCCCGTAACCAGAAGGACCAGTGGGACCCAGGAGTCAGTATTTACAGGCCAGCTATTTGCTTGAGAGTGATGTAAAGGTCAGAGGCTGTCCTCCAGTCATGTGGCTGTTGTAGTCCGTTTTGTTCCACGGCCTGTTGTAGGTATTCCTTCATGTCTTCATCACTGTAAAAATCAATCTCTTGCCTTGCCTCAGGAAAAACATACAGCTCTGCAGCTTCAACGAAGAATCCACAGTCCCTTGAGCCAAATCTGAAAAATTAGATAAAAAGTATTATGAAGGACTTGGTCATTGTTGGATCTGTTACATTTTTGATACACAAACATTTATCAACAATTGCAGAGACAGAGCCTCTAAATACAAGATTATACCAACCTTTACTCCTTAAATTTTTTGTAATGTATATGATGTAAACCAGGGGTTTACCCCCCCAAAAAAAACAAAAAACAAAGGCCTGTTTCATGCAGTTGGGAGGGTGCCCCCTCCTCTGGGCACCACCCATTCCAGGTAGATAGGTAGGTAGGTAGATATATAGATAATATATCCATCTATCTTGAGAGAAGGAGGAAGGGAGAGGCAGAGGAGAGAGAGAGAAGGAGGGATGAGTAGGAGAGGGGATGAGGGATGGGGAGGAGAGAGAAGGAGAGCATGGAGGCAAAAGATAAGGAGGACAGAGGAGGGATCGGTAGGCGAAAATCCCACCAGCATCAACATAAAATCAGCACAGATTCTTTCTCTCTCCCTCTCTTGCTGCCACTACGATCTGTCGAGGCAGCTTCTCTTGCCACATGGGCTAAATACTGCGCTGGTATTGCTCAAACCCTATTTGTTCTACCGCTGATAAAAACCTTTACTACCTGTGGGGCAAGAGATATAGCTCATTTGGGATCCCTCCTGGACATGAGGCTGGTCTGCTAGGACGAATCCGGTGCTTGTTCCACAGGTCCACGCATTCATCCAGGTCTTTCTGCAGAACTTTACTGAAGCAAAATCTCAGTAAGCACTGGTGTTCGTGGCTGCCATTGAAAGATCCAGAGTCTCTCAGGTCTCCGAACAGGTCCATCCAAAACTGAGACCTGGAGATACATTAGACATGAAGTTACTTACTTCACACAGATCACAGACAAATCAGAATGAGAATTAACTGATTATCACAAAAACATTCAACCACTGATATAATTAAATTTGGGGCTAGAATCATTTCTATGCATTTTGTATTCATATGAAAAAGTTGAAGAACACCAATTTGAACTGAGCAATGAAGCAAATGCAAAGCTGTTATTGTTATTTAATGTGGATAATACAATGACAGACAGGTGTAAAAATCTGCACAAGTCAGTTAGACACAGTCAATCACTATACAGTTTCTAATGTACTTTTCATCTATCAAACAGAGATTTACCAACCTTCCTCTTCTGAAAAAAAGACCACCACGACTCAATGCGCTGATTCCCTGTTGATGAGCCGTAACTGTGACTGGACAAGCCCGCATAGTAGTCTGTATGCCCATGGCGGAGGGTACACTGTATTGCTGCCATTGTTCCATTTTCTGTTCCGAGGTCAGTTCGTAATCTCATTGGAACAACACCAGTACTCTTGATGCAGTTGATGTAGTTGTGAGCGATGACAGATGGATTGTTGTTTGACGGTCCACAAACAAGCCACATGATTCTTCGTGAAAATCCATCTATGCATCCCGAGAGAGCCAGGCCAAATGGTTTGAGCTTGTCGTACCCGTCTACATGCCATATATAGTTTGGACCCATGGAGTGGTACGTACGCCGTGTAAACCTCCTGCGTCTCCTCAAAGCCGTCTGTTGTTGATTCAATTGTCTCAGCAACCCCATTACAACGTCACGTTTAACACGCAGTCGATGTTTTTGTAGTAGGACTTGCCACATAGTCCGATATCCAAACAGTATCCCTGGTCCATCGAGCTCGCTCAGAATTGCACGCCTCACCTCGGATGGTGGGGAATAGTTACGGCGTCTAAATAAACCGGCTTCTTTCAAACGAGTCTTCAGCGTTCGAAGACTCATCTTACGACCGTGAATAGTCGACAACATGTCAACTATCACGTCGTATTGGTGTCCTGCATCAAAATACTGCTTTATAATAGAGGGTTCGGTTTCGCTGTCCATTTCGTCGTTCATGTTTGTCTTCTTCTTGTGTTCGTTTCTGGCGGCATAGACTGGAAAGCAAGTTTAGTTTCCGGGGCAAGCCTACCTTGTCCAATCAGCGATGTCTGCCGAAGGTAACACTTCCGTTTTGGGATTTCTTTTTTGTGTGTTTTCTTTCTTGTGTTTGTTTTCTTTTTTGTGTTTGTATTCTTTTTTGTGTGTGTTTTCTTTTTTGTGTTTGTATTCTTTTTGTGTGTGTTTTCTTTTTTGTGTTTGTATTCTTTTTGTGTGTGTTTTCTTTTTTGTGTTTGTATTCTTTTTTGTGTGTTTTCTTTTTTGTGTGTGTGTTTTCCTTTTTGTGTGTGTTTTGTTTTTGCGGTTGCGTTTTGCACTTCAGGGCCACCGTAGGGAAAGTGGATGGATGGATGGTTACGGCTATGATTGACAGTGGATATTTTAATTTAACTGTCACCAACTCAAAAGTCAAGAAGAAAACCCAAGCGTCCTACTTTGTGTAGATTTTTGTCCGGTTCCTAGGCAGGTCCAGAAGACAGCTGTTTGGCTCCGGTGTTCACAGCGCCCGGGTAAGACGGGAGGTTCAGCCCGTCGACAAGGGAGCTGGTATGGAGCGGAGGTTTGGGTGATCAGCTGGCCAAAACATACCGGAAAAGGGTCGCACGTGGCGACGACTGGACGCTGGATGGCAGGCGGTGTCGGACGGGTTTAATCTTGTTTGGCCACAACGTGATTGCTTTAACATTTAGCTCCAAATGAAATGAATGAAACACGCTCAAACAAGCAGTGTTGCTTTTTCTTTAGACTAAACTTAACTGACTTTAAGACATTGAAAATTAACATGTAGAAATAAGCATAGCACAACCAGCGCACAGCAGACGATAGTAACTAGAAGACAATGAGAGGCAACTGAACGAAGGGCAGGAAAAACTGAAGGGCAGGAAGAACAACGAAGGACAAGAAGAACTGCGAAGGGCAGGAAGAACTGAACCGAAACTCCTGAAGGAATGGAGATTTTTTCTCAGACTCATGATTATTCATGAGGTGTGGTGAATCAAAAATTTGATCACCTCACCAGATGGGTTTCCTGTAATGCTTTTGCTCACTTAGTTTTAATTCATTTAAATCTTGTGTTTCAATTATTAACTTCCTTATTAAATGTACGAGTCACCTTTCTTCCTTGCCGCTATAAACCTAACAGATTATTAATCTAGCATTAAAAGGCATGATAAAACATTTCTAATCAATAGTTTAAGCAAACATGACAAATTATTACCACGTGAGATGTAATGCATGTCATTATATTTCTACCAAACTAAACAAGATTAAACAGGGTTAAGATACAATCATGTTGGCAAAGAACTAGATAGACTATAAATTTACCAAATCACCAATTTTGACTGTAACATACAACTTTACTTTTGCGTATCAAAAAGAATAGGGTGTGAATGACAGAGGAAGAATTTCACTTTGGGCTGTTGTTTTGTCTGGGGACAACTTTACATGTGAGGTGAAGTGTCCTAGTGGTTGATTTAATTTCAATAGGAAAGTGTTGGCTGAGATGGACAGATTCTGACATTTATGTCCATTTGGTTCCAGGAAAAGAAGGAAGAGGTTGAGCAGGATGGGAGATAGTCTGCTTGTCATCTCATCAAGATTAAAACCACTTACAAACATTTGTGAAAGGGGGTTTCGTGAATTACTGTTCCAGGTCCATGAGTCCATGTCTAACCGCTCCACTACAGACCACATCTCTGCCATTCGTCTGCTGATAGAGAAGACCTATGAATTCCGTAAAGACCGCCATCTGTACATTGGGTTCATAGATCTGAAGTCTGCCTTTGACACCGTCTGCCATACTTCACTGTGGAATATCCCACAGGCCCTCGTGGCACCATCTAAAATTGTTGCCCTGTTCAAGCTGCTTCACTGCAACACACAGAGCTGTGTCCGCATCAACGGCAGAGACTCTGACTGGTTTCCCATCTCCAGTGGCGTTCGCCAGGGCTGCGTGGCTGCTCCTGACCTCTTCAACTGCATCATTGACTGCCTGATGTCCAGGGTTAGTGAGCGGGTCCCCGGAGTGTCCTTCAGCAACTACCACCTGACTGACCTGGAGTACGCCAATGATACCATCCTGGTCAGCACATTCTACAACCAGCTGAGAGATGCTCTGGGCATATACAGTGAAGAAGCGGAGAAATTTGGCCTCTGAGTGAGTTGGACAAACCCAAGTTCATGTATGTCGGTGATGGACCCGATCCACCTCACCTGCAGCTTGATAATGACATCATAGAGTCCGTCAATAACTTTGTGTATTTGGGTTCCATAGTGATGGATAATGGTGACCTAAAACCAGAGATTATCCGCAGAAAACATTGGCTCTGCAGACCCTCTGGAAACCACTCTGGCGGCACCAGACCATCTCACGCAAGATGAAGCTTTGGATCTATAACTCAACGGTACCCTACATCCTGCTCTAAGGCTCAGAAACTTGGCCTTTAAATAAGACTCTGGCCGCAAGACTAGATGGATTTGACAGCAGAGCTCTCAGAACCATTGAGAACATCAGGTGGCCCCAGCGGATCTCCAGTGATGCACTTAGAGCCTGCACGCACCAGCCCAGAATATCTTGCCTGGTCACACAGCGTCGCACCCGCTGGCTTGGCCATGTCCTCCGCCTTCCTCCTGACCATCCAACGAGAGCCATTCTCCGGTTTGACCCAAGGGCTGCAGACTGGAGACGACCAAGAGGCAAGCCCCGCACCCAATGGCTCGACATCATTGCGGGTGACCTCCAACAACACGGAGTTGCTGTCAAGGATGTAGAACAGCTGGCCCAAGACCGCCAACACTGGAAACAACTGGTTCATCTGATTGGCTCAACGCACAGTGATGGGATGCACCCCCCTTCGCAAGAGCACTAAGAAGAAGAAGAGGTCCATGAGAAGCCAGAGACAAAAACTGGCTTTGACATTTTAATTGCCACATTTGGAGATTTAGGATGTTTAAATGAATATTCCTGCCAGGGTTCACAATGCTGGACAACCCTTAAGGTGTCAAGGTTCAAGAAAGCGAAACAGGGTCTTCAGGAAGTAAAGCAGAAAAACAGAATTGTAGATCTTCTGAGTATTTGCTTAAAAGATAATAAAGCTCTATATTTTGGATCCTTCCAGCGTGCTGGCAGCATGCTGCCAGAGAAGCAAGACTGTTGACCTGAGCTTGTCTTATGATGTCCTGCAGGTCCTGTGATGGAATCATTATTATGTGGGAAGTAAATATTGTAGGAAAAGTTAACATGGACCCTGACAGTGTACATCTGTCTGTGATTCTGCAGAAATCACAGCTTGTTTGCTCTTTCTTGTCATCTCATTGCCAGGGACAGTATGTCTGAGTAATTTGAAGCAGTGTTATTGTACCTGTTATAATATGTCAATGAAAAAAAATACCACTACTTGAAATAGAGGGTTTGTTCCAAAATATGAAATAAGCATGTAAAAGCAATTGTGAACACTGCCTTGATCCCTCTATGTACTGTATTAATATTATTATACTGAGATTCATGCGTACATTCTCTGAAGCCAGAATCATCCATCCATTATCTACCGCTTATCCTCATAGGGTTGCGGGGGGACTGGAGCCTATCCCAGCTGTCTTAGGGTGAAAGGCAGGGTACACCCTGGACAAGTCTCCAGTTCATCACAGGACACATAGAGACAGACAACCACTCACACTCACATTCACACCTACAGACTGTTTAAATCAGCCAATCAACCTAATCCCCATGCATGTTTTTGGATGGTGGGATGAAGCCGAAGTACCCGGAGAGAACCCACGCAGACATGGGGAGAACACGCAAATTCCACACAGAAAGGCCCCAAGCTGGGAATCGAACCGGTACTCTTCTTGCTTTGAGGCGACAGTGCTAACCACTACACCACCATGCTACCCAGACAGAATCATGTTGTTTTTAAATCGCTGTTGAAATTTTCCAAATTTATGTATCCCTTTAAGTTGTTTTTACTATCAAATAAACTGAAATAATCAAAACACCTTTATTGAATACATTATACTTGACTGTTCCTTGACTTAAAAGTAATTCATTGTTTTGCTCCACAGATATGACAGAGTTATTTATGTGTGTAGTCTTGGCGTTGACCTGAAAATCCTTCCATATGGTGATCAAACTGAGGTAGGAACTCTCTGCTGCACTCTCATTGCTTTTTAATGATTTCTCACAAGAATAATGGCATTCTTACAGAGAAGTCAGAATTTACATGGATGAGTTTGAGTCTCAAGTTTTGAACATTAGCTTCATGTCCTGAACCCTAAATCCTGTATATCATTCAGCCCAAGTCCAATACCAGGGTTGTTTATTTTGGCAGTCTGAGGTGGCATATCCAAATTTGCCACTTAATTTGGGAACAAGTCCAAGTGTGACTGAAGTTTTTTAATATATTTGAAGCATTGACTACTTTTCCCTCTTTATTTATTCTGCATTGTTGTAAAGTAGTAAAAGTGAAAAATGGTTTTACTGATGCACCAGACCCCGCTGACAGTGTTCTTAGTAGCTTTCTGCTGTTTTGTTGGCAGATCGGAGAACGAGGGCTGAATCTGTCAGGGGGTCAGAAGCAGAGGATCAGCCTGGCTAGAGCTGTCTACTCCAATAAAGACATCTTCCTCCTTGATGATCCACTATCTGCTGTCGACGCCCATGTGGGGAAACACATCTTTGAAGAATGCATTAAGAAGGAGCTCCGGGGAAAATCCATCATACTGATTACACACCATCTCCAGGTAGACACAGTTTTATTCTTCAGATAGTGTACCCTGAATGCTGTATTATTAGCATGATGCTCCTCAATCAAATGCTTATATTTCTTGTTTATATTCAAAATACATTCCATTTTTTTAAATGAACAGATTTAGACATAAATTTAGATTTGAAGATCTATACCATCATCAAAGTAAAAGTAAATCACACATCAGGAAGTGGTATCTGATTGTTGCTACCAGTGTTTTCTTTAGCACGAATTTATGAGCAGTGTTGCTGATATTCTAGATAAGAGTGTCTGCCAAATACCATAAAGGTAAACATGCTGTGCTGTTGAGACTGTGTTGGGTTGACCTCAGTCCACAGTGCTGGGATGGTTTAGTTGACATGTTTGTCCTCAATTGTGTCTTTCAGTATCTGGAGTTTTGTGATGACATTTTGGTTCTGGATGACGGTGAGGTGCAGGAGGCTGGAAACCACCAGGCCCTGATGAAAGCTAAGGGACGTTATGCTCAGCTCATCAGTAGCTACCAGATGGAGCAGTCCAAAGTAAAAAATCTGCAGTACAAAACTGAGATGTATTGTAGCTCCACTTTCATACAGAGCATCTTGAATGTTTTCACAGCACTTCACTTTTTCTTGTTATGTTACAGCCTTATGGAAACCAAAATGAAATAAATTAATTCTTTCCTCAAAATTCTCTACACAACACCCTATTATGACAACATTTTTTCCACTACATTTAACCCCTCCCTCAGAGAGCAGTGGGCTGCCATGTGCTACCGGCAATATTACTCTATTACTCTGTGTGCTCACTTGATAACAAAGTGGATCAACGCCTCTTACTAGCCACAAAAATCAGAGAACTTTCCTCATCTTCTGTTCTGTGTTTCACTGAGGCATGGCTTACTCTGCGCTGGAGCTGACAGGATTCCAAATCTACAGAGCTGACCGGGGCTCACTACTCTCTGGCAAGTTGAAAGGTGGAGGTATCTGTTTTTACGTGAACATTGGCTGGTGTAAAGATGTGACTGTGATGTAGAAACACTGTTTTCCTGATCTGGAAACTTTTTTTAAGTCTTTAAGTTTTTTAAAACTTTTATTCCCACAGTGAACTTCATCCTGGTCAGTGTTTACATCCCACTGCAGGCCAATGTGCAGGACGCACAGCGCACACTAACTGACCAGATACTGAGCGTGGAGCGGACTAACTCTTTAGCTATTGTCCTCTGTGATTTTAACGAAGAAAACCTCACCCACAAACTTCTCAGATACAAACAATTTCAATGTCCAACCAGAGAGGGGAATATTCTGGATCATTGTTACACTACAGTAAATAGAGCCTATTGTTAAGCTCTCTCTGTCTGTTTCTGTTCACCATTTTTGTCCTGTGCCTGCATGTTGTCCTCTCTCTTCCTGTCTTACTTTGAAAGTAACCCTGTCTCCCTCTCGTTTCAAATTGCTTGACTCCTGCCTCCTGTGTCTTCCCGCATCTGTGTTTGTGAAACCCCGCCCTAAATGTTTCCACCTGTGTTCCCCTACCTCGTGTATAAATAGTCCTGTCATTTGTTTGTTCGTTGCAAGATTGTTTGTCCTTGCCCGTCTCCTGTCCCTCATCTCCAGAGTTTTGCCAGCAGCACCCAGCTTCCCTCCTGTGTCCTCAGTGATTTTGATTTGTAAGTTTCATAGCCTCAGTGCCCAGTTTTTGGTTTCTAGTTTAGTTCTTAGTTTGTAGTCAGTTGCCCATGCTTTCCCTGCTCCATTTTAGTTTCTAGAAGAATCCTTGTCAGAGTTGATTCTAGATTAGTGTTGTATATTGTTCCATTTTTAAGTAGTCCCTCCTCTAGTGTAGAGGTGCAGGTGTCCCTCCTTTACCTTTAGCTGACTCTCGGACAGCAGGACTTTAAAGCCACTATGATGACCCAGGTATCCCAGCTTGCCCGCAGCCTCAATGAAGTTGTGTCTCTGCTACAGACCAGTTCCAGTCCCGGAGCAGCAGCTATGCCCGCCACCTCTCCTTCATCAGGCTCAGGATGTTCTGTCTCTGCATATAAGCTGTCTGCTCCCATGAAATTATCTGGAGACTCGGATGACTGCCCAACGTTTCTAGTTCAGTGCGACCTCCATTTTGAGATGAACCCCCTTGCCTTTCCAACACCACATCAGGGTAGCCTTCATCATGTCCCGTCTGACCGAGCGAGCTTTTGCCTGGGCTACCGCGGAGTGGGCTCGAGGGGCTCCGGTATGTCGAAACCTTGAACTGTTCACGGAGACCGTGTGAAATGTTTTCGACCATACCACGCCTACGTCCCTGCATTGAGCGGAGTGGGCTCGAGGGCCTCCAACTTGGGGGTTGGTGCTGTCCTGTCTCAACGTTCCTCCACCGACAACAAGGTGTACTTGTGTGCCTTCCTCTCCCACTGCCTGTCCAAAGCCGAGCAGAACTACAGCAGAAAGTGGGAAATCGTGAGCTGCTGGTCATCAATTTCTCTTTGTCTTACAAGCCGGGGTCCTTGAACACCAAGCCGGATGCCCTGTCACGTCTCTTTGATCTCGAGCCTGTAGCCAAAACTCCCGAACCCATCCTTCCACGGTCCTGTGTGGTTGGAGCGGTAGCCTGACAAATCTGAGGTGAAAGAAGCTAAAGGTATGAACCCGCCGTGCCCTCCCAACCGCCTGTTCACCCCTGTCAATCTGTGCCCACAGGTGGTTCATTGGGTTCACACTTCGCTTCTCACCTGCCATCCTGGGGTCAAAAAAAAACCAGTGGCATTCATGCGGCAGCGTTTCTGGTGGCCTGCCATGGTCAAAATTGTCCGGGAATATGTGGAAGTCTGCCCGGTCTGCACCTGGAACAAGACTTCCTCCCAGTCTCGCTCAGGCCTGTTGCAGCCTCTTCTCGTCCCATTCCGCCCCTGGTATGAAATCTCATTGGACTTCGTCACTGGTCTCCCTGTGTCCAAAGGCTACACCACTGTCCTAACAGTGGTCGACAGGTTCAGTAAGATGACACATTTCATACCTCTGTCCAAACTCCCCTCTGCCAAGGAAATGGTGGAGGTGCTGCATAACGTGTTTCGTCTGCATGATTTTCCCACTAACATTGTTTCAGACCGGGGGCCCCAGTTCATCTCATGTTTTTGGAAGGAGTTCTGCAAGCTGATCAGGGCCCAAGTCAGCCTGACATCTGGGTACCACCCAGAGGCGAATAGACAGACTGAGTGATTGAACCAGGTGCTTGAAACTTGCCTAGGCTGTTTGGTCTCCCAGAATTCGGCCTCCTGGAGCAGCATGCTGTCATGGGTAGAGTATGCACGCAATACTCTCCCCACCTCGTATACTGGCATATCTCCCTTCCAGTACGTATATGGCTACCAGCTCCCCACCTTCACAGACAAGGAGAAGGAGGTGGTTGTTCCTTGTAAATATGCCCAAGTCAGATGCTGTCACAAGGTGTGGGCAGTGGCACGCAAAATACTGCTACGGAATCAGGAGAGCATGAAGACGGCAGCAGATCGGCACCGGAGGTCAGCCCCCAGGTACCAGGTGGGGCAGAAGTTATGGCTGTCCACACAAGACCTTCCTCTTAACGTTTCTTCCAGGAAACTAGCCCCTCGTTTTGTGGGCCCGTTCCCAGTGACCAAGGTGGTCAACCCTGCTGTTGCGCGTCTTCGCCAACCCCATGTGCACCCCACCTTCCATGTGCGAAAAGTCAAGCCTGACCACGAGAGCTCCATGGTTCCTCCGGCTCCTCCTCCTCCGCCTCGAACGATCAACGGTGACCCAGTCTACATGGTTCGTAAACTCCTGGCCATGCGTAAAAAAGACAGGGGCAGGCAGTACCTGGCGGACTGGGAGGGATATGGACCAGAGGAGCGGATGTGGATTCCCCCCAGCTACACTGAAGATAAGGCTTTGATAACTTTCATACTGTAGAGAGCATTCTGAGTTACCTGGGGGGGGTAATGTTATGCTCTGTCTCTGTCTGCCTGTTATATTTTGAAAGTAACCCTGTCTCCCTATCATTTCAGATCGCATGACCCCTGCCTCCTGTGATTGTGTGATTGTGAAACCCCGCCACAATTGTTTCCACCTGTGTTCCCCTACCTCGTGTATAAATAGTTCTGTCGTTTGTTCATTGCGAGATTGTCTTGTCTTTACCCGTCTCCAGAGTTTTGCTAGCAGTATCCAGTTTCCCTCCCGTGTCCTCAGTGATTTTGATTTGTAAGTTTCATAGCCTCAGTTTTTGGTTTCTCGTTTAGTTCTTAGTTTGTAGTTTCCCTCCTTCAGTTGCTTTCCCTGCTCCATTTTAGTTTCTAGAAGAATCCTTGTCAGAGTTGATCCTAGATTAGTGTTGTATCCATCCATCCATTATCTACCGCTTATCCTCATAGGGTCAGGGGGGCTGGAGCCTATCCCAGCTGTCTTAGGGCGAAAGGCAGGGTACACCCTGGACAAGTTGCCACTTCATCGCAGGGCACATAGAGACAGACAACCACTCACACTCACATTCACACCTACGGTCAATTTAAATTATCTAATTAACCTAATCCCCATACATGTTTTTGGATAGTGGGAGGAGAGAACCCACGCAGACACGGGGAGAACATGCAAACTCTACACAGAAAGGCCCCGAGCCGGGATTCGAACCCAGTACCTTCCTGCTGTGAGGCGACAGTGCTAACCACTACACCACCGTGCCGCCCTTAGTGTTGTATATTGTTCCTTTTTTAAGTAGCCCCTCCTCTAGTGTAGAGGTGCACGTGTCCTTTGTCCCCTTTTTAGTCTTTCCGTCTCTAGTGCAGAGTCATAGGTGTCCCTCCTTTACCTTTAGCTTTTCCTAGTGTACCTGATGCTAGCGTCCTTAGTTTATTTCCCTTTATTTCTCCCGTTGGTTTTGCCTCTTTAGTTAACATTTGATAGCCACTTCAGGTGAGCTTTGTTTTTGTTATCAGGTAATGTTAGATTGTTTTCCTCTCACTTTGAGAGTGGATATGATTTTTTTTTTTCTGCGTTTTATAATTGAGAGTAGAGCCAGTGTTGGGCTCTCCCTGGCACGTGCTCCCACCTGCCTGGTGATGCGCATCCTTCTCTATCTCCCTGCTGGTTACGTGCTCTTCTCTGCCTGCCGGGTATATTCAATAAAGACACCTTTTGATTGCACCGTATTCCTGCCTCAGAGTCATTTGGGCTCTCCTGCAAAATGGAACCCTACATGGAACCATACATATCACTTGGTCACTCTGATCACATCATGGTCCACCTTATTGCTGCATAAAGCTCTGTAACCCTGTTGTGAGGACAAGACAGTGGACCGGTGAGGCATCAGAGGATCCTCAGGTATGTTTGGATTGTACAGACCGGGATGTTTTAAGGACTGAAAGCAGCAGCCTGGATGAGTTTACAGGTTTAAAGAGGTTAAGTATACGTTTAGCATGTGTGAAATGCTAAGCGACTATACTCTGAGAGCCTACAACACCAGCTTTCAGATAACAATACATGTAATTAAGAGCTTAAAATCCAGCGCACATCAGCCTGTCACAACAAATTGAACAACAACAGTGGATTACAGAGGAGCATATGTGATACAGGCACTGCTAAGTTCATAAGCATTTTTGCAAGAAATCTTGACTCTTGACAAGCTGCATCCTTATTGCGCATGTTGGATGCTCATTGAATTCTTTCCTTCTTTTGGTGGGTCTCCCTGTGTTTCTTTGCAGCGCCACCTATCGACTTGGCATATACATTACATCCTTGTAACTCGTTATGGCGTTGCTATGTAGACAGAAATACTTCCAGCAACGTTGCGTGTGTGGACACAAACACTTTGGAATCAACAAAGAAAAATCTCACAAGCATTATGGTGCCATTGTCGTGTGGACAGAGTCTGAGACAGACAACCAACTACAAGCCTAAACCCCCCGCTCCTTGAACGACCTTCGCTTAGCCAATCTGTACGACCATTACTGTCACTGGGACAGTTCGGACTCCATCCACCACTGCAATCGTCAGCTTCAGCCCACCAGCCCTCTCTCAGCTCTCCCGGCTGAACATTCCCAACTCTGCCTGCAGGTGGTTTACAGACTTCTTGTCTGACACGAAACAGCACATGAGGCTGGGGAAACACTTCTCTGACTCTAGAACCATCAGTACCGGTTCCCCCAAGGCTGCATTCTTCCCCCTCTGCTCTTCTCCATGTACACCAACAGCTGCACCTGCATTTATCAGTCCATCAAGCTCCTGAAGTTTGCGGATGACACCACCCTCATCGGGCTCACCTCGGGTGGAGATGAGCCCACTTACAGGTGGGAGACTGACCATCTGGTGACCAGTGCACTGACAACAACTGAGAGCTCAATGCTCTAAGACAGTGGAGATGATGGTGGAATACAGGAAGAACACACCTCCACCTCCACGCCTCCATCACTCTGTGTGGCTCTCCAGTCAACTCTTTCCATTTCCTGGGGTCTATCATCACCCAAGACATCAAGTGGGAGCTGAGCATCAGCTTCCTCACCAAAAAAGCATAGCAGAGGATGTATTTCCTGTACCAGCTGAAGAAATTCAACCTGTCAAAGACAATGATGATGAACTTCTACACTGGCATCATTGAATCCATCTTCACCCCTTCCTTTTCCATTCCGGTACGCTGCTGCTACCACCAAGGACAATAGAAGAGAATAGAATGCCTGTTATTGTCATTATACAATTGTACAACAAAATTGTAGAGCTTCTCCCTTTTCAGTATACAGAACAAAATAAGTATAAGAATATGAAATTGTATGAAAAAATATGCATATAAACCTGAGAATGTAAATACAAAAATAAGTATATAAACCTGAGAATGTAAGTATAAAAATTGTTAAATATTGAGAATATAAATAGGAAATGTACAAATGTATTGCATCGGGCATTAGACTTTGTACAGAATGAATAAATTATATGGCACAGGGTGTTAAATAGAACAGCAACAGTGACAGATTGCACATTGAACTTTGCATTGATGGCTGGGGCTGTTAAATGTGAGAGTTCAGGGTGGTGATGGCTTTTGGAAAGAAACTGTTTTTCAATCTGTTTGTCTTTGCTTTGATGCACCTGTAATGCCTCCCAAAAGGATGCAGCCCAAACAGCTGAGAACGGGGATGAGAACTGTCCTTGGTGATGTTTTGGACTGTGCTGAGGCACTGGATAGTGTAGTGGTGTCCATCAGGGAGGGGAGAAGACAATCCTCTGCACTGCTTTGACTGTCCTCTGAAGCCTCTTCCTGTCTGCAGCAGTGCAGCTCCCACTAGGTGGAAACAGAGAACGTCAGCAGGCTCTCTATGAAGCAGCGGTAGAAGTCCAGCCGCAGCTTCCTGTTCCTGGTTGTTCCTCCTGAAGATGCTTGTTACACCCGGCTCACAGACGTAACCAAAAGAATGGGAGGCAGCATGGCTATTTAACCAACTTTTATTAATAAAGCCAACAATTAGAAATGAAATATTGAGGAACAGCAAGTTGAGCAGAGCTTCCTCTGCTGCTCTGCCTCTGGTCTGGCTCTCCTGGTAGAGGAGTGGAGAAGGTAATCAAGCCTTGGAAACACCGGGCTCACGTGTTCCTAAGGTGCCATCACCCCGGCCACATCCACTGCAATCTGCAAACAAAAAAACACATAGGCAGGCCTCCTGCCCAGTTAAAACAGATGCAGGGGCATAACAATGCTGCTGAGCTTTCTTTATGATAGCTGTGATATTGTCCAGGAGAGGTCATCGGAGCTCCAGAGTTCCAGGAACCTGAATGTGTGGACTCTTCACACACTCATGATTGATGTAAGTTCTGTTCCTCCTGAAGTCCACAATGATCTCCTTAGTCTTTGTGGTGTTCAGAGCCAGGTTGTTCTCTGAACACCAGGTTGTGAGCTTCTGGATCTCCTGTGAGGCTTCCATGCTGAGCAGGGAACCCAAATGCACAACTCGAGATGAGGTTTTTCACCTCAGAGGTCTTTATTTGCACAGACAGACAGGCAGGTGTATTCAGATCAACACAAGGACTTCCAGGAGAGACAGGAGTGTGCCTCTCCAGGCGGTGGAAAAGATGTGCGGAAACCCACTCTGACTACCTAAACTAGATTAGAAACAGAAATCCACTCAACCAAAAAGGGAGGGAAAACCTAAGGAAATAAACTAGAAATCCAAATGATCTAACTAAGGCTATCAAATTACCAAAATATACTAAACGATACTAAACTACAACCTAAACACTATCACTATATACTATAACAACTACAACAGAAATGCTCTGTTCAGAGCCTAGAAAAACTACAATACACTCTTGGTGGACAATCACAAATGTGGGAGCACAGGAAGGCAGGAAGCAAAACAATCTGAAACGAGAGGGAGATTACTTCAAAACAAAACAGGAAATGACAAGACCACATGAATAGGCAGGACAAAAATAGCAAACTTAACCATAACTGACAGCTGGGATATGACAGTACCCTCTCCCTAGGGATGGCATTCTGACGGACCAGGAACTTCACTCTGTATAAAATTCCGCTATGAGTGACTTGATAAATCTGACCGGGATCCACTCGTTCTCCTTTGGACCGTAGCCCTCCCTGTCGGCCAGGGAATGTCTTCTTCTTTTTAATGGATTACACTGGATTGCCGTCAATCATCTGGGGAGGAGGAAGAGGGCAGAACCATGGAGCTTTCGCACACTGGCTTCACCTACCTGATATGAAACATGAGATTGACCCTCAGGGAGTGGTGCAGCCGTAGATGTGGCCAGATGTGGCGGCAACCTCTGACCTGGGCATGTGCCGGGTGGACCACCACCTCCTTTTCTGTGTCGATGAAGGTTGTAGCCTGGTAACTGTAAACACACAAGAACGGTGATATCCCCATGGCTGTGGTGGGGAGTGAATTTTGGGCGTACTCCACCCACATCAGGTTCATTCTCCAAGAGGTGGGATTCTGGGAGATCAGGCAATGGAGGGGAGTCTAAAGCACCTGGTTGAGCCATTCGGACTGTCCATTTGCTTTGGGGTGAACTCTTTCCAGAAATGGGATACAAACTGGGGTGCCCTATCCAATAGGATATCCTTAGGAAAACCATGCAGTTGAGACACATTATGCAGCATCACATTTTTCCTGTCTTTGGCAGACGGTAATTTGGGCACAACAATGAAATGAGTTATTTTGGAGAATCTATCCATCACAGTGTGGAACCAGTGCCACCCCTCTGCTGCCGCTGCTCGACTTTTAACTAGAGGACATAAGAGGGAGCACATCACACCTGTCCTGGCCTCACTTCACTGGCTACCTGTACACTTTAGAGTCCATTTTAATATTCATTTATTTGTTTTAAATGGTCTTGCTCCTGGGCGGCATGGTGGTGTAGTGGTTAGCACTGTCGCCTCACAGCAAGAAGGTACCGGGTTTGAATCCCGCCTCCGGGGCCTTTGCTGTGTGGAGTTTCTCCCCGTGTCTGCGTGGGTTCTCTCCGGGTACTCCGGCTTCCTCCCACCATCCAAAAACATGCATGGGGATTAGGTTGATTGGCTGATTAATGAGGTAGCGACTTGTCCAGGGTGTACCCTGCCTTCCGCCCCAAGACAGCTGGGATAGGCTCCAGCCCCTCCACGACCCTATGAGGATAAGCGGTAGATAATGGATGGTCTTGCTCCTTCTTACCTCTCTGAGCTGCTTCACCGTCACGTCCCCTCTCAGTGCCTCAGGTCAGCTGATCAGCTGCTCCTGGAGGTATCGAGGTCAAAGCGGAAGCTGCCCTAAACTCTGGAACAATCTCCCTGTACTCATCAAACAGGCCTCCTCACTGTCCACTTTTAAAACAAATCTTAAAACACACTTTTATTCCTTGGCTTTTGACCCAGTATGAGATCTTGCTTCAATTTTGCTGCTTCACTGTTCTTATTATTTATTATTTTATTATTTTTTTTTACTGTTTTAAGATTTTAAGGTTAAGGTTTTAAGGTTTTTTATGGTTTTTAATGTACAGTACTTTGTTTTCAGCTGTGGTTGTTTTTCAAGTGCTTTATAAATAAAGTTCAGTTGAGTTGAGTTGAGTAAACGCAGATCACGCAGTCTGCGTAGGGCCTTATCTGTCATGAGGGGCCACATTTTGCGCAATAACAAATATAAAGGTACAAATTTGCATATGCGCAATCGATGTGCATATGCGCTACTGCGAGACATGCGGCACATACAGTATCAAATCAGCTCGAGGGCTGTAATCATTTGCAAAGATTGACAGCACTCAACATCTGACCAATTAGAGAGGAACTCTGGCACACGCTTGCAGAGCGAGTGAGGAGCTGTTATGTTGTCCGAAAGACATTGTGAGTCTGGAGCAAGTAAAGCAGGTGGATATGTTGTTGAAATAGAAATTTGTGGCACAGTTTACCTGAGCTGCTACTCATTAGATTAGAGAGGAATCTCTGTCGCCAGTCTCTGTCTAGACTGGAGATTTTTTATCCAGCAGCCCTGATTAACATTTATTAAATACCTTGTTAAGGCCCTCTGGATTCACCTCTGATTAAAAAGAGTAGTAACATGACCAGTTGATGGCCAACATTGATAGGATATGAATTTTAGCCTATAGCCTATCAATTTATAATGTTACTGTTATACTTATTATGGTAGTAGCAGTAGTGGTATTTGTATTATAGCCTATAAAAATAGAAACTAGTATAATAATAACAGTTTATTGTTATTATTGTCAGTAGTTCTAGTTTACATTAATTGCATTTTAATTTTGTTGAGGATGCACATATGCAAGGCATGTGGCTCATACAGCATGCGCAGAGCATAGATAGCTTTTGAAGTTATTTTTCTAATATTTATTTATTTATGTACTTATTTCAGGAGGCATACAGCCAAACTATCTTTATATTTGTTATTGCTAATAAAGGTTGGTCAGGTGAAATGGCATATTGTTGTACCTACCCTGTAGCCTACCTGTGATACATTTGGGACAGAGGAGGATGCGGGGCGGGGGGGGGGCCTCCAAATAGAATTTTGCTTAGGGCCCCAATTTGGTCAGGGGTGGCGTTAGGTGGTGGGGTTGAAAGGTGACCCCTGTACCCTGACCGGGACCCCCCGCTCAATGAATTCCAGTGTGGAACTGTGAAAGGATGCCATCTGTGCAACAAATCCAGTTGTGAAATTTCCTCGCTCCTAAATTTTCCACAGTCAACTGTCAGCTGTATTATAAGAATGTAGAAGTGTTTAAGAACAACAGCAACTCAGCCACGAAGTGGTAGGCCAGGTAAACTGACAGAGTGGGGTCAGCGGATGCTGAGGCGCATAGTGCGAAGAGGTCGCCAACTTTCTGCAGAGTCAATCACTACAGACCTCGAAACTTCATGTGGCCTTCAGATTAGCTCAAGAACAATGCGCAGAGAGCGTCATGGGATGGGTTTCCATGGCTGAGCAGCTGCATGCAAACCATACGTCACCAAGTGCAATGCAAAGCGTCGGATGCAGTGGTGTAAAGCAAGCCACCACTGGACTCTAGAGCAGTGGAGACATGCTCTCTGGAGTGACAAATCACGGTTCTCCATCTGGCAATCTGATGGACAAGTCTGGGTTTGGTGGTTGCCAGGAGAACGATACTTGTCGGACTGCATTGTGCCAAGAGTAAAGTTTGGTGGAGGGGGGATTATGGTGTGGGTTGTTTTTCAGGAGCTGGGCTTGGCCCCTTAGTTCCAGTGAAAGGAACTCTGAATGCTTCAGCATACCAAGACATTTTGGACAATTCCATGCTCCCAACTTTTGAGCAGTTTGGAACAGTTTGGAGCTGTCCCCTTCTTCTTCCAACATGACTGTGCACCAGTGCACAAAGCAAGGTCCATAAAGACATGGACTCCCACACAATTTTTATCATGGAAGGCTACCAGAAGCTCTGTTGGATGAAGGCCACAGCTCCTATACTCTCTTTGGAGGTGTCCATCTCCAACACAAACTGGCGAGATGGGTCCAGGACAGCCAGAATGGGTGCTGAGGTGATGAGAGTCTTGAGCTACTAGAATGCCTTGTCAGCTTCGGGGGTCCACCGCAAAAACGGTTGGGGAGAGGTAAGTGTACGCAGAGGCGCGCAGAGGAATTTGCAGATAACCCGGCAGTATAAGTTAGCAAAACTGAGGAATTGCTGAACCTTCTTCCAGTTATCTGGAACTGGCCACCCTCCAACAGCTCTTAATTTAGCCGACTTAGGACTACAAGGAAGCCCAGGTAGGACAGTGACCCGGCATGAAATTTACACTTCTCTGCATTGAAAAACAGTTGATTTTGGAGAAGTCATGTGAGTACCTGTCTTAACATGGCCCCAGCGAGTTTTCAGATGGGGGAGATGATCAGAATATCATCAAGGTAGATGAACACAAACCGGTCCAGAAACTCTCAGAGCATGATGTTTACCAGCACCTGGAATACCGCTGGGGCATTGGTCAGTCCAAAGGGCATGACAAGATACTCATTGTGGCCTGAAGGGGTATTGAACCTGGTCTTCCACTCATTGTCTTCTCCGATGCGCACCAGATGATAGGCGTTTCTCATTGACAGGTTGGTGAAGACCTTGGCTGCTTGCAGCTGCTCGAAGGCAGAGGACATCAGTGAGAGGATAGCGGTTCTTTATAATCACTTCATTAAGGGGCTCATAGTCAATGCAAGGGCACAGGGAGCCATCTTTCTTTTTTACAAAGAAGAAATCCATCCCAGCAGGAGGAGGGACACATGAGGCCCACCTGGAGGGAGGTACGGATATAGTCCTCCATCGCAGCTTTTTCTGGTCATACATACGGAGGAATACAGCCTCCCCTTGGGAATGAATGTCTTGGGAACGAGGTCGATGGCGCAGTCGTAGGGGCGATATGGTGGAAGAGACAAGTCCACCGTCTTGCTGAACACCTCTGTTAGGTCATGATGGCAAGCTGGGAGAGATAGGGAGGACTGGGGCTTTGGTCATCCTTCTGCATACACCTGCCCGGAGAGGAAGGTGTCATGTAGGGGTCAGTAGCTCCATCTGCTGTCCGGGAAACATCTGCGGAGCCATCTCAAGATGCAGCTCACACTGCACTAGTTCTGCAATTGTCTGTGTTGCCTGGGAACTTGGCTGAAGCGACGAGCCAAGGAGGAGCTGCGAGTTGGCTGAGTTCTTTCTGGCGATTTTGTACTGTGAGGCTTCCATGCTGAGCAGGGAACCCAAATGCACTACTCTTGCAATCAGATCGACATACGCAGGGACTTCCAGGAGAGACGGGGGTCCGTGCAATTCCAGGCGGTGGAAAAGACGCACAGAAACCTACTCTACCCTACTTTTTTCATGTTGTTATATTGGGGTGTTATGTGTAGAGTTTTGAGAGAAAAATGAATTTATTCCATTTTGGAATGAGGCTGTAACATAACGTGTGGAAGAAACAAAACATTGACTTTAGGTTTATGAGCAGTGAAAGCTGAGCCAGGGTACCTAACTCTGTGAACCTTTTCTTCAACAAACATTGGGTTTCTCTCTTCCTTCTCCTTCTGACACAACCAGACACACTGTTTTATTTCTTTATTGATTCAGTCTTTTTTTAAAGCACATTAATTTGTGGAGGTTCCCTGAATGAATTAAAATCTTGATTGCATATTGTTGGTATAATATTAGTATATTGAGGGATGTCAGAGGTTAATAGGAGGCAGGAACATTCCTTTAATAAAGATAAAAGAGATCATAATCTACTTTAGGGTGAAAGCAAGTTGTTTTCAACTTGTCCATTCAGTGATTTTGCTTTTCATTTACAGACTAAGAATGAGGAGGAAGATGTTTCACCCAACAACAAACAGCTGATGGATAATAAGCGAGGAGAGAGAGCAGACAGTGGGTTCGTGAACCCAGGTATGAAACCAGGAAAATCTGTCTGTGGGATATTGTGGGATAGGATGCCTCTCTTTTGCCACAGTTTTCTCTGAAGCAATGTGTCAAAGGTGCAGGCATGTAAAAGAGGCAATATATAATAACCAAGAGTAGGTGAAAGGTAGAGCCGGCTGAGTTAACAAAGTGATCTTGGATGCCAATAGGAAGGACAATGAGCTTTGTAAAAGTTTTGTAAAACTATAACAGGACATAAACAATTGTGACTCAGTATACACTTACTGTAATTGATAGGATGTCTTTATTACAGTCCACAGTATGTGAGAGATAACTTGAATTTATTCTGTCATTTTATTTATATTCCCTCAAATATCTGTGCTTCCTTTCAGCATTTGACATGTCAGATGAAAAGCATGACGGAAGAACAGCTGATCTGAAACGTGAGTCACCAAAACTCAGTGATTCTGATGTTAGTGTTGTTTAGTAAACCAGTTCACATACCCTATTTCATTATGTCTGAGAAAATATGTGCTCAGTTATTCCTGTATTCCAGCAATTATCCTATCTCTTCCTTTTCAACAATTGCCTGTTTTATTATCCTAGTGTCTGTGTGGCACATACTTTAGTTCATGACCTATATTTTACTAAAATCCATTTCCTGATGACTGTATACAACACTACACAACACTTCTATTATTTATTGCTATTTCGCATTTGATCAATAACAGTTACACCCTCCATGTCCTTTCTGAACAGGTGAGCCACCTGTTTAATTCCCGATTACCAGTGTTGTACCAGTTCATACTTAAAAATAACTAGCTCAAATCAGTTCACACATATGAAAAGGAACTGGTTCATGTTCATAGTTCACTTTAAAGAAAATGAACTAAGTTCACAGTCCTACAAATTAACTAGTTGACATTCATTTATCACATTCTTTTAAATAAATATGACGCTATGTTACTCATGAGAACCCCTTCTTAACTCATTGGGTGCTAGCCCTTTTTTAAAACAGAAAGTACCTTGTTCCAGCGTTTTTGCCCATTTTGAGTTATATTTCAAGACCCACAGAATATTTTGTACTATGACTCTGAAAACACTGAATAGCTCAAATGAAAGAAGAGACTCTCTATTTCATCATGATTTTTGTTTTTACCTTGTTCCAGTATTGTTTTATCTGGAGGAGAATATAGGCCAGTTTCACCAAAATCACCACTTTTCGTCCAGATTCTGTTTGTTTTGCTCTCTAATCGCGATCGTCTCCATTTCCTGCTTTGATTTCTGTGGCGTAATCCGTCTCTTTATGTCCCTACTACAAATCCCAGAAGCCCCAAAATTACTCACAGGCTCTGTGAGAGCGCTCTTTTGTCCCAGCTGCCAAAAAAAGGAAAGACTAATACCTACGTTTATGGCACTCTTCTATTTTAAAAACATACATACTCGTCTTTAGCACTCAGAGTTAACCATTCATCACAAGCTGTAAATCACTTCTGCTCCAAAACAAATCAAACGGTCATACTGATGAAGTATCAAGATGGCACCGAGCTCCACTACAGAAATACAGTACATGATTTTTAAAAAAAAAAAAAAATAGAGCTGGTGCTGCTGCCCTGATCGGGCTTTATTACTTGCCCTGGGCATTTGGGGAACCATTAACGGTGGACCCTGGAACAGTTTGTGTCCCATATCATTTTGATCATTCTGTTATTCTATAAAATGCTTTTCTTCCTCCTCAGCTGCTGTCAGTAATCAGCTGGTCAGTAAAGAGTCCACCGCAGAAGGTTCCATCTCCTGGAGAGTCTACCATCAATACTGCAAAGCAGCTGGAGGTCTGATCCAGCACACATGCACACACACACACACACACACACACACACACACACACACACACACACACAGCAATCCAATAATACACATTTCACACATGGACCACACAGTGGAGGATGCTTGATGTGACTGTGTTAATGCAGGCTACATCGTCTGCTTCCTGGCCCTCCTGAACATCATCCTGATGACTGGATCAATAGCCTTCAGCAGCTGGTGGCTCAGCTTCTGGCTGGGGCAGGGTGATGGGGTGAGAACCATATCTCTCCCTCCCTCTCATTCAATGTTTCTCTTCACACAGTCAGTGTTATCCAGTCTTTTCCAAAACCAACAATCCAATAACCACACAGTTTTTCCTCAGTCAGGTGTGCACAGAGGTGTGTACAAGAAAAAGGACAGATATAAAAGTTTTCTCTGCTGTACATTCTTGTGTGTGGGACATGATGATCAATAAATAATATACACTACTCACATTAAGTTAGGGATATTGTGAGGTCCTTGGTGGATTTTACACATAAGGTGTTTGTTTCACTTCAACGATTTTGGGATAGGGAGGCAACTGTATTAGGGTGATAGGGGCACCTCATATTGTACTTACACACTGGGGCCAATACCAAAAAATATAAAAAGAAAACCTTTTTCAATGTGGCATCAAATTCAACATTCTGGGGGTATAAAAAGATGGTAATGTCAGAAAGACATTCCCTGTTAATCATTCGAGCAGCCATGAACACACAACATCACTTAACAGACGAGCAGTGCCACCTGGCCATAGCACTCCTTCAGGCAGCGAGCAGGCAGTCAGATGTTACTCGTGAACTTGGTGTGTCTGAAAGTGTCGTCAACAGACTTGCAGTAAGACATAGAACTACTGGCAGTGTTTGTGACAGACCCAGGAGTGGAGCCCCACGAGTGATGGTCCGCAATGATGACTAGTACCTAAAAATCTATGCACACGCTATTATTCAACTGCCACACAGCTGCAGGCCTGTTTATGAGAAGTGGGTACTAGGGTTTCCAGACAAACCATTCACAACCAACTCGTTCAAATCGTTCTTGTGACCGTTTGCAGTGGGCTCAAGACCATGTGACCTGGACAATGCAGCAGTGGTCTACCATCCTGTTCACTGATGAGTGTCGGGTCACCTTGCACAGAAATGATGGTCGTCAGTGCTGAGCAAGCATCACCAGTCAGCGCAAAACAGATTTGGTGATTTTAGATGGCTCAGTCACAGCACATTCTTACCTTAGAGACATCATGGAACCCATCATCATCCCCCAATGCCACCAGCACACTCCCAACTTTCTGTTCATGGATGATAATGCTCCATCACATGGTGCCAGAATTGTCACAGCTCTTCAGGAATTCGGAGTGCCTCATATGGTATGGCCAGCAATGTCCCCTAACCTGAACCCCATAGAGCATGTCTGGGACCAGCTGAAGCAGCAACTGGATGCTCGTACCCCACCCCCACCTGACCTGACAGAACTACGTGTAGCACTTGTGGAGGAGTGGAAGCATTGCCCCATCGCTGTCAAGCTGTCATTACTGCAAATTGTGGAGACACCTGTTATGGACTTTGTCAATTTTGGTTATTTAAGGCTATCTTTGTTATAGTCTAAATTGTTGGGGTAATAGATCTTGAACTAATGAAAATGGTGTTTCTTCTCATTCATTGATAGTAATATCAAAGAGAACTATTACTTATTGCATTAATTCAGACCAAATACCAAATGCATTCATGTAAATAACAAGATTCCAAGTTATTGTTATTCACAAGTTATTGTGAGTAGTGTATAATAAGAACAGCTGATGCTAACTGATGAACTAAGTGTTCTGTCTGTTAAGTTTGGTCATGTTGAGAATCATTTCTGTCTTATCATTTTGTCCTGTCATTTCCTGTTTTATTTTGTAGTGTCCTTTCTCCATCTCATTTTAGGTGTTTTTGCTTCCCCCCTCCTGTGTTTACTGCCTGTGTGATTGTCTTGCCCCGCCCTGATTGTTTTCACCTGTGCTCCCTTACCTCATGTTTAAATACTTCTGTCTCCTCTTTGTCTTGGTTGGTGCTTCTCTTCCTTTTCTGTCAAGTGTTGTTTTTCATCTGTTCAAGTCTGCTATTCCTTCATGTCTGTCCACGTCAGGTTTTTCATCTGTGTCTGTCAGTTTCTGTAGGCTTTTGTGTAATTACAGTCAGCCCATCAGTCTTTTTCAGTCAAGTCCATGTCAGTGGCTTTTGTTACTTTGTTTTCTTTGTTTGTCGAGTTAGTGTCCTGCCTGTCAGGCTTTGTTTTGTTCCTTAGTTTCATTAGTATTCTCACCTTTTGTGAGCATTTCTGTTGAGGGGTCATGTCTTTATTTTTGTTAGTAATTTCCTGGTTTTTGTTCCAGTGATTTTGGTTATCTTTGTCAAGTCAGTCCAGTCTGTTATAGTTAGTGTACCCTTCTCTTTGAAGCACCTTTAATTAGTTTTGTCTGTGTTGTTTAGATTAATTTTATCCTTTCTGAGTGTTTCTGTTAGTTTACATGTTAATAACTGCCCTCTTTCATATCCATAGTCTGGTCTTGTCTTGTGTTTCCTTTGTAATATTTTTTGAGTCCTTGCCTATGAGTCCTGCGTTTGGGTTTGAGTAGAAATCTGCCTCTGTGACACTAAGAAATAATGGTGCTCAGTAAGCTCAAAGAATGTGCATGGTTCAGTGGACTCGTATGTCTGTTATGTGAGGCAAAATAATACATCATCCAAATGATTCCTGCAGAGGGAGACAGGAAGTCAATTTAGAGCCCGAAGCACAGACTTTCTTATCTCTCTGTTTTACCTTTACCTTTTCCCGCTAAACTGATATGGATCCAAATCAAACCAATTTTATTTGCTCAATCCTTTGTATTGTTCTAGTTCTAATCACTAAGCTGACACTCTGGGTATCCCCCTCACACGCACCTGGGTTAAAAAAGTTTTGACAAACAGACCCCACACTGTGAGACTTGGCCCCCACCTTTCCTCCACCCGCACACTGAACACTGGCTCACCACAGGGCTGTGTGCTGAGCCCCTCCTACACTTACGACTGTGGCCCGACCCAGGGAAACAACGCCATTGTCACAGTTGCTGACAACACCACAGTGTTCAGACTGGAGATGACGCAGCCTACAGAGAGGAGATCCAGAACCTCATAACCTGGCATTCAGACAACAACCTGGCTCGGAAGATCACAAAGACAAAAGAGATTATCATGGACTTCAGGAGAAACAGAACTGAACTGCTCCCCCTCTACAATAATGGTGAGTGTGTGGAGAAGATCCACACATTCAGGTTCCTGGGAGTCCAGATCTCCAGTGACCTCTCCTGCACAGTAAACATCACATCTGTCATAAAGAAGGCTCAGCAATGTTTAGACTTTCTGAGAATCCTGAGGAAGAACAACCTGGACAGAAAACTACTGCTGGCCTTTTACTACTGCTGGCCTTCTACCACTCCTCCATAGAGAGCCTGCTGACATACTGTGTCTCCACCTGGTATGAGAGCTGCACTGCTGCAGACAATGAGAGGCTTCAGAGGATAGTCAAGGCAGCATGGAGGATTGTTGGCTGTCCTCTCCCTTCCCTGATGGACATCTACTCCACCTGGTACCTCAGCAGAGCTCAGAACATCATCAAGGACACTTCACATCCTGGTTCTCAGCTGATTGAGCTGCTTCCTTCTGGGAGGCACTACAGGTGCTTCAAAGCAGGACAAACTGAAGAACAGTTTGTTTTTCAAAAGCTGTCACCACCCTGAACTCTCACATGTAACAACCCTAGCCATCAGTATAATGTTCATGTAATTTAGTTTAATCCATTTTTTACATTCCTTCTTTACATTCCCAGTGTTTATTCCCTGTTGTAATCCATACTCATATTCATATTTGCATTTGTATGTAAGACAATTTATTCTACTTAATTTTTATGCTTATTTTTGGATTTACGTTCTAAAAACTATATACGTATTTCCATACTTATTTCTCATTTTAATCCTTATTTTATCCTTGTGCACTGAAAAGGGAGACACTTTCATTGTACAATTGCATAATAACAACAAAGGGCATGCTCTTCTATTCCATTGTGATTATCTTACCTATAACTCGCGTAAATAGATTTTGACACATCTCTCTTTGAATTTGGCTAAACGGTCGTTTTGATGAGTAAAAGAAACAGTTTTGTCTCTCTATACAGCTATTAAACACTAACTTAAATTCAGATCTAGTGTACTGACTGATTACCACACTTAAGCAGATCTAACAAATATCCTGTCCTTTCCACACATCTTCACTGTTTGATGATTGTATTAACGATTCCATGAAAATATTCTTGTAGATATGAAATATATTGGTAAATGGTAAATTGTCTTATATATGTTTTGTTCTTTTCCCAGTCATCAAATAGGACAACTTCAGACCAGGGTGATGTCTCACAACACCCACGGCTGCACTTCTACCAAATGATTTATGGTGTGACGGCGGCCGCCATGATTATATTTGCCATTCTCAAATGTTTCTTCTACACTTGGGTCACCTTGAATGCTTCCTCCAAGCTCCACAACATCATGTTCAAGAAGGTACCAGCCATCTTTTTACCATCAAACATAGATAAGTCAACAGTAAGTGTCACAGATCAGATAACACTTTATCCATCCCGATGGAAATTCTTGTGCAACAGTTGCCATACACAGTAGGAAACGTAAATAGATTCAAAAAGGTACACGGTGCAGATTAGTGCAAAAATGTAATATGGTCCAAAAGAAAAAAATAGTGGTGTACATAATCTGCAGACACAGCTCAGACACATCATTGTCAATATATACCTCGAACAGCCATCTATCCTCTGAATGCTCTAGGTTACTTGTTGTAAAATTACACGAGGCTCTGATAATCTCACAACAATTCATTTTATACAGTGATGTCAAGTTTTAAAAAACATGGTCTCACTGCAATGAAATGTATACCGTGGGGGCTAACATCACACTTGAGTACATGAGGGCTCATCAGATCCACAAGAGTCTCAGCTTTCCATTTAGTGGAATTCCCAGACAGTTTAGCTGAGAAATATTTTTAGAATATACAACAATAACTAAAAATTTGGGATTAGCATAAAGTGGGCATGTCTTTAAAGGGTATCCATGAAAACCATTGTCATTCATACAATATATCATAAGGTCAGAGGTCAAGGGACCCTTTTGAAAATCGCCATGCTAGTTCTCCTTGTCAAAAAGTAGCGCAGTGTTATTTATAATTCCTCCCTAAAAGCTACCTTAACATGGTAGGCACCAGTGCATTCCCTGAGTTTTCTTGTTTCATGTGATTCCAGTATTGTCACTGTAGCTCTAAAACTGAGACTAGTACTACTTCCGGAAGACAAAATTGTCTCAGCTTGCCAGTGGTCTATTGGAGTGGTAAGGGATTAAATGAATCTAACCCTACAATATTTATAACATAATTCACCATTGAGTTTTTTTTTGTCCTGTCTCAGGTTTTCTCCAGTCCCATGAGTTTCTTTGACACAATGTCAACAGGCCGCATTCTCAACCGCTTCTCCAAAGATCAGGAGGAGGTGGACACTGTTCTTCCCCTCTACATGGAGCCTTTCTTGCAGTATAGTCTGATGGTCACCTTCACCATTATCACAATCACAGTGGTCTTCCCTCCCATGCTGGTAGCTGTGGCTATTTTTGGAGCTTTGTTCACCCTCATTCTCTTGTGAGTGTATAGTCAGTCTTTTTATTGGCTAAACATTCAAAAAAATACATATACCTTATCTGCACACTGGCTTTATTAGGTAAACCTTGCATTAAACAATGCTCAGTTGGTACTAAGGGGCCCAAAGTGAGCCAATAAAATATCCCCACAGCATTACACCACCAGCAACCTAAACCATTGATGCAAGATAGGATGGATGCATGCCTTCATGTTGTTTACGCCAAGTTCTGACCCTACCATCTGAACGTTCAGCTAAAATGAAGACTGGTCAGACCAAGTAATGTTTTTCTTTCTTACATTGGCCAGTTGTGGTGAGTCTGTGTGAATCATAGCCTCAGTTTCCTGTTCTTAGCTGACAGGAGTGGCACCAGGTGTTGTCTTCTGCTGCACTAGTCCATCTTCTTCAAGGCTCCAGTGCTGAGCTTCACAGATGATATTCTGCATTCCTTTGTGTTCTGCAAATAACCACTGGTTATTTGAGTTACTGTTGCCTCTCTATCATCTCCAACCAGTCTGTCCATTCTCCTGTGACCTCTCACATCAACAAGGCATTTTCATCCACACAAAGGCCACTCACTGTATATTTCCTCTTTTTTGGGCCATTCTCTGTGAACACTAGAGATGGTTGTAGTAAAAATCCCAGTAGCTCAGCAGTTTCTGAAATATTCAGATCAGTCCGTCTGGGGCCGACAACCATGCCACATTCAAAGTCCCTTAAATCCCCTTTCTTTCCCATTCTGATGCTAGGTTTGAACTTCAGCAAGTTGACTTGACCATGTCTACATGCCTGAATGCATTGAGTTGCGGCCATGTGATTGGATAATGAGCTATTTGTTTTCCATCTATCCATTCATCCTCCTCCGCTTCTCTGGGGTTGGGTTGTGGGGGCAGCAGCTTTAACAGGGAAGCCCAGACTTCCCTTGCCCCTGTCACTTCATCCAGTTCTTCCGGAGGGATCCTGAGGCATTTCCGGGCCAGCCAGGAGGCAGTCTCTCCAGCATGTCCTGGTTCATCCCCACAGTCTCCTGCTGGTGGAATGTGAAACTGAGCCCCTCCCTGATGACTGAGCTTGTCACCCTATTTCTAAGGGAAAGCCCAGATACCCTGCAGAGGATACTCATTTCGGCTGCTTGTATCTGTGATTTTGTACTTTCAGTCACAACCCACAGCTCATGACTATAAGGTAAGAAGGTAGGAAGGTAGATCGACTGATAAATTGAGAGCTTTGCCTTTCAGCTCAGCTCCCTCTTCATCATGACAGATCAACACAGCGTTCACATCACTGCAGAAGCTGCAATGGTTCACCTGTTAATCGCCTGCTCCATTCTTCCCTCACTCCTGAGCAAGACCCCAAGATGCTTAAACTCCTCCACTTGGGGCGGGATCTCTTCCCCCAACCTGGAGAAGGCACGTCACCCTTTTCCAACAGAGGACCTTGGCCTCAGATTTGGAGGTGCTGATTCTCATCCCAACCGCTTCACACTCGGCTGTGATCCGCTCCTGCAAGAGTTAAAAATCACAATGAAGCCAACAGAAGTACATAGGCTGCAAAAAGCAGGGATTTAATACTGAGCCACCAAACAGGATCCCCTCAATGCCTTGGCTGTGCCAAGGAATTCTGTCCATAAAGGTTATGAACAGAATCGGTGACAAAGGCGCCTTGGCATATGAGGGGGTCCGGTACCCCATACTCCCAGAGCACTCCATGAGCGACACGTTCAAATGCCTTCTCCAAGTCCACAAAGCACATGTAGACTAGTTGGGTGTTTGGAAGGCAAACATATAGGCGGAAGGCAACATATATAGGAAGGCAATATATCCCTCATTCTCCAGGCCTCTCTCCAATTGAGCTTTTGTGGGATGAATTGGATTGATCAGTACTAAAAAAAACTAGTGGCTTAAAAAATAAGTGGAACAATGCCTTATATATGCTATGCTAATGTTAAGGCCAAAGGAGGCAAATACATGATAATCATACAAGAAATGTCTTCTGATAAGTTATTCTTTATTTAATAATCATGTTTATTTTTTTATTCACAAATTCAGTCTTGCTTCCAAACTTTTATCTATGTACTGTATGTATATGACAATTGTAATGAAGTTTTTTTCTTGTGATTTCTCTGCAGTATCATCAGGAGGAGTATCCGTCAGATGAAGAGAATGGAGAATATCAGTCGTTCTCCCTGCATCTCTCTCACCACCTCCACCCTGCAGGGCCTCAGCACCATCCATGCCTATAACATAAAAGACAACCACATTAAACTGTAAGATTCCCCAACATTAAATGCTTTTTACTAATTTTGATTTTTATGGACTTTACTGACTCTTCAGGCTACCGAGAATGTCTTACCTCTTCTCTTCTTTAAATACATGCAGTGTAAAAGCAGCAGGTGATGTTTAACTCTGATCTTAGAGGTGAAGTTTTAAAGTAAGTAGGTTCACTAAACCTGATATGTCTTCTATCATGTTCTAGATTTAAGGCACTGACTGACATCAACTCCAACTACTATTTACTGTTTCAATCTGGGATACGTTGGCTCTCCTTCTGGATGGACTTCATGGGTTTGACCATGACCTTGTTGGTGTCTCTGTTCGTAGTGCTCAGCAGCAATGAAGTCATTACTCCACCTTTGAAAGGCTTGGCCCTGTCCTACACAATACAGGCAAATTTGGACAGCAAATGAATGATCATTTGGTTTATCTTTGTAAAGATGCATCGCATGCAACAGTAACATATGTGTTAACAGGCCGTGTTTGTGTGTTGTCCAGCTGACAGGCATGCTTCGGTTCATAATGAAGCTGTCAACAGAGGTGGAGGCAAGATTCAACTCAGTGGAGCGGCTGCAGGAATACATCACGGTCAGACTCTGGAATAGAAAAATAATGACTTATTTTATATATCAATCCATCAATTTTTCCATTAAACTACTCAAGAAGTAGCCTGACAAGCCAGACTATGACATTGAATGTGTAGTCTGGGGGCAGTCCACAGGCAGAGTTGAAGCCATAGACTGTAAAAAGTGGCCTGTGGGTGTGACCAACCATTGCCATTCAAACTGCCTCTGCACGTAATAGGCCAGTGCTATGACCAATCAGAGCAATGGACAGTGTGACGTATTCAGAGCAATCCTTTTAGCTACCAGTGGAGCCAGCTGGCATATTAGACTTTTGCCGTAGCTGGTCGGCAAAACAGCAAATACATCCTTCTTTAAAACAAATGACTTGAGTGCTTCTTTCTGCTCTTTCCACTCAAGAAAAGCCCAGTCTAGCTCCTCCAGAATCGATGACAGAGCCGATTCAAATGAACGCTGTTCGTTAGCCACAGCCATCTTGTTTGTTTTGCTATCTACAGCATCTACAGCATTGTGCTAAGCTCGCCCCAATGATTTGCTATGCAGATAGAGCATTGTGATTGGTCCGACAGACTCCTTGCTGGAGCCAGGATTAGCTCCTATGGTACGCCACTAGACCATCCTGCTCGGCAAAAATATTTTTTGCCGCTAGGATGCATCTACATTTCTAGGCTACTCAAGAAGAGCTTCAGATGAGCTGAGTTTCTGCTCTGTTAATCATCAGCAGACACATCTCCTCTACCCTCCCTCTATCCATCCATCCATTTTCTACCACTTATCCTCACATAGGGTCGTGAGGGGGCTGGAGCCTATCTCAGCTGTCTTAGGGTGGAAGGCAGGGTACACCCTGGACAAGTTGCCACCTCATCACACAGAGACAGACAACCATTCACACTCACATTCACACCACACCTAATTTAAATTAGCCAAATAACCTAATCCCCATGCATGTTTTTGGATGGTGGGAGGAAGCCAGAGTACCCGAAGAGAACCCACGCAGACACAGGGAGAACATGCAAACTCCACACAGAAAGGCCCCGGGCCGGGAATCAAACCCGGTACCTTCTTGCTGTGAGGTGACAGTGCTAACCACTACACCACCATGCCGCCCACCTTTCCTCTAAATTGTTGTTATTTATTATGTTCAGGTTTGTACGTCTGAGGGCCCGAGACACGTAAAGGAGGTTGAAGTCCCAGAGGATTGGCCGAAGAGTGGAAGCATCACCTTCCAGGACTATAAGATGAAGTACAGAGAGAATACACCCATTGTCCTGAATGGACTTGATTTCTTCATCCGAGCTGGAGAGAAGCTGGGCATTGTGGGAAGGACAGGCTCTGGTAAGACCCTGACCCTACCAGTTTTTCATAAATTTGGTGTGAATGGGCTGTTCAAGATTTTGTCATATTAAAATGGTCAATTGATCAAGAAACTGTCATTATAGAGTTATGCCATTTTACATAGTAAACAAACAGCATCTCATCAAATCTTTGGATTTAAATGTGTAAATGAGTTTCTACTTTTATGTCCTCTGTGCTTTGTGTCTGTAGGGAAGTCCTCTCTAGGCATGGCTCTGTTCAGGCTGGTGGAACCAGCAGCAGGAACCATCCTGATAGATGGAGTAGACATTATGGACATTGGTCTCCATGATCTGCGCAGCAAATTGTCTGTCATCCCTCAGGATCCTGTGCTTTTTACTGGCACAGTCAGGTAGCCATTTCTGACTCCACAAAATGTTAATTTTGCAAACCCACAATTTTCACTGTGGTATTGTATTGTTATTATTATTATTACATATCATTTTTATAGACATACACAGTGCTTAACCAAGGCAAACCTACAAAAAACAGATTATGAAAAAATTAGGTGACCACACGAGCCATGTGTTTAAGAAGAGGAAAATAGTACATAATAAATGTGTAAAGCATCGGCCTTGTGCAGACAGGTCACCCATGTGCTTGTCTTAATATGTGTTAACTAATGCATTCAAAGAATATTGGAGATATTTGAGATAAAGGTGATGCACTTCTAGCTCAATAGCTTTCTGTCACTCTGTCCTTTGGCGTACAGACAGTAGACAGCATCTTTCATCCACAGAAGTGTTGCAGATAGCAGATAGTCACTGGCTGCCATCTGTGATAATGTCTGTGTTTACCTCCAGGTACAACCTGGACCCCTTCAATAACTACTGTGATGAAGAGATCTGGGCAGCGCTGGAGAAGACCTACATGAAAGATTCAGTGTGTTGTAGTATATTAATAGATTCATAACTATTTTTTGCCAACCAAACTTTGGCCTGCATGTATTAGATTGGATAAGAGTGAAATGATAATTTCTTTTACCAGCTTCATGTACTTAATATGTCAAAGTAAAAATACTCAGAACAGGAACTCAAAAATGTCAAACTATCCCTTTAATGATCTGTTTGATCTCTGTCAGATTTGGTCACAAAATTTTAATAGCAGAAGTAAGAGTTGTGTCCCTCCTTGAGCCGTCACCTGACTGTGGTAGAGGGGTTTGAGTGTCCTAATGATCCTAGGAGCTAGGTTGTTGGAGGCTGTGTACCCCTGGTAGGGTCATCCAAGGCAAACAGGTCTTAGGGGAGGGACCAGATGAAGGACGGCTCTAAAAACCCTCAATGACGAATAATTTAAATAGACCTTATTTTCCCTCGCCCAGGCACGGGTCACTGGGGCCCCCCCTCTGGAACCAAGCCTAGAGGGGAGGCTCAATGTACCCATGGGGCCCGGCCAGGCAGACCCAAAGAGACAACATGGGTCCCCCTTCCCCTGGGCTCACTACCCCACCTAATGGGGTGGCTGTGGCTCAGTGGGTCAGCAGGTCGTTTAGTGATTGGAAGGTCACTGGTTTGAATCCCAGCTCCCCCTAGGTGCACGTCGAAGTGTCCTTGAGCAAAATATTGAACCCCAAAATTGCTCCTTGCATGGCAGCCTCTGGCATGAGTGTATGAATGTTTGTGTGAATGGGTGAATGGGGCATGTAGTGTAAAGTGCTTTGAGTTGTCAGTAGACTGGAAAAGTGCTATACAATTGCAACACTATTTACCATTTTACCTGTAGGTGGAGCCAAGGGGGTCGGATGCAGTGTGAGCTGGGTGGCAGCCGAAGGTTGGCAGTCCAATCCCTGGCTTCAGAAGCTAGCTCTAGGGACATGGAATGACACCTCTCTGGTAGGGAAGGATCCTGAGCTGGTGGGCAGGGTTGAGAAATTCTGGCTAGATATAGTTGGGCTCACCTTGACGCACAACTTGGGCTTCGGTAACAGTCCTCTTGAGTGGGGTTGAACTCTGTTCAACTCTGGAGTAGCCCCTGGTGAAAGGCACGAAGCAGGTGTGGGCATACTAAATGCACCTGGCTCGGTGCCTGTACGTTGGGGTTTACCCCAGTGGACAAGAGGGTAGCCTCCCTCCACCTTCGGGTGGGAGAATAGGTCACGACTGTTGTTTGTGCTTATGCACCAAACGACAGTTCAGAGTACCCACCCTAATTTGAGTCCTTAGAGGGGATGCTGGACTCGGGACGTTGTGAGTCGGTGGGGAGAATACTTCGAGACCTCCTCGATTCCACCAACATGCCTTCCTATGAGGAAGCAGAGTCTGGGGACTCTGAGGCGGGATCTCCTATCTCTGGGGTTGAAGTCACTGAGGTGGTTACAAAGCTCCTTGGTGGCGGGGCCCCAGGGGTGGATGAGATCCGTCCAGAGTTTCTAAAAGACTCTGGCTGTTGTGGAACTGTCGTGGTTGACACATCGTTGGACATTGGACAAAGTGCTTCTGGATTGGCAGACGGAGATGGTGGTTCTGCTTTTGGGGGAGCAGAGGGTGTGTTCCAACTACAGGGGATCACACTGCTCACCCACCCCCACCCCCCCACACCCCCCCGGTAAGGTCTACTCTGGAGTTCTGGAAAGGAGGGTTTGACGGGAAGTTGAATCTCAGATTCAGGAGAAGCAATGTGTCCTGGCTGTGGAACAGTGGACCAGCTCTACACCTAGTGCAGTAGTATAGTAACATAGAGATGTTTGTAGATAGTGCATGTTACGTCATATGTTGCATGATGCTTTCTGCTTGCTACTCTGCTTACAACTACTGCCAGCCACTTGTCCCTGTCGGGGACGAAAAGAGGAACTGAGTGCGTAAGTCTCCTCCGACTGGTACATAGGCTCTCCACCACCAAGACCCCTGCAGTGCCTCCTCATGGCCGCACATGGTAACTGGGTACCCCGCGCTCCCAGGCTAGACTGTCTGGGATCTCGGAGCAGCAGGGGGCCCCAGAGATGTGGCGTATAGGCCCACCTTGTGTGGACACACCCTGATGCCCATCAACCCCTGCACCAACTATGGGTAAATAGCCCCACTGCCTTGTGGGTAGTCTATTTAGGTGAAGGCTAAGGGGGGCAGCCCCTGACAGAAAAGCAATGTGCTGGCAGTGTGCAAAAGGCGGGCCTTAAAAGACAAAGGACCTGGCAGCCTCCTGCAGCCATGTTGAGGGACTGGTCATCACGGGCTTACCCACGCCACTGGGCTTACCTCATTATCGCGAAGACAGTGCTACTGGGAAGAGCGCTCCCCTATGGTACTTTACATAATTCAATGCAAAGGTATCCACCGCTGACCATGGTGGGTCTTACCTTCCTGGACATCTGGTTGAAGTCTGGCGGTGACAGGGTGTCTGGCGACAGGAGCAGGTATGAATGTTACTGGGAGCTCCTAGCTATAACCCTGCACAGAGCTATTATGGTTGCTAACAGCTGGGATGGCTGCTGTTTTCAGCAGACCCCTGTGTGATTGAGCAGCCCTATTTAGGACAGCTCTGCTTACCCCAACTGGGGAGGAGCCTAGAAAAGGTGGCCTAAAAATTGCCCACCCATCTTTCGCCAAAACACGTTCCTGCGCCTGTTGGGTCATTCTGCCTCTGCGGTCGAAACAATGAAAAGAAAACATGCAACCTAAAACTGGCAACATGGAATGTAAGGACACTCCTGGATCATGGTTCTGATAGACCCCATAAGAGAATAGCTCTTGTTGCTGCTGAGCTGAGGAAGGGATGGGCTACACATTCTTCTGGAGGGGTTACCCCTCAGGAGAACAACATCTGCATGGTTTAAGACTATCCATCTAAAACAGTCTTCTACCAAGACTCAGTGAAACACCTGTTGGCATTAATGAGAGACTAATGACACTCCATATCCCCCTGGTTAAGAATCGCTTTGCTTCACTTCTTATGCCTATGCACCTACCCTGCTGTCGGAGAGTGAGGCCAAGGATTCCTTGTACCAGTCACTGGACGAAGCTCTTTGCCTGATCCCCAAGAATGACAAGATCTTCTGACTTGGGGATTTTAACGCCAGACTGAGTCAGAACAACCACATATGGAGTGGAGTACTTGGCAGACATGGCGTTGGCCAGGCTAATGCAAATGGAATGAGATTGCTCACTCTCTGGTCCAAGCATAACCTTATCATAACCAACACCATCTTCCAGCAAAAGACCAAATACAAAACATCATGGGTGCACCCTCGCTCCAAACACTGGCACCTGATAGATTATATCATTGTGAGGCACAGTGACATCAGGGATGTCCACATCAGCCATGCCATGAGAGGTGCAGAATGCTGGACAGATCACCAGTTGATCCTAGGCCTGATCCTCGGCTTTCTATGAGGCAGCAGCCCAAACGATCGGCTATAAGAGCAAGAACCACCAAGACTGGTTTGACGACAACTCAGACACCATCCATGACTTGCTGGAGGACAAGCACAGAGCACATCAGGCAACCTTAAGGAACCCCTCATCCAATAACACCAAGCATTAGTGGCAGAGAGCTCGGCGGGATGTACAAAGGGCTACTCGGATAATGCAGAACGAGAGGTGGACAAAAAAGGCACGTGAAATCTAGGCCCTTGCCGATAAAAATGACATGCATAATTTCTATAATGCTGTCAAGAAAATCTACGGCCCAACAAACTTCTGCATCACTCCCCTGAAAACAGCAGACAGTTTGACAATCCTGAAGGATCAGCCTAGCATCTTGCTGAGATGGGCTAAACACTTTACTACCCTGCTTAACCAGGACTCAGATGCATACCCCACTGTTCTCGATGACTTGCCTACACTTCCTCTGATGTAAGACCTAGATCAGCCCCCATCCTTCCTGGAGGTTCTATCAGCTACCCACTCCCTCAAAAACAACAAGTCCCCTGGTAATGACAACATTCCTGCCGAGCTCTTAAAACAAGGAGGCTACCTGTGTACAAGAACACTGCACAAGTACATCACCAAGGTCTGGGCCGATGACAACATGTGAACACAACAATGGAGAGATACCAGTATTGTCACCATTTATAAAAACAAGGGTGACAAGGCTGTCTGCGGCAACAGCAGGGGTATTTCGCTCCTTGCTGTTGCTGGTAAGGTCCCGGCGAAGGTGATGCTTCAGAGGCTGATTAACAACATCACAGAATCAGTACTGCCTGAAACGCAATCTGGTTTCAGGAAGAGCAAGAGCACAGTAGAAATGATTTTCACAGCTCAGCAGCTGCAGGAGAAATGCCAGGAATAACATCAGGACCTGTTCATGGCCTTTGTTGATCTCTCCAAAGCTTTTGACATTGTCCATAGAGAACTCCTATGGGAAATTCTTCTCAAGTTTGCCTGCCCCAGCAAGTTTGTTGGTATGGTATGATTGCTCCAGTGACTATAGGAGGACAGGAATCTCCCTCCTTGCCCGTACGTACAGGGGTTAGGTAGGGGTATGTATTAGCACCAGGACTTTTTAACATCTTCCTGATGTGTGTCACCCAGCCTCTCCACAAGGAGATTGAGGACAGCAGCAGTGTAGCAGTGAACTTCCATCTAGATAGCAACCTTTTTAACATAAGGAGGCTCCAGGCAACCACCAAACTGCAAAGGGTGAGAGTCACTGAGCTACAGTATGCAGATGACTGTGCTCTTGTATCTCATTGCCCACAAGATTTCCAGTCTGTTCTTGCTCCTGCGGTGAGAGCATACAGCAGGATGGGCCTGATTGTGAACACCATCAAAACAGAGGTTGTCTGCTGATGCCATCTACTGCACCTTCATTGTTCTGGTGAACAACTGCTGTTGTTCAATCCTTCAAGTACCTGGGGAGCATCCTCTCTGGAGACAACACCATTGACAGTGAGGTCCTGAACAGGATCAAGCAGGTATCAGTTTCTTTTGGGAGACTTCAGCGTCGGGTCTTCCAGAACAAGAATCTTCATCTCCAAATGAAGGTCTCTGTCTACCAAGCTATCTGCATCACTACTCTCCTCTACAGCTGTGAATCCTGGGTGACTTAAGGCTGGAATATACTTCTCTGACTACGTAATAGGTTATCCGACTCCGTAGCTACGGAGACCCCTCTAGCCCTCGCAGTTCTCCGTCATGATGCGTGTTGTGCACCCCTGCCGTGAAATGCACCCCCTCGGAAAGTGAAGCAATTTGCCTTAATATTTCAGATAAAACCAGGGGAAACTACAATTTTATGATTTAATTGTTTGTGAGGGAGATAGAAGAGAAGAACATCAATTGCTTTCAGTCTTTGAAACTCCTCTTTCTCAACACAAAATCAGATAATAGCGAATGCAATCCAACAACTTTCGGTATGTTCTGTGGAAATATACCCCAGCCATAATTACTAAATGAATTAAATGGATTTTTTGAGCAAGTTGAATGTGTTTGACTTGCCTTTCACAAGGCTAATCGATACAGTTCCTGTCCTGCCCGCGTTGCTGCAGAGGCTACCTGTCAGTCTGTTTCTGTGTAGGGCGAGGGGCTGCATTTTCACGGCAGGGGTGCAACTAGAGGACCAATCACAGCCCTTGTTGTCTCCTTCTTCCCTTGACAGATTGACGGACAGTTAAAAAAAAATTCCTGCGCCCGGAGAGGATGGAGAGGCTCTCCGGCGATGCAGAGGGCTCTCCGTCTCTACGTACAGCACTTTACGGAGTACTATAAATTGGCCTTTACAGCCACCACATCAGGGCCCTAGAGCAGTTCCACATACGCTGCCTCCAGCGCATCCTGGGATGTATGCTTCATTCTGAGATACTCTAAGACCAGCTGTAGGAGTATTGAGGCAACGATCACCCAGCACAAGGTACGCTGGCTGGGACACGTGGTGAGGATGCCCCCAAACCAGCTGCCTCGCAGGGTGCTACATGGCCAGCTACATCATGGTCGATGCTCTGCTGCAGGGCAAAAGAAGCATTACAAAGACCAGCGAATGACAACAAAGAAGTGCAGAATCAGACCTGAGGCTCAGGAGGATGCTGCTGCAGACCATAACACCTGGCGGCAGCACTGCCTTGAGGGGACTCGTATGATGGAGGAGGATTGGACAGCCAGAAGACAGGAGAGAAGACTCAGCAGGGAATACACCTGCAGCCCCTGGCAAAGCTCTCAATTTACCAGTGGATTTACTTTCCTACCCTCACCTATGTTCAAGAGCTGTGGGTCATGGCTTTAAGAACAAGATCATGGATGGTGAGGTGTACCGGGCGCATCTCACTGGGGGACGACCCAGGACACGCTGGAGAGACGAAAGCTGGCCATATAGTTGCTGTGTCTGCTAGCACGCACACAGTAGGTGACGTCATCGGCGTGCTCAAACCATTTATACTGCCGCACAACAGACGTGACAATAGTTGCAATCCTCTCCCGAACAGAGTTGTCACTGTTGTGAAAACGCATCCACAATCCACCGATGAAGCAAAAGTAAAGAATGTCACTGTCAAATGAATTGGTACTGGCAGCAGCGCTGGACTTGATGCTGCAGTCACTCGAAGAACAACAACAACTTCTTCGGAACATTCAGGTGAAAAAGTGAAGAAAGAAAAGATGGAATGTATGTCCTCTGCAGAATCACTACATTCGGAGACTTTTTCTTGGTTATAACAAAGCGGTCACAAAGATTCTTCCACATCTGCCTACATGTCGTTTCGTTCTTCCCCATGGTCTCTGCGATTTCTTTCCATGAGTTCTGTGCTCTCAGAGCATCTCTATATTCCTTCGAAGAAGAATCATACAGATGTCTGTAGAGACGGACCTGTTCACTCAGCTTGGTTTCAAGCGTGTCTATCCTCTTCCAGCTGTTCTGTGTTCCCTGTTTGGCATGCGCAAGACAGAAATTTGGTCATGTACGCAACAACGATGGCTTCCACATCATTTTGACATCACAATTGCGCGTGCGCCAGCAGACACAACAAGCATACAGCCGGCTTATGTCTCTGGGCTGGCTTGGGAATGTCTCAGGATCCCTCTGGTAGAGCTTGACCTGACCCCAGATAAGTGGAAGAAGATGGATGGATGGTGAAAGTTGTGTTTTCATTATTATTTTCCTACCTCAGATTTCCAAACTGGAACGGAAACTACAGGCACCGGTGCTGGAGAATGGAGAGAACTTCTCTGTTGGAGAAAGACAACTGATGTGTATGGCTAGAGCACTACTCCGCAACTCCAAGGTTTGTCGACATGAATCCACCTCATCTGATTTAGCTTTATTTACACACTGAATTACAACGGCCTCACATCTATCTATGTGTTGTCACACCACTTAAACTACTGCTCATGATATTTATTTTATTGACATTTATATCAATTAACCCTCCAGGACCAGTATCTCTTGTCAGTCTCTTACTTATGTGTCATATCATTACTATTCTCAGTGGTCTTGTGCTGATCTGCATGACTCTACCCTGTACCACCATCCTTAGCGCTCCTCCATCCCAAGTAGTCTCTTTGTCTTCACTAAGTGTTCCTCTTGTTGTCCAACAGATTATTATTTTAGATGAGGCAACAGCATCCATTGATGCAGAGACAGATGCCTTGATCCAGAACACCATCAATGAAGCCTTCCAGGACTGCACCGTGCTCACCATCGCCCATCGTATCAACACTGTGCTGCATGCAGATCGTATTCTGGTCATGGACAATGGAGAGGTAACAGACAAACACAGATACACAAAGATGAAATGTGTGCGATCCTAAAGCTGGACTTACAGTGAGTGCTCTGTCTGACAGGTGGCAGAGTTAGACCATCCGGATGTTCTGAAACAAAGACCAGACTCTCACTTCTCCTCACTTCTTGCTGCTGCTAACACTGTGAACACCTGAACCACGAAAGCCCTGAGGCCCCACAGAATCACTACACACTAAAATAATTATTCTCTATCACATCTCTCCATAATTCATGTGGACAAGACAATGACCAGATATTTCTCTCTATCCTAGCTCATTGGTGGGGACTTTTCCTTTATCTGTTATTTTACTGACTTGTCTATTTCATTAATATTGTAATTCTTACGAAACTGTCTAATGCTACTTATTGCTTTTAATTTTTTGCATAATTTCATATTTTTACCATTGCCTCCCCAAGACTGAATGTATACATTTATATTTGGGCTTGGGTGATTTAGCTGATTTAATAGATTTTGACTTTTACATTTTTTTAAAAAAAATATTCTTTTATGGACGTGACACAAGTTGTCATTTATTCCACTACAAAGTAGTAGTGAAATCAGTGGGGCATTTCATGGGTTAATAGCACGTCTATGATAACATTTCCCATGAAGCAGGTTGAAAGGATGTGCACGGTGGACCTAAACCACTACAACATCTGGATTTACAAATAATTTAAAGGTATTAAATGAATACATAATTAGCAATATAGAATATAGAATTATTTTCTATATAATATGGTTTGAAATTCTACAAAATCTGCTGCACCTGTCCTGCATCATTTGAAGAGAACTTAACGTAACATAATGACTCAAGCTGCCCAAACGGCACATAACAAAGCCTTCTTTTAGCGGTGAGTGATTTTGTTATAAAATTAGACTTGTTAATGCTGTCATATGCAACTTTCAGAGTGATAAAAAGTGTCAGTTTTGGCACGTGAAAGGCACTTTGTTAAAATATTGTGCATTATCCTTAGTTGTCCACCATAAGAACTTTTTGTATACTGATTTATGGAAATGCTCAGAAGAGAAGTTATAAACTTCCTGTACTTTTAAATGTTCATTCACTTGATCTCAAGGATTGACTGATCAGATTTGTCGAAAGTCACACTGGTGAAACAGGTTTGTGGTTTAGGTAGAGTGGTCTGGAGATTTTTCTCTGAATCAGTACAACTTTGTGATAAATTCTCCTAAATTGTTAGATACATAATAAATTCATAAATTCATAATAGGCTGATGTAGTTGAAAAAACTTTGTGCTAAGTTAATAGCTTATAGTCAATGAGCAGCCAGAGCCAGGTACACTTACCGAGACAAACAAAAAACACTACATTGAACACTGTTCTTTTAAATGGTTTGAAGAGTAATCAAGTCTTCAGTTCACTAGAATCTGGCAGTATCTCTCGGGCTAAGGGCATGCTGATCCTCCTGTGACAGAGGTAATTTCCACTGCTGTTGTCTGATCATTTTTTCAGAGTTTTCTTTAGATTAGATATATAAAGATAGAGGAGCAACAGTGAGTGTTTCAGGTCCAGAGGGTTTTAGAATTAGACTCGGAGTCAAATAAGGAGCTGCCATGTTGGTTCCTGCTTGTCAGCTGAGTGCGGCAGCCCCCAAGGGAAAATGTTTGTCCAATCAGGTGTTTAGTGTTTAGTTCCAGCACATCAAGCATCCAAAGCTGGGAATGGAGGCAATGCCTTACAATAAAAATCTTCCCTGTAGACACATCATCAGAGGCCAGATGTGGCCAGACAGTGGATACCTGGCTAGTTAACTGTTGGGTTCTATTCCCGAGTGTATATGTAAATTGAAAATATGTTTTAGCACCTTTCTAGTCTACTGTGCTTTGTACAAATTCTTACAGTGATGGCAGAGTCTGATTTGCAAGGTGCCAGTCTTCCAGGATCTGATCTAAATAGTCATTCACTTGTCCAAACTGCTCCACAGCCTTAAGGATCAGCTCATAGTTTGACAAAATGATTTCAAATGGTTAAGTAAATAGAGAACAACCAATAGCAATTTGGGACAGGGTCATCTCCATTTGCCAAGTCAGCTCTGACAAATTCTAATCAACTGTATTGTCACCATTTCAAGAAACATTTTCATAAAAGAATGCTGTGTAGTACTGTTACAGCAGAATGCAAAATCATTACACTCACTTTTACAGGACAAAATGAAGAAAGCGTATTCTTTGGAGGAGAACGATACTGAGGGAGTGTCTTTTGTAAGTATAGAAGAAACAGCAGCATCCATGAGAGCACTTCTGGCCTCTCAACATGTAGCTTTCATGTGGCTTCCTCTCTTTTCCTCTCATATTTTCTCCTGTGTCCTGTTTTTTGTTACAGATTTGTTTGATCCATTTTTTTGAGATTTTTAGTCTTTCGTTTTCTCTCCCCACCATCTGTTTCTCATGATGTTCAACTCTGATTATGTCACTCTGTTTTTTGTGTTTATGACTCTTAAGGCAGACGATCCAGAACTTACTGATCTGGACAATAGAGGAAAAGCCCACCCCACCCTGTTTGGAAAATACAGTTCGAGCTTTCAGACCCTCAAACCTTTCCGCTGGTCATCATAGTCAGTGTTGTTAAGCATTTTCTCAATTGTTTATTTTGATTGATGCACTTATGTATCATTTGATAAATAATTTTCAGGTAACAGACAATGTATGGTCCCCATTGTATATTAGCTGATGTGTCCATGTCTAGGTCCCACCCTCTGGACAATGCAGGTTTCCTGTCCTTTTCATCCTTTGCCTGGATGACCCCCATTTTGTGGGCCATATTCAGGAATAAGCTGGACGTTAGCTCTCTCAACCTGTCTCCTTTGGATGTAGCCGACACCAGTGGAGAAAGGTCTGATACTTCTCCCCACATTTCTCTGCTGTCATTTGATGCAGTTAGAGTACAGTATAAACAGTACATTTATAGAATATGACAAGCCTAGAACTACTCAAATTCAAATCTGGCAAAGGAGTGTGTGTAGTGCATCTGATGAGCGTTCCTGTTTTACTTTAATAACAAGGCTGTTGGTGTGTTTTGTGTACAGGCTCCACAAACTCTGGGAGGAAGAAGTAGTAAAGGTGGGACTGGAGAAAGCCTCTGTGGTTCGAGTGATACTCCGCTTTCAAAGTACCACACTGATTCTGTCTGTCATCGTTTGTGTCCTTTCCATGATAGGATGCTTTCTTGGCCCGGTAATTTTATTTGAATTTGAATATCAACGGTTTTAGTGATTCCTCTATTGTACAGATCCAGCCTTCTCTAAAGTTTGTCAAAGGTTCTCTGTAAGCTAATCTGACACAGTAGAAGCATTTTTTATTGCTTCACAGAAGTTTAAGTTAAAGCAGTATCATTGTTTATTGTAAACCTCTCTGTTCTTTCAGACTATTCTGGTCAATGAGATCCTAAAATATGTTGAGGACCCAGAAAAATCCACGGTATCCCACGGTGTTGGTCTGTCCTTCAGTTTGTTCACCACAGAGTTCCTTAAAACTTTTCTACTGTCCGTGATGTGGGTGTTGAACCTGCATACTGCAGTCAGACTGAAGGGTGCCTTTTCTTCAGTGGCCTTTCAGAAAATCATCTCTCTGCGGGTTCTTAGTGGCATTTCAATGGGAGAGGTAACTACGGTGTTACAAACATAAGGGTTGATGCTCATTTAATGCAGGGTGCCTGCATTTCTCTCGGAAAGCAATCTTATCTTATACAGAATCAATTTGATCAACGTCTGTATGGACCTGTCATGATAATCAAGAAATCAATTAATCGCACAATAAATGGCAGCCTCTATATATCGCCCTGCGCGTACGTGTTCAGGAGGAGGGGCTGCTAGCAGACACACAGAGAGCAGCTGTAGCAGGTGAGTCAGTGAGGAGTAGAGAGACAGGGTAATGAGGAGAAATTAGTCAAAGTAATGAAAGAGATGATTTCATAGCTGATTGCCTCAGCTCCAATCCCAATTACAATGTTAAATACCAGAGTTTGACATTAACAGTTGCCCGAATGCCTGGGTCAAGTGAAAATAACTGGCGGATAGGCAGACAGTGCGTGGACGTGCCTGATTGGGCCAGCTGAAGTTGCGGAGCCTAGCTGGTGCCACTGAGCCAGACGGGTGTCGCTGAATCCCGTGCCATCTGTGATACTTTATTAGTATGATAATTTGATTAGTTATCGAGTGGCGGTGATTTACAGCTGGTGATGAATGGTTTAGAAAAGGTTCTATTGAGTAACATATGGCGCTTTTCCACTACACTGTAACGGAACGGTATGGCCCAGTTTTGTTGCTTTTCCATTACAACTGAGTACCTCCTCGGTGTGGGCGGGGTCATCATACCACAGTGCAAAACTGCCATAACTTCATTTGCATGTGACACAGAAAACCAGGAAGAAGAAGAAGAACAATAACACAAACAATGGAAGACAAGGAAGCGATCATGTATTTGTTGCTCCCTCTGTGGCTTTTTGTCACGCACAAAGCGAAAGAAGAGAGACAGAGAAGACTCCAGGGAGTGTAAAAATAGCGAAGCAGTTGCCGGTTTTAAAAATGGCGAAGTTGAGTTGTTTTTGGCTTTTACAGTCCAATCGGACGTTCCGCATCCAGTGACGCTTCCAATGATGACACTCGTTGGCCAATCAGTGGAAGGCAGTCGGCTGACGTTACAGTTTAGTATCGCTTTGGCTCGCTTGGAACCAGGGCTAAGGAGGTACGAAAAAAAGTACCAGCAAAAGTCAAAAGACTTTTGCTGTGGCTGGTCGGCAAATCAGCAAATACATCCTTTTTTAAACCGGATGACTTGAGTGCTTCTTTCTGCTCAACTTTAAAAGAAAAGCCCAAGTATAACTCTTCCAAAATCAATGACAGAGCTGATCCTTAGCCACAGCCATCTTGGTTGTTTTGCTATCTACAGCGTCATGCAGTCCTGTCACCATTGTGCTACTGTTGTGGAAATATTCTGTCAGGATGCTTTAATTTCCACAGGGTTCTTTAATTACACAAGAGTCCAGTGAATAAACTTCACTGATTTGGTTGCCCAAAAGAGTTGCTCTTTTATTATCTGGCTGCAGAATAGAGGTGAGATTTCAAACACACAGCTCAAAACGTTGTGAGTGAATATCAGGAAAAGCAGTATTTATGCATTTCTGATACATACATGCGTACGTGAGTTCCTGTTGACCGGCAATACCGTCATAGTGAGAAACGAACATGCTGTATGCTTTGATGTAGGCAGAGTCCGCATGTTTATCAGGCCTGACGGTGAGGAAAAGGCAAACTGCACACACACTGTTCTCTGTGAAGACTAAATAAGATAACTTCATGAAATATGTGTTTGCTAACTTAGCTACTATTATAGCACATATTTGCCTGATGCTAACGTTAGCCTCTCTGTGGGTCCATAGTCTCCAGTGTCTGCATTATAAAGGTGCTCACTCCATTGGACTGTGAGTGGAGCAGAATCTGGATGTCCGTTCAGCTCTAAGCTTCCATAGTGGAGCGCTCTGCTGCTAGTTGTTTCCTGTGAAATTTCTGTGAATCAGAAGATCCATGTCACATTTAAAGCGGGTCAATGTGAAAAATAGATGCCGAGCAGTGTTTTGTGTGACAACAGTGTGGAGCAGAGGTTGGAAAATTTGAGCTTTGCGCACTCCGTGTCCGCATGTATCAGAATTGTGTGTGTTAGCATACTGAACCTGTCCTGTGTCATGTAGAGTAGAAACCACTTTGGCATGACCACCTGAATAGCTCCTTTGCTTTGAAGAATAATTCGTTTGGTTACAATCTTAATCACCCAGTCTGACGTGCCACATGCCTGCCACTGCTAAACACAGTCCTTTAGGGGCCCAGAGGCAGTCTTGCCACAGTGCTCTGCCGAACAGGCAGAATAGGCTGTACAGTTGCAGCACCCATTGCCCTTGTGGATTCATGTGCGGCTGCATAGCCTTGCTCCATACCTTTTTGTTCATTTCATATTTTTTACTGTGTAAAATTGACCTCGGCCTGTGGCCTGGATATTTTATTTCAGACCCTGGAGGGAAGGACACCATTTTGTTTTTGTGTAACAGCTCCAGTGAGCTGTCTGCGGGTCTGGCCTCTGCATGTCTCTGCACTCCACCCTGATGACAGCTTACTAGAAGTACGTGTCTTCTTCTTGGTCCCTGGGTTGACGCAAATGATGCCAACATCTGTCAACATCCGTTGTCTGTCAATACGCACCAGATCAGCCTGCTGCGGTTTCCCCGGACAGTTGGAATGACGAGATTCCTGCTGTCAGACGTCGGCACACGGTGCTGAATTCATGCACCTTGTGCCGAAGTCTGACAAAGATAGAAGCTCTGACGATTTGTTTCGGCAAGCGTTGGCACGTCAGCGGTGTTCTGCATTCAGTGGAAATTGACACATTGATTTGAATGGATGCGTATCAGGTCCGACAAAATGTCAGCATTAGTCCGCATCCGGTGGAAATTAGGAGTTAGACTATGCGCCCTTGAGCTCTGGGAGCTTGTGCTAACCATGGCCACTCAGCTGGGGCTGCGGCTGATATTTGGGGATGTGGTAGACTGGTCAAGTCACAGCTTGGGCAAACGTCTCCGGGGTGCTGTGGAAAAGGGGGTCGATGCTCGTCTGGAGAGACACAGCTGAAGTGCTTTGCCCTCTCTCTTTTTCACCTCGCAACATTGTTGCATAGAGGCAGCAGCTAATGTCTGGTGACAGTCCATCTACCATCACAGAAAGTGATTTAGCGCTTGTTAGTGATTGGCAATCAAGTGTTTAGCTCACTCTGTTAACTGTGATGCTAGCCTGCTAACTACAGCAGCCGTCCGGGAGAGTGAAAACAGAGCACTTATGGAAGGAGGAAGTCCCTCCTCTGGGATCTGCCTGCCAGTCAGGACTGGTGTTGTCTCACATTGCTTCTAGGGGACAGCACCAGGGGTGTGATCCATAGTGCGATACCAAAATGAATGTTGAAAGTATACCCAACGTAAAGATATAATTGGTGTTCAGTGGGACTTCTGAATAATGCACCAATGTTAGTTATCAAACATTTGCTTTTTACGTTTACGATTGTTGTTTAACCTTTATTTTAATCCTGTTTTGTGATGTCAGACTTCAATTCCCCAAATCTGACTATTAATTCAAGCAATCTTGGCAATGCAGATTACAGTCTTTCTCTTGCTTTCCTTCTCTCTCTCTCTCTCCCATCCAGATGATTACTGTTTTGACCAATAATGGCCACAAAGTATTTGATGCAGTAGTGCATGGGAGCTACGTGCTTAGCATTCCGGTGGTCTATATTATGGCCATGATCTATGCCTGCTATGTTCTGGGCTACACTGCACTGACCGGAGTCTTTACATTCCTCACCTTCATCCCTACACAGGTCTGAACATTTGATACTGCACATAGAGACATATTGTATATTGATAAGCAGTATAAAGTAAAGCAGCATAAAGTATAACAAAATTGATTCTATTTCATCCGTGCTGACTGCCAAATGGCGGTGCTGAAAGCACTGAATGAACCATTCAACCATGGGCAATTAGATGTATACCAACAATGTCACTTGTGACCAATGGGTGACCCAAGAAAGGCAATAACTTTGTGTCACCAGAGGTTCGGTTCCTCTTTTCTTCTCATATGCCATTCGCATACCGCTGGATACAGCAGCATGAAGGAAAAAAGGAATGGCCTGTGCGGCATCTTAAGTCTTGTTCACACTACACAACTCTCAGAGTCGTTGACTCTCCACGCTGTTCACGCTATGGGACTCTCTTCTCCCTGGTCAGGGTCCTGGCATTTTTTTCTGTATTTCACTGTAAATTTGAGATGCTGTGGTTCAGTGGTAGAGTGGGCGTCCAATAACCGAAGGGTTGGCAGTTTGAATCCAGCTCATTGTCAGCATTGTGTCTCTTTCTCATATTGTACCTCCTATGGATGGATATGAATGTGCGTGAAAGTTGGTGGTAGTCGGAGGGGCCTTAGGCGAAAAATAGCAGCCACGCTTCTGTCGGTCTGCAGCTGTGGCTACAATGTAGCTTACCACCACTGGTATGAGTAGTGTGAATCAATAATGATTTCTGTAAAGTACTTTGGGTGTCATGAAAAGCGCTATATAAATCCAAGCCATTAAAATTATAAATATGAGTGACAATATTAATGAATATATAGAGATATTGCCTTCCAAACACTAGAACAAAGGCTCTTCTGCTATCTTTGAAGATGAATTTCAGTGATCACTGACGAGGGGCTCATTTGACCAGGAATTAGTGAGAGGAGACTGACTGGATCACAGTCAACGAGCAAACTTTTCATTGTAAACATGGACACTGAGCAGAACACAGCCCTCTAGGTACAGTGTGCCTGCCACATACAGTGTGCTACCATGTAGTGACAGAGCAACAAGAGAAAAGTTGTTTCTGTTGTTGATGTTTCTGTTGTTGATGTTATTACTGCTGCCGCTGCTCTGCTGCAGCCGCTGCTCCTTTCAACAATGTCTGCTCTCATTGGCTGGAGCTCTTTTTATGTCAGTGCGACTGAACTGGATATTTAGCAGGCTAGATGTTCATTTTTCATCGTCGACAAACAGTCAGGATGTCGACGAGGTTCTGACTGGCATCTTTGAGGTGTTCACACTTAAGGCTTGCCAAGCTGACGATTGCCTCACCCCAGTCTGGGGGAAGGTTGTCAAAAAACCTTGGCCGATGTGCCGACTGGCCAAAAATCATGTAGTGTGAACAAGGCATTAGCTCCGACGCTGGTAGTCTTGTGACCAGGTAGGTCGGAACGCTGCCACGGCAGTCTCTTGTCTTCCCTTGTTTGAAAGTTATTTTAACGCCACTGTGGTGTCTCTTTCTGTCTGAGGTCAGAATGGTTGAAGGACTCTCTAACTTCTTCTACCGGAAGGTAAAGTTTTTGAAGTCAATTGGTTTACTCTTTCCAGTCTATTGCTAAGACAGTGATGGCAGCATTGCATCCAGCTATCAGTTTTTCTTTGACTGTGAACCTGTAAACCCTGGCAGGGTGGCAGATCATTGGAGGTCAATTGAGCCTCTGCTGGTGAAGGCATTGTTTGCATCCCCTTTCCCAGCTCACGGCATCGCGGCTCTTAGCTACATAACTCACCCAGCTGGCAGATTTCCTGAGCAGGCAGGTGGCTATACCCCATTCCTTCAGCTCACGCGATTTGGTTATCTACTTTGTTTATACTGGGGGTGAGTAAGTGGTGTTGTATACCCTTCCCTTAGCCTACATGATTTTATTATCAACTGTAATGCTTATTGGCCTTGTACTGTGCATAAGCCAATGGTGCTACGTGACTTGCGTCTGCTGTGTAGGTGACAGACAACCACTCACATTCATACCTACGGACAGTTTAAATTAGCCAATTAACCTAATTCCTATACATGTTTTTGGATGGTGGGAGGAAGCCGGAGTACCCGGAGAGAACCCACGCAGACACGGGGAGAACATGCAAACTTCACACACGGGAATCAAACCTTGTACCTTCTTGCTGTGAGGCGACAATGCTAATCACCACACCACCGTGCAGAAAAAAAACTACTCTCGAACGAGGCTGTGAAAATTACAAAACAAAACACATGCGCTCATGCACTATGAGGCAGAAATATAACACTAAGAAAATAAACAGGCACTCTATCACTGGGAGACTACAAAAGTTTATAAATGAAAAACCACTCTGCTCAAGAGGGAAAAAAACTGCGCTGATAAACAAAAATGCTTCTCACTAGAGAGGAATAACAGCAAACAAAAATGATCAACAAAAATGGTTTAAACTGCGACTGAGACATGGGACATGATAATATCACAGAGGACAAAGGGGAGACAGGACTATTATACACAAGGTAAGGGGAACACAGGTGGAAACAGTCAGGGCAGGGCTGACAATCACAGACATGGGAGAGCAGGAAGCAAAACGATCTGAAATTAGAGGGAGACAGGATTACTTCTAAATAAAACAGGAAATGACAAGACTACATGCAGGCACAAGACAAAAATGGAAAACTTAACTGAAACAGACAGAGCATGACACCTTGAATGCTGTATTATTAGCATGATGCTCCTCAATCAAATGCTTATATTTCCTGTTTATATTCAGAATACATTCTGTGTTTTAACATGAACACATTTAGAAATAAATTTAGATTTGAAGATCTGTATCACTCTCAAAGAAAAAGTAAATCAAACATCAGGAAGTGGTTTCTGATTGGTGCTACCAGTGTTTTCTTTAGCATGAATTTATGAGCAGTGTTGTTGATATCCTTGCTAAGAGTGTCTGCCAAATACCATAAAGATAAACATGCTGTGATATTGAGACTGTGTTGGGTTGACCTCAGGCCACAGTGCTGGGATGGTTTAGTTGACATGTTTGTCCTCACTTGTGTCTTTCAGTATCTGGAGTTCTGTGATGACATTTTGGTTCTGGATGATGGTGAGGTGCAGGAGGCTGGAAACCACTAGGCCCTGATTGAAAGCTAACGGGGACGTTATGCTCAGCTCATCAGTAGCTACCAGATGGAGCAGTCCAAAGTAAAAAACTGAGATGGACTGTAGCTCCATTTTAATGTGTCTTTCTTCAGTTTTACTAGCAGTGAAAACTGAGCCTCAATCTGTGAACCTTTTATTCAACAAACAAGTAGTTCCTCCTCATTCACTCAAACACTTCTTCATTGATTCAGTCCTTTTCAAAACACACTAATTTTAGAGGTTTACTGAATGTCAGGATCAAAATTGGATTCTCCTGCTAACTCTGTATTTCTTCAGAGGAGTGTGCTGGATATTTACAGCAACAGTGGGGAGGAGGGAGGGACAGAGGGGGACATGAGCATGACGAGACATGAAGGCATCTGATAGGTTCTTTCCATTCAGTCTGAATGGCAGTTGATTGGTCAGAGTTTTTACAGTCCTGCAACTACAACAGAGGTCTGATTCTTTTCATTCCTTTTTCTGAACACACAATGTGTTGACTGCTGTCAGGGTGGAATGACCATTTCACCCAGAATAACAAAAAGTGTTTCGGAACAGAAATACCAAAATGCCTTTAACAGATCATAATCTACTTTTGGGTAAAAGTTGCTTTCAACTTGTCCAGTCAGTGATTTTGCTTTTCATTTACAGACTAAGAATGAGGAAGAGGAAGTGTCATCCAATGATGAACAGCTGATGGATGATGAGCGAGGAGAGAGCACATACAGTGGGTTAGTGGACCCAGGTAACCAGGATAAACTGTTTCTTTGTTTGTTTGTTTGGGTAATGATCACTGTGGGATATTGTAGGATAGGTTGCTTCACTTTTGGCACAATTTCCTGTGAAGCAATGTGTTACTCACATCTCTCACTCAATCTTTCTCTTCACAAAGTCAGTGTTATCCATTCTTTTCCAAAACCAACAATCCAGCAGCCACGCATTTTTTCCTTAGTCATGACCATGGCCGGCTTGGGCCTGTTGGGGGTCCTCCGGGCTGGTGGAGGGCTGTGGAAGTCCGGGGGAAAATGACCAGAGCTCCGGTCCGGGGGCCAGGGATCCGCGGTGATAGTAGCTGTCCGGGAGTCGACCCATTGCACCTACCATAGTTCCAACCATGTTGCAATGCACAGTTCAACAGGCCGCATTCTCAACCGCTTCTTCAAAGATCAGGAGGAGGTGAACACTGTTCTTCCCCTCCACATGGACAGTTTCTTGCAGTTTAGTCTGACAGTCGTCTTCATCATTATCACCATCTCGGGGGTCTTTCCTCCCATGCTGGTAGCTGTGGCTGTTATGGCAGCTTTGTTCACCCTCATTCTCTTGTGAGTGTATAGCTAGTCTATTTATTGGGCAAACATTCAAAACATTCAATAATAACCTTTCAGTATAGTGTAAGTCTCCAGCCATCCTCTTCCGCTTATCCGTGGTCGGGTCACAGGGGCAGCAGCTGAAGCAGGGAAGAGCTTGTCCAGCTCTTCCAGAGGGATCCCAAGGTATTCCCAGGCCAGCCTGGAAACATAGTTTCTCCAGCGTGTCCTGGGTCGCCCCTGGGTTCTCCTGCTGGTGGGACGTGCCCGGTACACCCCACCAGGAAGGAGTTCAGAAGGCATCCTAACCAATTGCTCGAGCCACCTCATCTGGATCCTCTCGATGTGCAAGAGCAGTGGCTCTACTCTGAGCCCCTCCCGGATGGCCGAGCTTCTCACATCTCTACGGGAAAGCTCTGATGAGGACACTCATTTTGAACACTTGTATCTGTGATCTTGTTCTTTCTGTTGTGACCCACAGCTCACAGTTTGTGACCTTAGGTGAGGGTAGGAATGTAGATCGACTGGTAAATTGAGAGCTTCCTCTTTCGACTCAGCTCCTTCTTTACCCCAATGGACTGATACATCTCCCGATCTATTCTTCGATTACTTGTGACCAAGACCTCAAGATATTTAAACTCCTCCACTTGGGGCAGGATCTCCTTCCCAACCTGGAGAAGGCAGGCCACCCTTTTATGACTGAGTACCATGACCTCAGATGTGAAGGTGCTGATTTTGATCCCAACCGCTCCAGCAAGAGTTGAAGAGCATGGCTTGATGAAGCCAACCACATGCAGCAGCAGCAGCGATGTGAAACTGAGGCCACCACACTAGACGCCCTCAATGCCTTGGCTGCACCTAGAAATTCTGTCCATAAAGGTTATGAACAGAGTCGGTGACAAAGGGCAGCCTTGGCAGAGTCCAACTCTCACTGGAAAAAAATCCAACTTACTGCCAGTCAGCATGGGCTGAACAGCCCACAAAGCACATGTAAATTGGTCAGGCAACTCCCATGCACCTCCAGAACACTGCCAAAGGTGTAGAGCTGTTTTTCTGGTCCGCTGTTCCACGGCAGGACAAAAACCACACTGCTCCTCCTGATTCTCAGCCTCAGCTTCCCAATGGAACCCCCGAATAGACCTTACCAGGGAGGTTGATGATTGTGATCCCCTGTATTTGGAACATACCCTCTGGTCCCCCTTCTTGAAAAAGGGAACCACTACGTCGCTCTGCCAGTCCAGAGGCACTGTCCCTGATGTCCATGCGATGTTGCAGAGGTGTGTCAACCACAATAATTCCACATCATCCAGAGCCTTTAGGACTCCGGGTGGATCTCATCAATCCCCGGGGCCCTGTCATCGTGGAGCTTTTTAAACACCTCAGTGACCTCAACCCCAGAGACACGAGGGTCTGTAGAATCTGCTTTCTCATTTGAGGGCATGTGGAATTGAGAAGGTCTTCAAAGTACTCTTCCCACCAATTCACACTGTCCCGGGTTGAGGTCAGCAGCGTCCCATCCATACTATACACAGTGCTGATGTTGCACTACTTCCCTCTCCTGAGATGCCGGATGGTGGACCAGAATTTCCTTGAAGCCATCTGGAAGTCATTCTTCATGGCTTCACCAAACTCCTTCCATACCTGAGTTTTTGCCTTAGCAACCACCAAAGCTGCATTCTGCATGGCCTGCTGATACATCACACTTTTACAGGTTTTACAGGTCGCACTGTCCCTGGGGCGTTACTCCACAGCACCCCCCCCCCCAAGGACTCCAAATGGTGGGTACTCTTAAATGCTGTTTGTCAGGACCTAGGTCAGGAGCTAGCTTCTGTAGCCAGAAAATGGACCGTTAAGGTCCCTGCCTCGGTCACCACCCAGCTCACACTGCACCGACTCCCTTGGCCCTTCCTACAGGTGGTGAGCCCATAGGACCGAGCTGTGCCCGACCAGGCCTTATGGGGGCAAGCCCAGCCACCAGGCACTTGCCATTGAACCCCACCTCCAGGCCTGGCTCCAGAGGGGGGCCACGTGTCTAAGCATGGGAAAGCGAGATCCTTCGAAATTTCTCATCATAGGGGATCTGTTCAGCCATGCTTTGTCTGTTTGCCCTGGGTGATCCTACCAGGTGCAATATAGCTGACAATATAGCTCCCAGGGTCATTGATTATGGTATATATAATTAACTCATATAGTTTGCTACAGCCCCCATCCTCATCATATAGTGTACGATGTAGATGACCTCCAGGCGGACACTCGTGCTACCCGCCGACCTCGACCGGACAGTAGCACTCTCAATCGGCCACTATCACCGCGGATCCGCAGCCCCTGACCCAGAGCTCCACTCACTTTACCCCGGCCCTCCACAGCTCTCCCCCACCCCATTTTACTCATTCTAAGTGCCCATGGTGATGCCCAAGGTGGCTGCTTTTCATTCACTGTAACACTCTGTTCCTGTTGGATCCTGCAGCCGAGCTGGCAACCTCTAGTCAGGGGAGAGGGGAGACACCGCTCTACAGTAATTTGAAAGTGATTGCAGTACCAGTTTTGGCCACCATCCTACATACTGTTCCTTTAAGGATCAGTTCATAGAGAAAGTTTGCTATGACAGTTCTTTCAAAAAATAATTTCACACAAAGGGATGTCAAATCCTAGCTGTGTCTTATGAAGAGGAGTTTTCTGCAGTGAAATCCTGTTGAAGCGTGACTTTCCTTTCATCTGTGGTTATTGTGTCTTCGCCGTGAGGTCTTGTCCCCGGCCTGCTCTTTCAATCCCTCCTTTATCTCCTCTCACCTTCCACTCATGCTAAAAACGATGGGGATACACAGAATACATATATATATAATCTATACACATGAAGGCATACAGTAAAGGGATGTCTCACTTTTAAAAAAAAGCATGTTGAGAGCTAATCCAGTGAGAACTTCACACTCAAGCTTGTGTCTATAGAAATTCAACTTAAGAAAGAATGTGAAGTATCCTGCTTTATATGTCAGTTAATTTATTGTAATAATGATTTGAAAACAAGCACGAAGTTCAAACATGATCAGTTTTAGCTGCAATATAACTAACCTGCTATGTATACAGAGTGAAGGGATATTACAGAAAAATTTCTATTATCAAGAATGGATGCACGACATGGGCGGCACAGTGGTGTAGTGGTTAGCACTGTCACCACACAGCAAGATGGTACTGGGTTTGATTCCCAGTCTGGGGCCTTTCTATGTTGAGTTTGCATGATCTCCACGTGTCTGTGTGGGTTCTCTCTGGTACTCCGGCTTTCTCCCACCATCCAAAAACATGCATGGAGATTAGGTTAATTGGTTAATTTAAATTGACCGTAGGTGTGAATGTGAGTGTGAGTGGCTGTCTGTCTCTATGTGTCCTGCGATGAGGTGGCGACTTGTCCAGGGTGTACTCTCCCTTTCACCCTAAGACAGCGGGGATAGGCTCCAGCCTCCTCGCGACCCTATGAGGATAAGCGGTAGAAAATGGATGGATGTACGACATGGATGCCAGGACCATCAGACAGTCAGTCAATTACTGATCATGAACACTGCAAAGGACATTTTCTATCTTATATCCAAAGAAAAAATATAAAGACCAGTAATTTATATTTTCATTTGGACAAATCACAATTCACACCAACTATTCACCTCAGTGGGTTTAAACTGAAATCCAGCTGTTTGGTGACTTAGAAATACTCTTTCATATGTGAATTATATAGAACTGATTTGTTACTATGCTGTCTTAAAGAATATTTGAGTTCCCCAAAACAACAACTCTCAGTGTCAAAAGAAGTTGCAAAAGTTGTATATTCAGATTTGTTGTTGTTGCTATTGTTTGTCAGGTTGATTTGTCACAACATCAAGCTAACATAAACAAGGTCTCATCATAATTCTAATATTATTTTTGATACCAGGTTACAAGTTACAGTCCTTGATGCGGGCAGGTTTGTTCTCTGCATCACAAAACACTCTACACATCCAACTCAAACAAAACTGATTATGATTAAATCAGTTTATCCTCAACTCTAAAGCACAGCAGGTAAGACTGATGACAGAGCAGTTTGAGGACATGGAGGAACCAACCCTGGTAGCCCTGCTACCAGCCTGCAGGAGGAGACAAACACAAAAAAAACATAAAACACAAAACTGACTTACACTGTGTGATTTATTGATTAGTAGTTTAATCCACCAGATCTGTTCTGTAGTGATCCTGTTTATACTGTTTTAACCACTTTTTCAGGTGCTTTCTGACCAGAGGACACATGATGGCACTAGAGCTTCTGTTTGCTTTTTTTTTTCTTGAAGGCTCAGTTCTGGAATGACTTGAAATGTGTATGAAGGGTTTCATTTCAAAACACAAAGAAAGCATAGATATATTGCTTTTCTTTTTTCTCCTCCTCAGGCACTGATTAAAAAGCTACAGTATGCTCTCTAACAGACACTCATTTTTACATGTTTTTCCTCAAAGTGTTAATTCCTTGCTCGAGATTTTTATGAAAAATCCACAGTTATTTTACTCCATTTGTGTTTCTTTTACGAGACAGAATTAGCGTTTCACCCAAATTTATATGTAATCTCTAAAAATTATCTGTAGAACTATAATAATTACACCGATTATTGTGTGTTGTGTGTGTATATACATATATATACACATATATGTATATACGTATATATACGTGTATACGTATATACATATATGTGTATATATATGTATATATAGTAGTTTTTGAAACTGTATTCTGTAAATGAAACTGTGATGAACACATTCATGCATCAATTATTCTAATCCATAAACATAATGTATATTATTCTTAGATGAACCATTTTGTATAATGAGTATTTTTGGTGCTTTAAGTATATTTTAATGTGAATAAGTATTTACACACTTTACACACAGTTGTGGAGAGCACTAAAATAGTTTTAGTCCTTTGGTATGGTAGTACCTGTGTACAGCAGATAGGCTGTATATCAATAGGTTTACATTGTTTTTATTGTTTATTTTTTATTATTTATATTATTTTATTTTACATTCTTTTCATTCTTTACATAGTTTTATTAGTTTTATTTAGTTAGTTCTTTACATTTAATTCTTTACATTATACCAGGCTAATGATCCAACGCGCATGCGCATAGTCGCAGCTGCGCACGCCTCCTAGTAGGCGGAGCCTCCGGCTGCTGAGTGTCAGTTAAACAGTGAAGGAGACCCTGAGCCTGTTAAAGTCTGTTAAAATCTGCAGCTGACAGGTGATTAAAACTAGTATTTCCAGCAGGAACACAGCGGTGAGTCTTTACATCTGCCTTTATAATGTCTATACTGAAGAGGAGACACTGTATGTAACGATATGTCCCGTTTTCCTGTTAATATTCACTGTAACTTCGTCCGTTTCCTGAACAACTGTAAATAATAATGTCATTAAACGCTCCGTACAGCTGAATATATATTTAGTAGCCCCTTAATGTTTTGTTGTGTTCTTGGTGTCGTCGTATTTGAGTAAAGAAAGGTTTCGTCCTGTGTTCGTGTTACGATAAACCGCTGGAAAGCTTTAAAAAGTTTGAAATAAAACTTTATTTATCTGTGCAGTGGTGTTAGCTGTTTTTAGCCGGTTAGCTACTTTCACTTGTTGTCTTGCTCCTACTACCAGTGGTGTAAGAAGTACTCTCACTGAAGTAAAAGTAGCAGAGCCACAGTCAAGAAATACTCTGTAACAAGTAAAAATCAGGCTTTAAAAGTCCTCCTGATTAACAAAATAATAATGCATCAACAGAGCTTTTAGGAAGGGATACAAAGATGGTTTACTTTAAAATCACATCCTGATTGTGAATGAATTCATTAGCTTGTTTTGTTTAGCTCTGTTAAATATATCTGATGTTTGGTTAAAATGATTATTTCCCAATCACATTGTTTAGGAAAAGCAATACTATAATTCAGCACCTTATAGGTTCACTGAAATCATCCTTATTTGATCAAATTCAAGATCACAGCTAATCTTTATGAGGTAAAAAGCTGATCTGTTGAAAGTATAACTGCAGCTATTATTTGATTAGTTGTCAAACATGGGATTAAAATGATTTTGATAATGATTTGAGCATTTTTTTTAAAGGAATAAATGTCAACTTTGTCTTATTCCGGCTTCTTAAATGTGTCTAGACAAGACATTTAAGAAACGCTGATTTCCATTTTTTTCATTTATTGAGCAAACAACTAATGGATTAGTGAAGATTATAATCTACAGAGTAATCTAATGGTTTGCAGCCCTGATCGAATGTTGCATGTTGTGAGGTGAAATAACCAAAACAGGGAACAGTAACAATGCTGACTGAAAACAAATCATGTCATAATGAAAACGCTTCAGAATTTCTTCACGGTAACAGAAAATGTATTCAGACTTATAAAATCAGATAAATCTGTGTGTACATTCCTAAATATCTACTTTTGCTACACATCCTTTTTAGTGATGTCTGGAAGTGTTTGGCAGGTGCAGAGAAGTTATATGGCAGTTTTGAGTCTTGTAGTCCAGACCAGATGGAAACTTACGGTTCTGAGAAGTGAAGTCAATGTTGAAGAGTCTGAAACTGTTTTCTCTCTGTCAGCCAGCAGGGGGCGACTCCTCTAGTTGTTATAGAAGTCTATGAAAAAGTGATCCTACTTCTCTCTTGATTTATTCCCTCAATAAATATTGTAGACAGTTTATGGTCTCAGTCTCTAGTCTCAAGTCTTCTTCAACACAGCATGATGTTCATTTCGTAAACTATGGTCTCATTTATGGTCAAACAGACCATAAAGCAGGGGATGATTTAGGGTGGGGCTACCTGCTGATTGACAGGTTGTTACCACAGCATTGTCCAGTCTGGTAGTTGCCTGTCTCTTACAACTTTAGCCCTTTCACAGTGTATTGTCAGTTTATTAAAGTTAATCACAACCGTTTGGATCACCTATAGATGTTGTATTCAGTGTTTGGTTGTACTGCGCTCCACTGTCTCACCTCTGGTTGTAATAAAAACAAACATGGTGATGCCCAGAAACTAGGATGGCGTCAGACTCGAGGCTTTAAACCAGCCTATGACATCATAAAGTTTATGTCAACTTATAATGTTTATGTCAGCAGTCTGGATCAGTTAGAACATATTTCAGGTTTTGGAAATGACCTCCCAACTTAAAAAAAAAATCTAAATTCAGTATTTGATCTCACAAGAAGTTGGTCTCTCATTAATAACTGGTTATAAATGCATATCACACTTGTTTTTCTGTTGTATGGGACATATTCCAGCCAGTGAGCCCCCCCAGAAAACCTTTAAAAAAAATCCCCTAAAAGCATTATAGTCAACACCTGTAACCGTGGAACCAGGCAGACAGTCCACAGTGCATCAGCATTTTACCACAAAGCTGGTTTTAAAACATCCTTGAATGCCAGTCGAAATGGAAAAGATATTGCTGTGACATTGTTTCTCATCCACAGCGATATTCTAGTCTGATCTTGGGGTTCAGGACTCTTTGGTGCCCTGCTCTTTGTTTTCATATTTCATTAGCAGCGCTAGCAGCATGTAGCATCACCTTCAATTATCCCCGCTGTCAGCAAACTGACGGCGCCTGTCTGCTGGCTTTAGTGATTACAGGCTTCATGGCACAGGTAATCAGGTCATGGTTGCACTGTCACCCCGTCAGACTGCTGAGACCACAGGCAGCATATGGGCTGAAAGAAGTTGGTTATCTCTTTTACATTGCTTAGATATCCTGTCTAGTGTGGAGCAGGTATACATTCATTTTAACTGTGAATGAGGTTCTCTGGGATCTCTCTGAGATATAAATACATGACCTGATGATTTTGATGCAGTGCAGTTAATGTGTTGATGTGATGGCACTGAGGATAATGTAATTAGCCAATAACACAGCTGCAGTTTGCACATACTGTATGTACCTTTTGTTGTTCTCCATGTACACTGGAGTATAATATGTATCTGTAAAATGTTTTGGTTTGGATTATTATTATTATTCGCTTAAAGGAATAATGTGCAACAATTCTGGGATCTATTAGCAGAAATTCATTCATTAGTATATAATCACCAGAAGCTAAGAATGGTTTTGTTTCTGTTAGCTTAGCACGAGTCCTTCATATCCACCCAGAGAGCAGGTTGTCTTCACGTGGTTCACCCTGTTTCTACGGTAGCCCAGAACAGACAAATCAAACACTTAAACCAGCCTTGTTTCCTCTGAGAGCCTCACAAGAACAAATCACATCAATCAAATCAAAGCATCATTATCATTGTACAACAGTGCTAAAAAATGAGAGCGATGCAATGTAATGAGCCGAAAAAGTGCTAGTAACCATCATTAGCTACAGAAGAAGAAGCAGTTACAAAAAAAACGAAGAAGAAAAGTGATGACAGAAGTATCATTTAAATCACTCGCATGGGAACACTTTGGCTTCTAAGTGAAAGATAACAGAGATGGAAAGAGAGTGGTAGACGTAACAAAAGTGTTGTTTGGTGGAGGTGTGGTATGTCACTGGAAACACATCAAACATGGTTTTTATGCAGCCACTTAACACAGACAGGGCCAAAAACATTACCGAAGCAATCCACATATGTGCGCCCATATGTAGTAGAGGAGCCAGCTTCAAGTATTTATTGAAAGTGCTGTGAAGTGTCTCATCCTGCAAGCACAGAGTCTTGGTGCATGACATATATACTGTATAAACATATAAACACAGTGCAGAGATAAGAATCAAAATATAATAAAGTGACTTAAGCTGGTTTCACACCGAACGTGCAAGGCTTCTTCATGCTGATTTCCTCCTCCTCATCATCATCATGGGCATAAATAAAGCCAGGGCTTTCCGCTGTGACTTCGAGAAATACATGCGATCCTCACAAAACTGAAGAGGGCTACAATTTCCTTCTACTCGATCTGTAGCCTAGCAACTTGGTTGCGGTGCGTCCTGCTCTGCGCTCACGCCCTACTCCGCGCAGTGCGCCATATTTTCCGCGTTCAGTGTGAAACCAGCTTAAGAAAAAATATAGGGTGAAAAAGTTCTGATTGCTGATGGGTGGACCTCACATTCCACTGAAAGCTACCTCATGTACCGTACCTGTACCGAACCGTGACATGTATGTATCGTTACACCCCTAGTGTGGATGTTGTGGAAATAAGAGCTGTTCACAGCAACACGATGCTGCCAGTCAGGTTGCTCTGTGCGGCCACGTGGTATTTCCTTCCCCTCCTAGTTTCCCTAATGATAGAATATTTTGGGTCTTGTGGTGAACAGTAATAGCAACACTTCTGAAGGACAGGCTTCTCTTTTTGCACCACAGGCTGAAGAAACAGAAGCTGCACTGTGTGAGCGCTTTACCGAGAGTCTATTTTGAGGCCTCCGTGACCAACTGACTGACTGACTTTGCTTTTTCTCGTCAATTACGTGGCCTTCTTCAGCGGAGGCCGAGCTAATGCCGGCTGCTCCTGTGTGGACTAATGCATTTCTTATCCGCTTTGATTAACCACTGGCTAAACCGATGATATGCTGTATCACACAGAGCAGGGAGGATGATTGCTGCGAAGGCTCATCGTTGTGCTTGTCTATGCTGATCCTCACATCTGGACTGATGTGATTATGGAAGACTCTTATTAGCTCTGTCTGCTGCTTTTAAATCTTCCAGTGACAAACATGGAAGATGCTTCCTCTATTTGATGTGATCATATCTGTTTTGGAAAAAGTGATGGTTTCACTTCATCACGTCTAGAAATATCATGTGTCCTCTGAGATGAAACAGTTGTGTGATCATTCTTTTTTTAACCAATTAAAACAGAAAACATATTGCTGTTTAAATTTACAGTTTCTATATATGTATAATTTCACCAGCTACTTTTTCTAATTTGCTTGAAAATAAAAAGCAAGAAATTTATATTTTTTTCCTTTCTTTTAGAATCTCAGAGCTGGAGGAGGAATTATTGTGATATCGGCATCTGTTCTCCAAGTTTTAGCTTGAAGGTCAGTTCATCCTTCAAACAATCTCAGGTAATATCCAATGAGCTCTTTACAAATTCATGCATTCCTTTCTTCTTGCAAAATCCCACCCAACTGTCTGCCATCCAACACCAGCACAGTTTTATTGACTGGTCCTCCTTTTCTGCGTACATTTAGGCCACATTTTCTCATACAACAGTTCGTAGGATATCTTAAGTTATTCCTCATTTTGTGTGCAATTTCCTACAAATATCCAATGTCAATATACTGTAAATATATACACCCACACACTCACATATACAGTGCATTTATTTAGTTATGGCAATGAACGGTGTATAAAAAAATCCTGACTTTAGGTCATGACTTTTCTCTTTGCTTGTGGGCGACTGTGACTAATAATCACAACTATTTGTGTTTTAATGTTATAAAACCACAATTTGAGTTAATTGAAATAATTATGCAACAGTGAGCCCAGCACAGAATATTTACTGAAATGCTCAGGACTGCATTATTCGGCTCAGGGTTTCCTGATTCAAATTACTTGCAGACAGTGTTGAGGGGTCAAGGGAAATATAAAATGTGTTTTATGTGTATCTTTATATGGAAGTGAAATTGCGATCATGTTTACTGTGTTGAGCAATGCCTTCTAGTGAGGGCATTGGTTGATGTTCCCTCCTCGCTCGCTGTGGTTTCTGGAAGAGCTCCTAATCTGTTGGACTTGAGGACTCTTCCTGCAGGGACGTCCCAGTAATCGGGCCTGAGCTGGTCCTTCCAAACCAGACAAACCTCTGGCTGCCTGCCGTCTGACCGCTGGGCCACACACCCGCACGTTTGATGCTAAAAATGCCGCAGAGGACCTCAGAAATTACACTCAATAAATACAGGAATCAAATAAAACAATTTCTAAATATTAGCCTTGCAATCTACTTTCCTGCAGTCGTATAAATCCGCCTTTGTTGCTCACAGTAAATAGGTTTCCCCTCCGCCCTGCCAAGTCAAACAGTGCTGTTGGGTCAACGGCAGCATGGCTTGGCTTAATTAAACTCAGTGTTGATTTGCAGAGACAGGGTCCAGACCAGTGGTGGTTTGGGTCTGCTCAGAGTCCTGACGCTGGTCTTAATGGTGCCAACACTTCATTAATGCTGGCTGTACATGAGGACGGCCTCACACTTTGCCAAGTTGAGGACCAGGTTATAACAGCAACTTTTGCAGACTGTTAGCCTGCGTTTACTCTAAAAACTTCTGACTGATCAAACAAATAAAACTGTTGTTATAGAAATGATTATGTCTTTGTGACCTTGCTTGTGGGTTAATGATGTCAAGACTTTTCTTTTTTTTTTTTTTGCAATTATCTTTTTATTTGGAAAAGACAACAATTTAGCATACAGATTTTCTATAATTTTCATACTGTAGCACACTTTTCCGGTTTTCCTTTTTACAGTTCTCTGCATATGTACAAGAAAGAAACTAAAAAAAATCGCAGTCCTCCTGTGTTGTGACTCAATCTATACAGACTTTACAATGATGTCAAGCCTTTTCAAATCAAAGGAAGTCCAATGTTTGTTAAAATCAAAATACTATTTTAAGTTAACTACTGTTGTGCTGCAGAGATGTCATCATATTCTACAGACTTGAGATTCTGCAAATAAAATGATGATTGTTCAGATTTTGTTAGGTTAGCAAATTTGCATTATTTTTATATTTTATGTCTATTTCTAAACACTGTAATTTGAAGTTCACTTCCATAGTCCAAATGGTAAAAATACATTTTATTTATCTAATTATTATGTTTAATGTCATTTTATTTGACATGAAAAATATATGTATTACTGTTATTATTACTTATGCTATTATTTTATTGTTTTTGTTCATCATTTCTTTCTTACAGTAGAAATGATGAACAAACAATGATGAACGCTGTATGAGAACATTTTAGTTTAATTTTGACGTTATAACAATATCGTACAGCTTCACATAGTCTTGTTTATTGGTTTATTTTAGAGAAAAATATTCTTGATTGTTGTTGTCTCTTTCGAACTGACTTAGATTATTTGAGTATATTTCAGTTGGTAAGAATTCATATCTTGTCAGTAAATATAAGAGTGATGGGCTGATGGTGACTGCTGTAGCCTCGGCCGTTCAGGCTGATGTTCAGGCTGATGTTCATCCAGTCTCTCACATGGCGTTCAGCAGTTAGACACCCTAATCCTAGGTGATTACTGTGAGTAAATGCACACCGCTTCATAATTCCTCCCCAGAACAATCAGTTGGCAGGATGAACGAGCCTTGTATGACGGCTCCAGATGAACTCTACCAGAAAAAGAGTCCACTGTTTGCTCAGTTACTGCAGAGAAAGATGGTAATGTGAGGAGGGTAGGACATAGCTTGGACCCTCAGGATAGAGGCCTCAGATCTACTTAACCATCGCCTCACAACATTAAAAGGATGGTATTACTTTGCTGAAAGCACAGAATTTCAATGAGAGCAGGAACAAACAGAAATGTTAAAGAATTCATTATAATTTTTAGTAGATCAAAGGCTGGAGATGCTCAGTGATGAAGCTCTGCAAACTCTTCTGCAGTTAACAGAAATCTACAGTTCATACTGGATATGTGGCATTTGTTTGAGAACAAGTCTACTCTATATATACGCGGCATTTTGACGCGGGTCAACGACTCGGCAATCGACCCAGGACTTTATCGGCTGGGATCGGATCGGCTACAGTGTGAAAGTTGAGCCGTGTCGACCCGTGTCGACTCGCTATTTACCCGATGACGTTGATGTGTCTGCTTGTCGCATCCTGCTTCAGTCACTTAGCAGCCTGTCAGGCTGTCAGTATGAAGCTCCAGAGCTGCAGAGCTGATCACTCATAAGTTCAGTCTTCCTGTTGATCTCCAGAGACTGATCTCTGAAGGGCAGAGATTTTATTCAATCAAACAAATCAAATGTGTAGCGACATCATCTTTAATAGGAGCACGTATGTGATTTAGTCTTCATCATTCTGGGGAAATCCCACCAATCGGGGAATCCTGGTGTGAACTACGCGATATGTTTATATGCAGCTTGTATAACGATCCGACACACCTTTTTTATTGATCGTGGCAGTATGCATTGGTACTACTGTTAGTATTAGTACTGTGCTGGGTTTGAACTTTCAAAAGGTACAAATTGTAAAGCCCTAAACGACATTAACATGTGACTTGCTCATGTCCGTGCTGTCTATTGTTTACCTCGCTGTGTTCCGGCGCACTTAAATCTGTAATGATGACATTATCAATGCAATGACGTATGGGAGGGAGGAAAAAACAGGCAGCAACGCTCACAGCTGGTGGTCAGAGCAGCGTCAGCTGGCACTGATGAGTGCTCCTAAACTAGGGCAGCGTTTCTCACACTGTAGGGCAGGGACCCCCCGGGGGCCACCAAGGTCAAACAGGTGACTCTGAAATTGATTAAATCTGTTTCAGGTCGAAGCAATAAACAAGACTGCTTTCACGCCGACAGTACAGTTGATCTGATCCGACTTTTCTTACACGACAAGTCGTACACCAGCAACTTGGTTACAAAGAAATCTTCAAAATTAACAGGAATCACAAAGTCTAAACCTTTTAATGCAGTAATTAAACAGAACTTAAACAGAAATTCTTTACTCCTATTTCAAGTATTTCTTTGACTGGGATCCTCAGTGATGCTCAGAGTAGAAACAACTCTTTTGGATAAAGCAATCTAGACTTTTTTTGAATTAGAAATAGAATTTTTCCAGGTGAATCCATTTAAGCAGTGTAAAAAATTGGATTCAGACAAATTTCGAAACAGATTTTTTGCTTCTACTCCTACAAGCTGGAAATATGTATTTTTTTAAGATAGTAGAGGTGGGAGATTGGATTCAGAAGTCAACAATTTGATTCTAAACTATGTAAATATATTGATGCAGCAATTTTTAATGCATATTCCATGCATGATTTTTACAAATGTGCGTACAGTATATATATAAATCTGAGTTTGCGACTCAGTTTGTTGGTCACATCCTACTTTTTTGATGTTCATTGAAGAAAATGAACAGATGAATCACCTTCTCTAATATTAGAGAAAAGGCTTTTCTTGGTACATATCTGATTTTCTATGAACAATCAATAATAAATGCTGCTTGCATTCAAACACAATATGGAAGTATGTATACAAAATAAACATTTTTTTCAGCAGCTGTCCTCTGGTCGCTTTTCACCCTACTCTGAGTGGTGTCACCGATACGACGTACGCCATACGGCAGCATTAAAGAAGCTGTGCAGGTCGTAAATGTTTGTTTCTCGCCATCGCAGCTGAAACTCTGTTAACAACTCTCACATGTGTTTGGTGCTCATGAGTGTAGCAGAGAACCAGCAGAGAGGAGATTTTTCTGTAGCTCTCTGCAGCAGGACACCTAATTTAATATTTAAAATTCTGATTATTCACTTTTCTACATCGAGACACAATAGTTCTAGAGAGAATTTGCGATGCGTCGAAGAGTCAATTATTTTTCCCAGAATTAAACATGATCCTTTTTTATCCTGAACTGAGTAGTTTTGTTTTCTAAGCCTAACCAGCCATTTCACAATGCAAACCACATAGAGCGTGATGCGAGCCTGATACGAAACTTATCCACAGAGCATATTTTTGGTTCAGTATCTGTGGTTTGAAACGTCCATTGCCAACATTTTGTTCTGGTGACAGAGGTGGTCTCAGCGTCCTGCTCAGGAATACTTGAAGGCAAACGCTAAACTGACTTGACATTAAAGCTGCTATTTGTTTATTTAGGGGTTCTTGACGTGGAATTGTTTGAGAGCAACTGTGGTTATGTTTTTATTTTTATTTCATTGGCTGAGCCGAGCTGTGGTCTCTTTTGCCTGTTTTACATATTATACAGTTACATGCTTCGTGATTACAGTTTGGAAATGAGATCTTCAACCAAGATGGTGTCACTTCACTTCAGTGTCACAGCTGATAGCCTTGCAGGGAAAACTGACGGCGGCAAAAATGGGTTGCAATATGTCAGTATTAAAAAGTTCAGCTAAAGACCAGTCAGGGTTTTTTTTTTCATGAAAGGAACAGAGAGTACAGAAGCAAAGCCATATTTTACAGGACAGCTTGAGTTTCCATCTGTGTTGCAGGCATGACATCAGTGTCTCTGTGTTGAGACAGGAAAATCTTATCCCACTGCCACTGTCATAAAAGCAACACAATAATGAAATGACATCACAGTGGGCCACTAATTAAATGAGTATACTGCTTTCTTGGAGTTTTTTACAAGACTGGAAGGTTGTGAGTAACACGTTGGAGAAAAGGGTGTCAGTGAATGAAGCCCTGAAGCTACGAGCTTGTTGGGTGTGAAATTGGCTAATTTATTACCATGTTTTCTTGTGTGAACACACATTGTATTGTCTTGATCTCATGCCTTGAAATGTTTGTATATATTCACAGTCACAGAGCCTTTTCTGTACTCTCTTCCATTTACTCTCATCTCAGTTTGCAAACTGACTGGGGGAGTGGGGTTTGAGGTTGGCAGATGACGCTTTAAGCCATGTAATCTCCCTGGCCTTCAGCCTGGCATTAAATGGCTGGGCTGCTGGTGGAGGGAGATGAGTTTAATTATTACATTTAAGGCAAAAACTCATTAGCTCAGTGACCTGTAAAGCAGCAGAGGCCAGCATCAATACTCGGGCTGCATGATACTGGAGGCTGGCCTGTCTGACTGCGTGGGCGATGAATTAATCACAGTCCATGTTCCTGCTGTATCTGGCAGCCAACAACACTTGCTTTCCTCCCTCCTGTTGTCCTACAAAAGACATAATAAGCCATAGAAGTGTGGAGTGGATTATCCTAACATTGACTTCTCAGGTTTTGTCATTGAGCAGAGTTACAAGGAGGCTCATTTGCAGCTGCTGTGACGTACTAACATGTAGTAATGTACCACAACATGATTTGCATAAGGAAATGCTAATTTCACCACTGGTTCTTTTAAGTAGTAGCATCTCCCATTATGCTTTTTACATAAATTGTCATTCGCTTTCCTTACATCAAAGAAAACTCATATTCAGAGCTGTGCACGTGGGGACGGTCGGACTCTACTCTGAACAGGGAAGTGTTAAACACTTCAGACAGTAAACAAGCCTGATCTCACTCCACCTCCCTCGGGGAGCAGGTCCACCACATAGCCTGCCTGTTTACCATGTAGAAGTTCCCTGAAGTAGTTTAGTCAAAACTCCACTTATGAGAACTTCAAAGAATGTCCGGGCTGACGGGGAGAAAAATCTTCACTCAGTCCGCCTGGTTGTGCCTTGAGCAATGAAGCCTCTCTGTCTCTGTCTCCTGCTGTTGGATACGATGCAAATAAGATGCTGTAAGAAGAAGGACGGAAGTGTAGGAGAGTGAGGAGCAAAGCTGCAGGGAAGGTAAAGATGTGAATAAGGAATGTAATCTGTGTCATCAGTCCTGAACAGAAACAGAAACTCTTTCATCTTCCAGCAAACTGTTTCTACGCTGACGACCAGCAGCTTTACAACCTGAAGCAGCAGAACAGCGTTACCTATTGGAGGCAGCGGCTACTTTATTCTACTGGGAGGGGGGGTTACCCAGTGGTGCATGCTGGGTAGCATCAGCTTGACGCCTCATTGATTCACGACTGGAGCAGAGGTCATTGCGGGGTCAACGCAATTAGAGATGAACCCACGGTCTTTAATGAGGAGGGGGGATGAAAGGGTTGCCAATTACTCTGTGCAGCTCTGCACTGAAAACAACCTGGTGCTGTTAAGACCCAGCGTGATTAACCTTCAGCAGCTCTGCTCTGTTTATTCTTCACATGAAAAGATGTTAAAGGAGGAGGCCGTTAATTAATGCTCATGATGGAAGAACTGTCTCCTTTTTTCCCCTTTTGTTTTTGCACTCATTGTTGACAATGTTTTATTGGGTTTATTGAGGTAAGGGGGCCAGTTTTAGAGGGGCCCGGCCATGGTCTGGATGATAAAAGAGGAAGTGCATTGTGAGTTTACACCAGAGACGTTACTGAGTTTACACCGGGGACGTTACTGAGTTTACACCGGAGACGTTACTGAGTTTACACCGGAGACGTTACTGAGTTTACACCAGAGACGTTACTGAGTTTACACCGGGGACGTTACTGAGTTTACACCGGAGACGTTACTGAGTTTACACCAGAGACGTTACTGAGTTTACACCGGGGACGTTACTGAGTTTACACCGGGGACGTTACTGAGTTTACACCGGGGACGTTACTGAGTTTACACCAGGGACATTACTGAGTTCAAACCAGGGACGTTACTGAGTTTACACCAGGGACGTTACTGAGTTTACACCGGAGACGTTACTGAGTTTACACCGGAGACGTTACTGAGTTTACACCGGAGACGTTACTGAGTTTACACCGGGGACGTTACTGAGTTTACACCAGAGACGTTACTGAGTTTACACCGGGGACGTTACTGAGTTTACACCGGGGACGTTACTGAGTTTACACCAGGGACGTTACTGAGTTTACACCAGGGACGTTACTGAGTTTACACCATGGACGTCACTGAGTTTACACCAGGGACATTACTGAGTTCAAACCAGGGACGTTACTGAGTTTACACCAGGGAAGTTACTGAGTTTAAACCAGGGATGTCTTCTTGAGTGTTCCCCAAAATACTGAAGTTTGGACAAGTTTAAATTAAACAGCCTATAAACTTACTGTCTTTTGTTTGGCTGTTTGTGTTGTGAAGGAACCAAAGCTAGATAGTGCAGTCATGTTCACTTTAATGACAAAGATGTTCCTAGTAGGAGGATGGGGTTGGGAGGGACAGACAGGTCATAAAACAGGAAGTACTGTCATTGTCAGGGCTAACAGGAAGTTGTCAGTTTCCTCTGGAGGAAACCCACGCAAGAACAGGGAGATGCCAGCTGGCTCTGGGGTGACCTAAGAGAGCTCCTCTTAATAACAAGAGTATTAAACTACATCAACTAACAAGTGTTTTAATTGTAGATTAATCTGTTGTTTGATTTTATAAAATGTCAGAAAATGTTTCCCAAAGCCCAAGATGATAATTCAGTGATATTCTGTCCTGGAAAAGAAACCATGAATATTAACTTTTAAGGAGCTGAAAGGGACACTGTGTAAGTTTTTAAGTATTTTATGACCTCAAATCAACGTCTTCATTCATAAATAGATCCTCGTTGGTGTAAAATAACCTATGCCAACAATCTGACTTATCTTCCTGGGTGAAGAATAAGTTATCTGTCTTTACATAGAGCGGGTCGCTCATACGGAGGCTCCCATGTCTTTCTGGTCTATAAAAAAAACTACAAACTGCCGAGAGGAACATAAAGCACTACCTACAAGTACCGATAGGACAAAACGTGTTTTCGCGATTCACGTTTCACGGAGAAGCAACGTGGAGACGATGGACTGACTTATCCATCACTGAACTAAAATCTGCACTGCACTTTTGGTCATAATACAAGACCATACTTATGCCGCGCCGAAGGAGAAAGAATCTTCATCGCCAAAAAAAGCGTAAAAGGACCATAAAATGACCGGAGCTCCGGGAGTCGACCCATGCCGCTTACCTTAGTTCCAGCCATGTTGCAATGCATGCAAAGTCAAATTTAACCACTAGAAGGGAGAGAAAATGACACAATGTATGTTGAAATAAGAGATTTTTGACTTTTTTCAGGAGTATGCAGCTGTTGAAGATTAACAACATATCAATCAGTCTATTACGATCATTTTGTTATCAATAAAAATAGAAATTTGTCAACTTGGAAATTCTTTTAAATTATTTTTTCTAGCTTTTCTTTTTAGATCTTACACATTGCACCATTAAAAAATATTAATATATATTAAAATATATATCAGAAATACTGATTTTAGCAAACAGAGAAGAAAAGAAAAAGTTTCTGCCCATCATGCCATCATATACACCATTCTGTATACTTGATAATGTTCTGTTTAAAAACTACAATAAGTGACATTCTGCTTTTTTATAAGCAGAACAGATATGAAATCCTGAGCAATCCATCCTTGGTAAAGTGTGTTTCACACCCTCATAAAGCATGGTCACGCTCCCAAAGATCCACAGGAATTGGATTTCATGGGTGAGATAAAGAGAGGGATGTTTGGCTCTGGGGACTTAGCATTTCCTGTTCAGGATACATCCAGAGAGGAGGGCGGATATTTTCAAGTTAAGTAGAGCCATTCAGAAGGTCAGGAACAAGTAGGGATTAGAAAGAGCTGCTTCATTGATCAGTTTTTCAAGAAATGAATCAAATAAATATAGAAATTATTTTCCAAAATGCTAAATATTTAGAAATGGATGTCATTATTTAAATTTGATAAATTAAAACTTTAGAGTATTCAGTTCTGAATTACCATAAAAATGCATTTAGATTGTGTTTATCTTTGTGTTAGACTAGACGCTGCTCATCCTTGTGGATGGTAGATGCTCGGCTCATCCCAACCGTGGGTCGTATTGATTTTTACGTCACCAAGATAGAGTTTCTGCCATAGTAACATATTACATGTGCATCGATCAGGACAACTTGTCTGGGATTTGAGATGTAAACGACTCTGCACCTTTATCATCTAAAAAGAGATAACAGTTGGTAAATTTGTCTTTTATTTCTATTAACGTATACTGTATTCAAGCACTCAAATAATAAAGCGTTCACAGGAACATGAAGGTTAACAATGTCATCTGTACTGAAAATACTAAATAAATTAGAGGCAGAGCAGTTAGGATGTGTTGACTTAAAATATTCCTCTGCCTTTATTTCCTTATTTCTCTGTATTGTGGAAACTGTCATATACATAAAAAGTGAGTGAAAATACTTTTTTAATGCAATCAGTGGGATTATGTCAGTGCATCATGACTTTCAGCCAATTAACACATCATTACTGACAAGATAACTGTAATTATTTCACCTGTCAGTATCCCACAGAAGTGCTTGAAAATGCTTCAGTGCCCTTCAAGGATTTTCCTAGAGAGTAACAAAGTGGATTTAACCGCTTCAAACTTCACACTTAAACTGAACCATTGTCGCTCTGCTGAAAGAAATGAAATGACAGCAAAGGATTATTATTTGTTCCTCTTTTCAAGATATTCTTGTGTCTTTGTGCCATCAAATCATGCAGATTGTAAAACAGATAAACCCTTGGGTGACCTTTAAATCCCAAATATGTAAGGAGTCTTGTTCCAGTGTGTATCCTGCCCTGACTCAGCTGGAGGGGTTGGAGGATAGCGTGCCGCCACTCACAAACCAATAGCTCTTAAACGGTCAAGGACAATAAAAATATGGAATTTAAGGGTGACTATTTTCAAGACAAAGCTTTTAAACAATCGCAATACCATAAAGAACCATTTAGAAAATAACAGCTGAATAAAATTCCATTTAATTTGATTTGTTCTTCATGTCTCTGCATTTGAGCCACTGGCACTCCATTATATTATGTTTTATCAAACGCAGAGGGTGCATGACAAATGTGTTTGTCCCGTCTTCCAACCATGTGTGGTTTATTTTCTGGTGGCTCATGCACTGGGACCCACATGCTGTAGTAATCCAGAGAGGGTTAGAATAAAGCCTGGCTTCGCCTCACTCTCTGCCTCCTCCCAGATCAGATGAGATTAGGACGGAGCTAAGGAGCTCTCGGGGAAGGCAGGGCTCAGAAACGACGAGGCTGAGGAGGAGAGGGAAGCAGCGAGGCAGGCGGGAAGTCCTGCAGGAGAGTCCAGTTCACTGAAGACCTGAGGGCTGGACGTTATGAAGGAGGGGTGCTGGGGAAGACAGCAGGACCAGGTTTGAGGACTAGACTGCTGAGTTCTTCCTGATGTTCTGAGGGATTTTAGAAGAACGTTGATTGTAGTCTGCAGTGGTAGAAATGCTGCTTCAGATCCTGGTAGTGGTGCCTTTTGCTTGCTTCTGTGTTTGTGGGTGAAGATCAAGTCCTCGCTGCTGAACTACTAAGTCCTGCTGCTTGGTCAGTGAACCTTGCTGTGAAAAAAAGCTGTTTGTGTCTTCATCCTTTGCTGGATAAAAGTGAAGAAAGCCTGAAGCAGCCAGGAGAAAAGGTTGGCACTGGATGTTTCTGTTAATGAGGGATGCATCGATGCAAGTGACGTAGATAAAAGAGCGAAAACAGACCCAGTAGGTAGCTGTATTATTATTATATGATGTTTATTCTGACCTTAACCAAGTACTTTTGAATCTTTTCACAACATTAACTTTGTGACATGATGTTTCTGCAAGCATGATACAAGGCTGATTTGTGAAATGTATTGTTGCCATTCAGTGTATCTGTGGTTTGCAGAAACTTACATTGCCAACATTTTTTTGTATTTATGGCGACTGGGTTGCAAGAATGATCAATCAAGTCGAGCCAAGCTGACACAGAAAGAGTTTTCTAGTCAGTTGAACAGAATCATTTGTAATAGAGAGAAAAAATAGTAAACTATCTAGAAACTGTAGATGTATGTTATTCTAAAACTCTAAGGACTGTAAGGTCTGTTGTTAAGTCTATCCCATGTGTAAATATTTCTTGATATTGTCTTTCTTTCTTGGGGCAAATGGACCTATAACCTTTTATTAAGTGATGCTATTTGCTGTGAAGGCTGAATAGCTGTCTCTACCTCACTGTTTTTCAGCCAGCCATGCCAAACTGATGCTGGACAGTAGCACTATGTGTTAAGGATCATCTGGTGAACCACCTGGAACCCACTGATACTGTTCTTCAGCTGTTAGAGGAAGTTGTTTAGGCCATGGGGAGGAAGAAGATCCAGATCACCCGGATCGTAGATGAGAGGAACCGTCAGGTCAGTGTCTCCTCCTTTATTGCTTTAGTTGTGAACTTGTTGTATTGTTAAAGGAGATGTCAGCAAACAAACCCCAGACTTTCCCCAGGGAGTCTGCTCTTCATCACCCATGTGAAACGTAGTCATATCATGTGTTTTTGTTTTGTTTTTAAGTCCTTTTAATCCAAAGCATGATTTTTTTTTTTTTACTTAACCTAACCAAGAGATTTTATTGCCTGAAAAGTTGTTTTGTTGTTTTGTTTTGTTTCAATTAGAAAATTATAAAATATATCAAAACATCATGCAGTTCACATACTTAATTTTGTGGGGGAAAAATGTACTGTGTATGCTTATATTCAGTATATGGACATTCCTGATAATATGATTCGCCCGGCCTTCGATCATTTCCTCTCTTTGATTGTATATATCACCATATACATCCATACAAAAACACTGCTGTGATAAACCACATCTGGAGGCAGCTGTGGTTCACTTTCATGCTATGTGATGATGTGTGGCCCTGAACCTGTCACAGCTCAGGATGCCACTATGTTTAAAGATCCAAAGCTGACATTTTAAAAGAGTTTCCTTTAGAAGATATTAGATATTATCTTGATGTGCCTCTTGAACACTTATGGAAGGGGTTCTTCAAGGAGCCTCCTTTGGATCTGTTTTGGTTTTAATCTGAAAATCTGTCTGTTGCTTTTAAGAGGGCAGCAGTCACAGCTGGTGGCGAGGGCAGTAATTTGGGGTTAGCTGGGTCCGGTCACGGCACCCTGTCATTAGCAGGGCGGGTCAGCGTTAGGGACACACAGTGGCCTTCTCTCCTCGCCGTCGCCTCGTGCCGCCACAACGCTGCCCACTGGAATCCCTCTCCGTCTGTCTACACTATATATATATCAGCCCAACAGCACAACAAATACCAGCCTGTCTGGGAGGAAGGAGCAGGCTCTGGAAATAGGGATGTGGCTGGAAAATAAATATCTGGGATGATGTTTATATTTGATGTTTGGTTGTCTTGGCCAGAAGCTTTTTCGATAGACAGTGTCGTAGCTGTCGCTGGAGCCTGCTGTATATTTAGCTTCTTGTACTCTATTTTTGGGAAGTTAGCTTGTGTGTTGTTTTATCTTTCAAGCCCATCAAGTGTTTTGAGCTTTGTTTTCCTCTTTTTCAAACTATCACACCATGCAGACTGTATAATAATGACAGCAGAAAGATGCACCAGCGATACACCGGCTATCAGGGGTCACTGTAAAAGAGGAACTAAGTCGTTCTTTGTTATCTCTTTTCATAGAAATCTATCTGCAAGTCATATTCAGCAAATAATGACCATAATTTCAAACATCATTTAAGAGGAAACTGTAGAAAAAATACCCACAACTTTAACAATAACTGGCCTTGGACTCATAGTAAGAACTGTGGCGTCCATTCTACCACGATCATCTAATCTAGTTACTGTAATGAGATGCAGCATTTATTCAGTGACTGCTGCTGTTCCAGATGCTGCTGGCATTAGTGCAAATGTTCAGCTTGGTTGAACGTGAACTCACTTCGCCATCTGATGCAGTCTTTGCTCCCTGACTGGAACATGTGATGTTGCAGGAGCTCCAACATCTTGGCGGCAGGACGCTCTGCTCCTCAGACATTTCGAAAACAAATTAAACTGCACTGGTGACTTTTTATATATGACCCCCATTGGGAAAGTGTTCAAATCTTCGAAGAAAATATACTTTTATGACCCAATAGGAGGCTAAATCACTTGTCAGCAGCGCATGTCTTTTTCTAACTGGCTTCCTGCGCTATAAAATATAAAAAAGCCACAGTGCTATCATGCATATAATGCTGCTCTGCACATTTCCCCGGGTAAAAGCCTCCAGGTTGGAAGTGGAGAGCGGCTGTAATGAATGAATTAAACCTTTATTGCCCCTTGGGGATTTCGCTTTGCACAAAGAGCATAAAAAATATCAAAACAGTACCGATGACGAAACACCACAGCACGTAATATAACACCAGACTCCACACATTTAAACCAGCAACTGACCAGTTCTCTCTCTGCATATGTCGGTTATATGAGGAGGAAGAGGCAGAATTCACAAACCCCAGACGTTGCAGCAGATTGAAGGGATATTTCTGTGACCAGTGACTCCCCAGTGAGGGCGAGGAGGTGTTACAGAAAGTAATAAGATGAGATTTTTTTCCCTCATTTCAGGAGCATGTAAGAGCAAAAAGAGTGGAATGATATGGCAGAGTGCTTTTCTTCTGTTTTACATGAAAACTGCCATTCAAATTAGGAGATTCCTCCTCTTCCTGGCCCCTCTCTTCTGAGTCATGTTCATCAGATGATTAAACCTCAGTGAAGTGCAACTTTGGGCAGAATTAACACATTTAAAAAAATCTTCATGTGTCAGCACTAATTTTTGTAGAACATAAGATGAGATAAGATAAAGTGGTTTGTCCCACCAACAGGGAAATTTAGTGTTGCACTAGTGTAGTATTGGTCGTGTAAACAACCTAGATAAGGGTCTATTAAAAAAAAAAAAAAAGCAATGCACTTGGTTCAGTTTGTCATCTGTCATACATACATACCATTTTCTTACCTGTGTGTACAAATCAAGAACAATCAGGAACTTCCACCCTGCAAGAAGGAGTGCTACTGCAGGTCATTCTTTCCATCAGCAAAAAAACTTTACAACTTCAGCATCACTGGCTGAGGTTAACACAATCTGGACCCATCACCATCACTGTCATTGTTGTCATTGTTTTTCATGCACTCTAACTAGTTTGCACAGAGAAATTTGCACTGTCTTTTTCCACATAGAAAAAACACTTTTTATTCATCTGATAATTGTGTTTAATTAACAGTTCATTTCTGCAGTTAAAATATATGTTTTATTACATTGTATTTAGTACATATTGTAAATATTTTATTCTATTATTACTTATTATTATTATTATTATTATTATTACTATGTGCTGCTGTCTGTTGTCTCTTTCTAACTACTGCAATTTGTCTGTGATTTTGTCTGTGCTGCTGTGGCGGGTGAATTTCTCCCAATGGGGGATATATAAAAAAACTATTCTATTCTAATCTGCAGCTGAAACAAACTGCTGCTGGTTAAGAGTAGTGAGGGGTTGGTATAAAACAGTCAATAAAATATGTTGCTGATGTATATGTAAACAATTTTAAATGAGCACAAAACATATCATTAGCTTAGACAGTATGTGGACTTTCTAGGAATATGATAACACCTTGATAGTTATCATCAAGGCAGGGGAAACATGACTCAGCTGCTTTCCACCACCCTCTCAGTCTGTGGCATTTCAGTCCAAGCCAGTTTCCAGGTTATCGCCACCCTGTTTTGGGAATCCACCACTCCCTCCACCTCCTCCTTCTCCCTTTCCTGTGTGACGCCGACACATTTTGAATCACTTTTTCTCTACAAGGTTCTGTCAGCAGCTGACTGTGTTTTGGTGTCAGTTGATGAAGTGTCAGCAGCTTGTGTTACCGCCATGTTCAGTGGCTCATTATCAGCTGTTCAGGATCAGATATTGTTTTCAGTTACGCTTTTGGCTTCCAATGATTATAAAAACAAAGAAAGATAATCACGTCAAAAGGATTATTGCGCCAGATTTTGTTTCACAATGATGTTCGTGTTTTGTTTTATCAAGCATGCCACATCTTGTTTTCTCTGAGTAACTGACTGAACTTACTGGAATATGTTGAATGTATTATTTACCCAAACGTTAATGAATTTTCAGTAGGCTGTGACAGTTAATTATGACATTTTTTTTGGTCAAATATTTTTTATATATTATTTAGTATGTTGAATATTGATCTATGATGCCCAAGACAACATATTCATCCTATTTATTTTCATTTATTATTTGTATATTTATTTAAATGTGTGAATATATGACAATATATGATGTTTATTATGGTTATTATAGTATTATTATTATTATTATTATTATTAGTTATCTAATTTTTACATTTGTAGTTGTTTTTCAGTTGAATTATATTTAAACTTCAAATACACCCACCATTACAAGGGATGTAAAAATGTTAAATAAATATATGATGTTTCCAAAGTCAATGAGTGATAATGGTTTTAAATAATCATGATCTCAATATTTGCCAAAATCATCAAAATCCACCTCATTTTAAATGTACATTTAGTATTATTGGTATGTGTCATTTACCATTAAATTGCATCAAGGTCATAGAAAGTGAAGATAAAAATGGGAACAATGTGAAGATTTATGGATTTATCGTTGGTTTCTGTCTTTCTAGGTGACTTTCATGAAGAGGAAGTTCGGTCTGATGAAGAAGGCCTATGAGCTGAGCGTCCTGTGTGACTGTGAGATCGCCCTCATCATCTTCAACAGCTCCAACAAGCTGTTCCAGTACGCCAGCACCGACATGGACAAGGTCCTGCTGAAATACACAGAGTACAACGAGCCCCATGAGAGCAGAACCAACTGTGACATTGTAGAGGTGAGTGGCAGTGTGACGAAGTTCAGATGGTCTCATCTCTCGTCGTAATATCAGTGCTGTCATTGGAGGACTTGACAAAATATCACACCTACAGCTGCAACAATCAATTGATTAGTTGTCAGCTATTTGTCAATTAACTGCAGATTCCAACTTTTGAAAGATTTTCTGATTTCTTTACTCCTCCATGACAATAAAACAAGACATTTGAGAAAATCTTTTAAAAGGTAAAGAACTAAGTGAATAATCAAGAAAATGAGATTTATTCAACAACTAGGAACAACTGCCAAGGCAGCGACTGCGACTTTTTATTTAAAGTTACCCCTGCCACCAAGGAGGTTATGTTTTCACCGGGGCTTGTTTGTTTGTTTGTTTATCTGTTTGCAAAGTAACTCGTGCAACGTTTTTGACGAAATTTTCAGGATTGGCTGGAAGTGGCCTAACTTAAAACTGATTAAATTTTGGTGGTAACATTGAATCGGATCTGATCACCAACAAAACTTAATCAGTTTTAAGTTCGGCCACTTCTGACCAACCCTGAAAATTTCATCAAAATCCATCCATAACTTTTTGAGTTATTTTGCAAACTAACAAACATACAAATAAACAAACAAACAAACCCCAGTGAAAACATAACCTCCTTGGCGGAGGTAATAAAATAATAGCGAGTTGCAGAGTTAGGTATAATAAAACAAAAAAAACTTCGTCATCAATTCAGAGGATTGAGGAAGGAAATGGTTGCAGGTTTTGAAAGATGAATTTGTAACAGCAGAGGACTGTTGTGAAGCTGTTGCTGCCTTCACTGCTGTCTTACTTGTTTTAGAATTCAAGGAGGTAGAAGATTAACTTTGAAAGACACTGAATGTATGCTGAACTTAAGCATCTGCCTCATCAGACTTTCAGCGCATCCTGTTTTGTTTACCGAGGATTTTTGCTGATACAAAACTTAACTAATAATAAGGACTAATTTTTACCTGATGAATAAGCAGGAAATAGACAAAGGACTGATAGTGGGTTGGTCTTCCGGCTTTAGATAATGCAAATCATGTGTGAGGCTGTTTATGAAGCATTCTCACACACCAGTCGTTGCTGCCGACAGATAGATGTTGTCACTGATAAGATGCAGTCGCTGTTGCATCATGGTCCCTGAGCAGCACGTACGCTTTCCAGCTGCCATTAATAATGAATGCCATCGTGACTCACGTTCTGGCTGTTTACGTAAGCTGCTAATGGTGTGTTTGCCTTGCTGAGAGCCTGAAATTACTGCACACACATACACAGAGAAACTGTCAAATGTAAAGGAAGCTTAACCTCCTGAAGCAACTGTGTTTGTTTTCAGAGTCCAGGTATGTTTTTAGCTTCTGACTGCCCTCGCTCAGCATCCTCTGTCCCAGCAGAGCCACCTTAAATACTTATCTCGAGGTTTTTACACAACAAGTGTAAAATACAGAAATACAAAAATGCAGATGCAGAATTCAAAGTTAGACTCAGGATGATTGCAAAACAGAGGATGTGGGAAAGATCAGAGAGCAGCTAAGCGATAGCTTCTTGCTAATTAGCCCAGTTTGGGACCAGTGCTGTCTATTGCAGCCAAGTAATACAGTTTGACAGTCTTGTACTGCAAATGTTCACAAACAGAGTTATAAAACACACCAGACTCAGTGTGCAGAACCCTTTTTATTGGATTTTAAAAATGCATACAAGAAATATGAATGTGTGCAAAAACTTGTTTCTAAAGGGAGTAAGACAAGTTTCTCCAAAGACTCTTAGATAGCAGTAGCAATTGTAGTGCTGTAGCGTTAACATCACCTATATTTATTCTAAATCGTGTCTATTCTCCTGCTTTAGTAAACCACACACAGACACCTGTGTCACCTCCTGAAACCATTAGCCAGCCTCGATTTGCCTGCTTCGACCCCTTATTTGTTTTGTTTTTCCCTGCAGAAACAGAAGCTGGTTAAAACAAAGCCTGGAAAGTGAGAGGTTCTTCTTTTACATATCGGTCAGTCCATTTGCAACATTCAAGCAGGACATTTGACTACGTGTAAAATAATATCCCCCTCCTGGCTGCAAGGCTTCCCATGTGGTGCCGGAGCAGCAGAAAGTTCCTTTGGATTTATTGTCATGATGTTTGCTGATGACTTTCTCTCTCTGGCATAAACAGCTCAGGTTTTGAAAAACTCCCATTTCAAATATTTTCAATCCAGTTGTTACTAGTCATAATTTTCATTTCAGATATCCAAAATCAAAAACTAATCCAGATATCCAGAATGTAATTTTGAATATCCAAAATACATTATGACCAGTAAAAATGTCATTATGGATATCCACACGTTGTATTATGACTAGTAAAAATGTAATTTCAGATATGTACAGATGTATGTACAGATATGTAAATTAGAATTATGACTAGCAACAATGCAGTTGCAGATATCCACAAATGTATTGTTGATATCTGTTGATGGGTACTTTTTCATTTTGGATATCTGGAAAAAAAATTCTGACTAGTAACAACTGGATTGAAGATATCTGAAAAGGAAGTTTTTTTCTAGTAAGAATTCAATTGCAGATATCCAGAATGTAATTGTGGATATCTAAAATTGAAAGCCCAATACACAAGAATGGCAAAATGTGATGGCATTTGTCTTAGGAAGAGTGTCATTGTAGATATCTGAAATGTTCTTTTTTACTGGGAAGAATTGAATTACAGATATCTGTAATACATATCCAGTCTTGCTATTAAATATTAAAATGGCCACTTACAGTTTTTAAGGATTTTATCTAAAATTTAGTTTTGACTAGTACAATCAAAGTTTTAGATATGTTAAAATAACATTTCTACTTGTAAGAATGTTATTGCAGATATCTTTAATGACCATTCTGACTAGTCAAAATTACATTTTAACAAGGAGAAATGCTGTTATGGATATCTAAAATGTAATTACAGATAGGAGTGTGTCTACTGACCAGAGAAACATCATACTGTGTAAAATGTTTTCCCCTTTTCAACAAGCTCACGCAAGTCAGCTTTCCAGCAGTAGTGTTGTAAAGGAATTTTTGCTTTCTTCTTCTCTACCGAGAAAAAAAAACGGTATTTTTTATACAGATTACACAACAAGATGTTTTAATGATGTTCTTTTTGACAGCATATCAATCTCAGAGTTGCCAACCTCAAAACTTTGGACTTTTTATACCCATTCAGAGGCTTTTTGTTTTAATCTTGCGACTTTTTGGACAAACCTTTATTCCCTTTCAGTAGCGCTGCCAATATTCTCCGTAAATATTGTCGTGTGGCTGAACTGTGGCTCTGTGGATGGACTGTTCAATGAGTGGGGAGAGCAGCTGCACCTTCAGTTGACCCAGTGGTTTCCAAACCCCAGATATTAATGATGCATGGTCCTGCTCTGCTATGGGAGGAGTATTTTTATCTGCAGAAAAGAAAAGCCACTGAGTTGACCAATCTAGGACACTGCATTGACACCAAATAACCTTCCATTACTCTCAGACCACCTCACCATGATTTGATTGCACATTTTTTTCCATTATTCATAAAGTTCTTTAGAGCTTAAACCAAAACAAGCACAAAATCATTGTTCTGGTGATTATAATTGGTAATTGGGACACATTTTTTCCCGGTTAAATTTGAACACCTTATATTAAAAAATGTCACTTCACTACAATGTCAGACAAATCTTTTAGAAAAGGAAAACATTTGTGAAGTTATTATATTTAAATTACTGTGATTTGTATTTTGGCAATGAATGATTTCTGACAGGCTGCAGTTGAGTAAACATTTACTCTTATTCAATTAGGAAAAACCTTTGTCTTGATTTGAAACAACCTATAAACAGTCCCAACTCTCCAAACTGTCCAGGTCAAGCAGACACCTGTCCTAGCTGCCAAATCAAAAGCAATAGGCTGAAAAAGCTTTGTATTTTGCATGTGGTATAATTAAAAACAGTTTGATAGAGGAAAATAACAAACAAATTATACAATTTAATGTTTTTCCTCAAAGTACGCATTATATTTAACATTTGTTCAATTATTGGTAGATTTAGATTCATTTTGATGAGATTATACTATATGACTATATGACTATTATGACTATAGATATGCAAAGATTTATTAGCAAAACTAAATTTTAATTCGAGCAACAAAAGATCAATGTTCATTCAGCAGAGATAAGTGTGACATCAGCCTAAAATGACGGTAGATGCCAGTAAGACGTCTTTTTTAAAATTATGGTCTGCCAGCTAAAACAACTACAAAGTCAGTCGACTGGTCAGCTAATCTCACTGACGGATTACTTTTGTCATAATAATGAGGCAGGTTTGTGTGCAGCCGAGTTGAGTTTCAGCAACAACAGTGCAGCCGTCCAAGGTATGCAGTGCAGTCATTTCAGCCTGCAGAGTCCAGATAGATAAATGAGAACCATAACAGAGAGGACTGAGAAACCTGACGCTGTGGCATACAGCAGAGCATTTGGTTTAATAAGTCAGATATGATGGGATGCTTCAGAAGAAATCAACCTACAGAAACTGCTTGGACTTTCATTCTGAAAGTGTGTGAGCTAACCTGCTACAGATGTGTCAAATCATCTCAAACACTACATCACCTTTTCTGTCTGCCAACAGGGCAACCACCCAACTGGAAAGCGCTCTCCATCTTATCTTTGATACAGCCCCAACAGCAACAAGCCATCACCCTCACATGTTAAGATGCTTTACGTCGTTGCTCGTGAGCCACATGCCTTTTGGAGATCCGCTAAACCAGACTTTGACATTTGAGATGATAAGGAAAGGCATGCTCTCTGACTCGCTAACAGACAATTTAAGATAGTCGTCGGTGTTCAGACATGACGTAGTGGTTTAAACCAGCATCTGTGGAGCCACAGATAGCCCAGTGGGTCAGATCCCACCTGACCCTTCCACTATGTCCCTCTGAGACGTCATGCTGTCGAGAGGCTTAAAATATCAAGACATTGATTCTCCAAATCAATGTGATTATCAATTAACCTGGATGGACCAGCCATCGTTCAATCTCTGTGGTTGTAGCAGGTTTGGTGTTAAAGTTAGCATGAAGGAGCTAGCTTGTCGAGAGGGAGGCTAAGTCTCTTGATCTCTGACCTCCAGATATCTGAGGCAATCTTCCTGAGGTTGTAGCAATCTCAAGTTTTAAAGTAAAGGTACGTATAAAACTAAAAAATCCACTGGTACCAACTAATGTCATGCCAGCTCGTTGTAAAGGAGGTTAAATAATGCTCCAAAAGTCCGCTAGAGGACAAACTGGAATGGCTGTTTTCAAAGGGGTCCATTGACCTCTGACCTCAAGATGTGTGAATGAAAATGGTTTTCTACGGGAACCTTTAATTGTGTTATTTTTGCCTATTCAGTCTTATTTCTGGTGTTCTTTTTACAGTGACAGATTTTTTTAAGCAAATGTTTTTCACACAAATCAGGTCCCAATTCAAGTACTAAAATATATAGAAGAAAACAAAATAATAAACTAATTAAAGATTTAGGTACCTGTCACATGGAATCATACAGTTAAAACAAGAAGGTTGCTGTCCTTCTAGAAATGACTTAAAGTTTCCCTAAAACATGTCAAATGCATTAATACCATGACAGTTTTGAATAAATCGCAATATATTGTTTGACTTTCAGTACTCTCCCCTGATACCGTGCCACTGTCCATTCTCTAAAGAAAAGCAGGTCTTTCATAGAAGCCGTACTTCCCCCCTCATATTTAAAGATAAACTGTGTAAAGCTAAGTGAGAGTGGCGTGAGACATTTGAAGAAACTGGAGTGGTCACATGATCAGTGACAGCTGTCCTCTTCCCTCCCGTTTGGTCGTCAAGGTCAGGCAGAGTTCACACCTGAATCAGAGGATGATCGTAGAGCAACAAACTCCTGATGCCGAGCAAACAAAAAGTTTCCATCCGTCATAATTTGGCTCTTTTTTCTCCTCGCCTCGTTAAAATGATTGCGGAGTCATTATGCGTTGTGGTCTGGAGCCGTTCAACTTACCGTATTGTTTACGATGCTTCTGCAGGCATGTTGAACAACTGCTGATGTGTTTTTCTGTTGTAAGTTTATTTTCATGGAACAGATCTTTAGTCCTTCTAAGTAGAGATGAATATTTAATCGCACTGCAGTGCTTCTTGTTTACACAGACACATGCCAGACTTATAGTTGTGATACCTCAGTAATGCAGATTATGTACTGTCCTGTGATGAAACTGATCCATGATGCTGCTTTTAATTGACAAAGACCCAGAGTACTAAATAATGCTACAGGTCTCAGAATAGTTTGGGCAGCACATCAAATTATTGTCATTTTAATAAAGACGTCAGAAATAATTGACCTTTTTCAGAAGTGAAAGTAGCTGATTGCCTCTCTGTGCAGCTCAGTGTGGCTGCTTCCTCCTTCATGCAATAGTCTAAACTGATCAGCCGCCAAAAAATGTGTTATAGCATTTTTAGGAAGAAGTCTCGTTGATCAAGTTTTGTCACGACTTCTTAGTAAACATTGACTTGTCAATTTGAGCTAGCTAATAATTGCTGTCACATGTCATTGAGTTCCAGCCATTTTATAAAACACAAAGTGCATTGTGCCATTGTTTTTACCCATTTTGAGTCATGTTTTAAGACCCACAGAATAATTTGTACTATGTGTCTGAAAATACTGAATAACTCGAAAGAACAGACTCTCTATTTCATCCTGAAAATTTTTTTTGTTTTTACCTTGTTCCATTCTTGTTTTATCAGAGGTAGAGTAGAGGACACTTTCACCAAAATCACCACTTTTTGTCCAGATTCTGTTTGTTTTGCTCTCTAATCTCGATCGTCTCCACTTCCTGTTTTTATCTCTGTGTTGTATACCGTCTCTTTATGCTCTGACTACATCTCCCAGAAGCCCCAAAATTACTCACAGGCTGCGGGAGACCGTGATCAGTGACACACTGCCGAAAAAACACTTCGACATCGAAATACGTCAGTGGCACTCAAAGAGTTAATAAAGCTTATTCTTATTAAAAAATAGGATAAATTTAGCCATTTGCAAATAAATTTATTAATATATGGAGCTAGTGTTGCATATCTGTTGAACTGGCAGCTTTTAGGGAAAGCCTGTCCTGCTTGTGTCCTAATTTAAACTTTGGCAGCTCGATGGTTTCTGTTTAATGAGTAGCCTTTGAGCTGAGCAGTAATTGAGCGTGTGACTTCTCTAAGTGGTCACCAGTTGTTAAAATGTGGTTTCAGGCCTGTGAGGGAAATAGACTTGTTAGTTTGTGCTTAAATCTCCTCTAATACCTGCCAGTGTCTGGGAATGCAGAGGACATGTGGTGGACAGACAGGCTGTCCTTTTCACGCCATGACCTGTAATGTAATGAGGAGCAGAGATGAGATGATGGATACCAGAGAGATGATGTCATCTCTTGGGTTTGCATGATGCCAGTATGATTTGATTTTTTTTTTCACTGAACTAAAGTCCAGGTGCTTTAAATTAACATCCATCAATTCATCCGTCCTCGCTTTAAATCAGATATCTGAATCTTTCTTCTGAACAATGCCAAGTCCTCACTTGCCTGCACTTTTACCCACAATAGGATCACAGTTGTTTTTATGTGTTGCATTATATTTACCACCACAAAGTGTTTAATTTACAGTCCTCTCTTTGGACTTCAAAGGTACCTGGAGGCTTTTTCTTATTTTTTTCATGTGGACTTTCTGAAACTGGTCCAGTTTTCATGGAGAACGCTGCAGCCGCTAAAACAGGCTGTAATGTAATCATTTGGGGCAACCAGCACTGTCAATTAATGTCCACGAAAAGTGCTCACTGTTGGAGATGACAGGCTTGGATCGTGTGTATGACAACATTATGGAAAGAAAAATAGAAATTAACTTTTTTTCTCTGAATGCTTGTGTTACGTCCATGTCGTCAAAATACAGCTAAATATTCAGAAAATATTTTAGACAACAGAAAGCTAAGAATAACAATACTATTATATCTCTAAGTGTTTCAGCTCTACGCCCTATTTTCACGTGTTGTTTTTTAACGCTAGAATTGTTTCCTATGATTTATGATACATTCACAGCTATAAGGCTTCACTGACATAATGCTTCTTCTAACTCTTAACCTTCCCAAAGCAACATTTTCCTCACCAGCACTTCCTTTCTGCTGCAGATATTGTGGATATTTGTCGCAGCTGCTGACAGTAATATGATCCTCTACAGATTTGTTTCTGCTAATGCGTCTCATTTGACGGCCATATTTCTGTGGTGCTCAGGGATGCATCAACGGCTTTCCTTTTATTTCCTCCTACACCACTATACAACCCCAAAAAAAAAAACAACGTTGTGTCAGAATGTGCTCAGTCCACTGTTGTGTCTTCACAGCTCATAAAGGAAACTGGAGAGAGGAAAATATTCTTTATGGGCTAAAACATAGGTACTGTACTTTATTAATCAAGAGGGGAATTCACCATTTGTAGATTTATCCAATCATCCATTCATTTTCTACTGCTTATCCTCATAGGGTCGCGGGGGGGCTGGAGCCTATCCCAGCTGTCTCAGGGTGGAAGACAGGGTACACCCTGGACAAGTCTCCAGTTCATCACAGGACACATAGAGACAGACAACCACTCACACTCACATTCACACCTACAATCAATTTAAATTAGCCAATTAACCTAATCCTCATGCATGTTTTTGGATGGTGGGAGGAAGCCGGAGTACCAGAGAGAACCCACACAGACATGAGGAGAACATGCAAACTCCACACAGAAAGGGCCCGGGATTTGAACCCAATACCTTCTTGCTGTGCTCACCACTACACCACCGTGCCACTCTCATTATTTTTATGAATCACAAAATACTGAACATGAATAGGAGCGGCCTTATATTAGTATCTCCCAGAGAATAATACCGAGTTACAAAACATTTTTTTGTGAGATGTCTGGTTTTTTTTTTTCAACTGTTTTACCACGACAGCAGCAGCATGTTTCCACGTCCTTCAGAATAAAGGACTTAATTTACAGACTCACAGAAATGTAAATATGGTGTTTGGGAAGTGAACCTCCTGAAAATCAGATCTGGTTTCTGTTCTTGATAGTGGGCGCTGGTCCTTCCTGTTCTTCAACCATATATTAGATCAACCAGAACCATTAACATCCTGTGTTCTGCAACACCTCAGACAAATGTTATTATATCATATATACTATATACAGTATATGCTGAAAAAGTCTTGAGTGGTCAGCTTGACTCTTTTTGCATTTATGAGGTGCTGATTTTATTTAATTTCATTTTTTGATATTATACATTTAATTTTGTATGTAGGTAAGTTAGCAAGGAAGTGCAGGTAAAGAAGGAAGTAATACTTGAATACTTTTAATCTCTCTTAAAAATATTAAGTTGTTTTTGTATTAAATTGTAGATGGATTTATTACATTTATTCCAATATAAATAGTATATAATGACATCAGAAATCAAGAAGTTTTTTTAGGGAATTATATAGGTTCTGTGGTCATTTTAGTGTTAAAATAATCAGCTTAAAAAGAGGGTACTGAAACCTAAATGTGAAATTTTCTGGCCAACATTATACTTGAAGTGTAAGTAAACTTTGTGTTTCTGTTGTAGTTTCTGCCTTTTACCTTTTATGGTAGCACAACTGGGTGATGTATCAATATTAAGATAGAAACTGTATTTTCATTTGGGTGGTAGTCAGGGAAAGAAACAGGAAGAAAAAAAAAAGAAAAACAAAGCCTTATTTAACAAACTGGTTTGCTGTGATTTATAAAGAGCTCTCTGCTCTCACAGCTCTCTTTATAATGAATATCAGCTACAGGCTGCTGTGCGCTCTGCCAAAGATCTACACTGGTGTCATTCATTTTTTTTTAACAGTGTTTTTCTCATCAGTGTCTCTTAAAAGAGTGTCTCACCTGTGTTTTAATTCACCTGCAGGCTCTGAACAAGAAGGAGCACAGAGGATGTGACAGTCCTGATGGCGACGCCTCCTACATCCTCACCCCCAACACTGAGGAGAAATACAAGAAGATCAATGAAGAGTTTGACAACATGATGAAGAGTCATAAAATTGTAAGTCTGCACTGTAGTTTGCTTGATAATATAATAAGAAGATCAATTTACAGTATGTGCTAAAAAAAGCAATAGAATGGCATTTCTAATATCAAATTCAAATTAAATATTGTCATGACACTGGATTATTCTGCCATTTATTTGTGTTTCTACAGCACAAAATGTCACATTTATGTCAGTCAGTTGTTTGACTCCTTATAGTTACCAGGGAGAGCAAAGACACAACATAAGAAATGAAACCAATTCAAAGTCTTTATTGTCATTATATAACAGTACATAAAATGAAATTAGGAGCGCTGTGCCACATGGTGCTTACTTTATTAATCAAGAGGGGAATTCACCATTTGTAGATTAAGTCATTATTTTTATCCAATCATCCATTCATTTTCTACCGCTTATCCTCATAGGGTCGCGGGGAGGCTGGAGTCTATCCCAGCTGTCTTAGGGCGGAAGGCAGGGTACACCCTGGACAAGTCTCCAGTTCATCACAGGACACATAGAGACAAACAACCACTCACACTCACATTCACACCTACGGTCAATTTAAATTGGCCAATTAACCTAATCCCCACGCATGTTTTTGGATGGTGGGAGGAAGCTGGAGTACCAGAGAGAACCCACGCAGAAAGGCCCCGGGCCTGGGATTCGAACCCGGTACCTTCTTGCTGTGAGGCGACAGTGCTAACCACTACACCTGATATGTATCTATATATAACATATATAACAATATAATAATATATAATCATATAATAGTATATAATATCCATTAATACATACTTAATGTATCATATCACAGATGCAGTACTGTAAACAAGGCGATCTGGAAAACTGTTGTAGTATAAGGAACTTTAAGAGTTTTTTTTTTTTTTTTGTTTTGTTTTTTACCCAAACTACATGGGGTTATCTTCAAGTTATCTTCAAGTGAAGTAAAGGGGAGACTTGTTGGTGCTTATAAAATTGTTTTCATTCAAACATCTTGATGTCAGGGGACCCGTTAGAAAATGTCCAGGCCAGTTTAGCTTCACTTTGTAGCATTGTTTAGCTTCCTTTGTGCTTTAAAGTCTAGCTTTAAAGCTGAGTCTGAAAGCTCAAACAGCAGCCAGGTCCATTGGATTTTTAAAAGGTTAATTAAAATCTTTCATAGTGGTTTAGAGAATGTACACAGCATTATGTCATGATACTCATTTTATTTCCTTACACATCTAGTAATGATCAAGCTGTCATGTCACTTCTTCTCCAGTCCACCGGCCCTCCACAGCAGAACTTCATGCATGGCAGCATGTCGTACAGCGCTGGAGGAGGAGGAGGAGGAGGAGGAGGTGGTGGTGTGACCTCCCCAGCTTTAGCTGCAGCTACAGCAGCTCTGGCCGACAGTGGGATCCTCTCCTCACCTCAGACACACCTCCACAGAAACATTAACCCTCCACAGAGACCTCCCAGCACTGGAAACACAGGTGTGTGTGTGTGTGTGTGTGTGTGTGTGTGTGTGTGTGTGTGTGTGTGTGAATAAGAAAATAACAGTACATAATATAAATATACCTCAATCTCTGGTAACTAAACACACTGAGCTGATGGCACTCGGTCTGGTGGAGGACCAACAACTGCAACAGGACTGAATTATCTACCAGAGAGTTAAATCTTCTGTTGGGTGCTTTTATATGTGAATGTGTCCCTGTAGTGACTGACTGCATACAGTATTTGATTGATTTATCATATATATATGTGTGTGTGTCTGTGTCCTCAGATGGACTGCAGGTCAACTCTGATATGACTCTTCAAAACGGGTCTGGACCAGTTGGTAAGTATCTAAACACGCTCTGGCAAAACTTTATCTTTGAGCTCCATCATAAGTACATAAATATGTTAAACTTACTGTAAATAAAGGAGCATTATGTAGCACTGTCAGCTGGTTTATTTTATTTAGCCGTGGTCCATCCACTCCTCTGCTGTAACTGGTAGCAGTTAGCGTGTTAGCATCACACAATAGCATCTGTCCTGCAGCAGTAATAAGAGTTACTATTCACTGCCTCGATAACTGAGCTGCTCACAGACCTCATACAGACGTGATGAGGCTTTTCAGGTCGGGTATAATTCAGTTCATTTGCTTTCATGGCTACAGAGCGTTTGTATATCAGTTTGTTTCATATGAGGCAGCAGGACGGGTAAGATCACACCAAAAAGACAAAACATGTTCAGGACCAGAATGGAGATTTCAAAGGAGAACATGCTGGCTGTTACATCACCTCTCTGTTACCAGTGAATGTTAGATTCAGAACTCAACAATGACAGTTTGTCTAAAAAAAAATAAAACACCTGAGATGATTTGAGGGGTTCAGCAGCTGACACAGTCTGACCTTTGACCTTCTTAATAGTGTCACAAAGGAAGTTTAGCTTTTTATTCTTTTGCCCCTCATTAGAAGTGGCACTGTGATGTTTAAAAACTATAGTTTACGACTAAAGTAGAAGTATTATTGAGAAATGACCTCACCTCACCCACTCTGTACCCAGCATCCTCCCTGATGAGGTTTACCTGCTGTAACCTCAGGACTGGTACTGTTGGGAACATGACCATGTCAAATCTCGAGGTTCACTTGACAGTGATATCCATTTTTCATGTTGATATTAAATTATTTTATTTATATTACACTATATGATTTGAGTGGAGTGGTGCCCTTAAACACACTTATTACATTTGTGAGCCTGAACATTAATTCAACCTGTAGAAATGAAGTTCAGAGCATTTACTACAAATACATTTAAAATGCAAATTGTTGCAAGAGTTGTGTAGAGTTACAACCTTTTATCGATCAAAAGTTTAGTTGTCTGCTGTTATATAAATCAGAAGCTCTATCAATCAATTTGAGGAATTTTTTGAGGCAATAAAAATCGAATTCTCTGATTGTTAAATGTGAATATTTTCTGGTTTCTTTACTTTTCTGTGACAGTAAACTGAATTTCTTTGACATTTGAGGGTTCAAATCAACAGTTTTTTCCTTTAAACATTTTCTGACATTTTATAGATCAAACAATTAATTGAAAAAAAAAATCACCTATGAAAATAATTGTTGGTTGCAGCCTTAACAGTGGTTAAACTGGTAAAACTGAAACAGCAGCAGCGTTTGTCTTATCAAGAGTGATGATGTAGACGTCTTCACAGTGTTGCAACCTCAATGCTCGACATACTGCACCTTTAAGATTATAAAGAGGATGAGCGGTGAAGTGAGACACAATAAGATGAGATAAAACTTCATTTATGCTGAAGGAAATTATTGAAAATGTCATGTAACTTAAATGTCGCTGGTCTGTCGCCTGTTTTTGTCATAAACTGTCCTCCTTAGTAACTCTCCTGCCCGTCATCTTCGTGCTCTTCCTCCCAGAGCAGCATGTCTCAGAAGAACACTACCATTATGTAATGTCAAGAGCAAGACAAGATCAATTATTCATCGTTATCTCCTGTATAATGTATAGCTTTACTTTTTCCATTCTCTGTCCAGAGCCTGCTGGTGGACAGGTTGGTTTAATGGATCTAATGTGTAGAGCTGTGACCTCCAAGTCTTCACATACAGTGAGAGTTTATACTAAAAAAGAAAAGCCTGTAAGAGAGAAAAGCTCATATTCTCCATCTATCAATCTTTCAGGGTTAGTGTTAGGATTTCCTCACCCTCACTTCTTAAATGTCCTCACGTTTTTCTTCCTTTCTGTCTCCAGTGAACGGTTTTGTGAGCTCACCTGGTGGAGGCAGCCTGGGGAAGATCATACCACCCAAATCTCCTCCTCTTCCTCCTCCTGGGAACAACCTGGTCTCCAACAGCCGCAAGACGGACCTCCGAGTGGTCATCCCTCAGTCCAAAGGACTGATGCAAACACTGGTAAGTGTCTGTGGTTCTCAGCTCTTTACCTTTTTATGAAATATTTAAAAATAATACATCCACAGAGCATTTGGTGCAGAATAAAAGATGGCTTTTCCTGCAGGAATTTATAATGATTATTAATTCTTAATTTTAAACATGTTGGTGGGTTCAAAATTAATGCTTTGTTTATCTCTGTGGAAGACATCTAATGTTTGAGTCCCATCTCTAACAGGATTTGTGAGCTAATAGTAAACACTGGTATCTCAGTGAGTCGCCTCCAGTGTATGAAGACGACTTATTGTGAAGTAAATGCAATGAAACGGTGGAGAGAGAATACAACATTTAGTGCCTGAATGCTCAAAGACAATGCATCAATAAAACTGATCACAAGATCGTTCAGTCTTAATATCATGATCAATATCACCTTTAAATTCAGGACTTAAACAAAAGGTGTCATAGAGGTTAATAACACAAAGGATATCCTCTGTTATTTGGTACTCTGAAGAAATGCTCTTTTTAAATACTTAAAGCTGCATTATTTGATATAGAAATATATACACATGCAGCTGTGTACAAGTGTAGTTCATCTCTGTAAAAACAGGCCTTTAAACCTTTCAGTGCCTCAATTTGAGGTTTCTGAAGAATAGTACACAGGGTTTAGTTAATACAGACAAGAACAGAGTAAATAGAAGCAGAAGTGAAGAGAGATAGATTATCACAGAGTTGGTCAGCAACTTTTTTTTGGTTCGACACCATCTGGAACAGATAAAAGAAAGAAAATGTTTTACTGTCACATTGAATGCATTTCATACTTCACGAGGCAAGCTGTTTTTGGCTTTTTCATCAGTTTTTTCTTCTCTTTTATAGGCGTGTTGCTCTACACTGTTTTAAAGCCTTGAGTTCTTCACTTTGGTCGTTGGCAACTTAGTGTTTTTCAACCACAAGTGACACAAAAAGGTGGAGCTCAGTACAACCAAATGCTGAATAATTTTGATATTTTAGGTAACCTAAGAGGTTAATATTAACTTTAATGAACTGAAAACACACTGTTAAAGGGATACCACAACTCTGTGGTATCAACCTGTCAATCAGCAGGTAACCATGCCCTAAATCATCCCCTGCTTTATGGTCTGTTTGACTCTAAATCAGACCATAATTTACTAAATGAGCATCATGCTGTGTTGAAGAAGACTTGAAACTACAGACTGAGATCAGAAACTCATGTTTACAATCTTTACTGAGGGAATAAATCAAGTGAGAAGTAGGATCATTTTCTAGTAGACTTCTATACAACCAGAGGAGTCGCCCCCTGCTGGCTGAAAGAGAGTAAACAGGTTGAAGCCTGTTCAGCTTTGGCTTCACTCTGGTTACAAGACAAGATCCAAACAATTCAAGGAATTCACCAAAGACATGTTGCACCAGTGATCATAACTTCAGACAACCTCTTTAAAGGGGAAGTTCTGTTTTTTACAAAATTGGACCTTATATCTTTGATAAAATGCTGCCTTTTACTCACCCATTTCACAGTGGAGACATGGGTTACATCATTACTATTCTCATTTGAGTCAGGAGTTGTCCGTAACTTGAGAAAATTCAGTCTGTAAACAGACTCTACTTTCTGTGTATCATAGGACCCCTAAGGACCCCTAGTGGCCACCTATGTGTCCTTCACAGTGCCTGAACTAAAACAAAGCATGTATGTGACAATATCACAAATAAGTATTTTAGTTCAGGCACTGTGAAGGACACATAGGTGGCCACTAGGGGTCCTGTTTACAGATTGAATTTTCTCAAGTTACGGACATCCCTGGACTCAAATGAGAATAGTAATAGTGTAGCCCATCTTATTAAATGTCTTTATTTGAGAAATGGTCCAGTTTGTGTCATTTACTGGCTGCATTTCTGTGCCCCATTCACTCCTGTTAAAAGGATATCATCAAATCCAAATATCATCAGAACTACTCCAAAGTGTATTGTGAAATGGGTGAGTAAATGACATTATTTTATCCCAGAAATAAAGTCCAGTTTGTAATAAATGGAACTTCCCCTTTAACTTCAGTATTTATGTGCTTTATAACTTTTTTAATCCTACATAATGACTTAATATACAGCATTAAATAACAGGACTGATGACACTTCACACATTAAGACATCAAAGGTTGAGGTCACCTCTGGTAATCACTGAGGCGTCTTGTGTCTTCTCTTTATACACAACCAGTTCATGCAGAGTTTGTCTCTGTCCTAAAGAACCTGATGAAGTCAATTTGTTTTGGATAAACTAAACAAGATATTAGATATTTCTCTTGGCTGCCAGCTCTTCCACTTTGTTGGAAAGAGAGTTCAGATTCTTTCAGATCCAGAAACATTAACACAAGAACTCAACTAATATGCTCGCAGCTCGAATTATAGCACAATATGCCCTTAAAATGTGCTTTAAAGTGATTTAAAGCTATTAAATGGTTCAGGTTCAGGTCATTGAAGCTCTTGATTTGCCCTTTAACTCCCACACTGTGCTGCTCAGACATGATGCAACCATTAGCATGTAGGCTTGTTTTTTTTCCTTTTCTGTGGCTTCATTACGCTGCTGGCTGTGAGATCCAGGGCGTCAAAAATATCTGAAATAGTCAATCAAATCTGACATCATTGAAAGCAGAGAGTCATTGTAACATTACTAAAACTAAACCTTATTTATTAGAATTTAAAGTCATTAAACTTGATGTCATGATTTTTCTGTGAATGTGAGCGGAGGATTTTGTTTTTTGAGCATTTACAGAATTAAAAAAACTTTTAGTCAGACTCATTTTCAGCTCATTTAATCATAAGTATTGATAAAATACTGACTGAATATCAGATGTAGATATTATAAATGAATAAACACAGATGATAGTCGTTTGATAGTCATGTTTGCAGGATCTTTTTCAGCGGCGTGAGAGAAACGACGGCATGCTAACATTTCCACAACGTTTAAACCGGCAGAGGAGGGCGGTAGCCGCTCAGATGATGGCGTGACGTCATGACGTCTGCTTTTCATTCAGTGCCTTTTAAAACACGACGAGTTGTGATCAGACAGAAACTGCTCTGTGAGATCATTTAGAAACTGCCTTTCACTTCCTCCTCCATATGCATGTGCGCTGTGCAAAATGCAAACAGGGAAGAAGAAATGCAGACCTGCACATCTCACATTTGTGTGTCTTTACGTGTTAACGATCATCATCACAGTGTTTACAGCTCAGTATTTATCACTATTAGTGACCAGGAGACCACAAACAGAAACACATCTTCCAGACAGCCTGTCTTTTTAGCATGTTACTTTTAGGTTTGTGTCATTTATTAAGCTGTCTGTGTGTGTTTATGTGTGTGTGCATTCAGCAGTGACCTCATTCATAGTGATGTCATCGCTGACCTTATCAGGAAGTAAGGACCCAGAGAGGAGTAACACTAAACTTCAAATGACTGTTAGAGATGTGTGAAGTTAATAAAGAGCCTCCAGCTCTGGGACTGATTAAGAAGGAACAGCCTGCTGCTCTTTAGTGTTTTTAATTAGTTGTTATAACACTCAATCAGGTAAATTAGCACTGAGACAAAACACTTTCTGCAACTCTCTCTTAATAACTTACATGTGCGACACTTTTATTTAATAATGCACCAACTTATTGATGATGTATTATCAGTAATAGTACGTACTTTTACATACATTTGTTTATCTATTTCTACTTATTCTACTTGATACTTACTATGTCACTTGTTATTTTTATATTTTTTATTGTAATGTTGTACTATCCACTTTGCTGCCTTTTTTTTCCATATGTGGGACAAATTAATGATCTTATTATGTATTTTATTTTGTCTTACCTTAATTAAGTCATTTGGAGGATAATACTTTCTGTGTTTTGAGGTACTGACATCCTCTTATTTTTTTATATATAGGCCCTTGTTATGTTGTTGCACTACCAACTTGTGGTTGTAACCCTGTAAATTTCCCCACTGGTGCTACAAGAAAAGGTTTATCTTATCTTTTTTTATCTTACTGGCCGGTTGGTGAATGTCTAGTCGAAATGGGAGGCAGTCTGGAAAATGTAGGGAACTAGCAAGTAAAGAATTAAAGGTGAACACACCAGAAGGTTTATTCTACATCATGTCCAGAATACAGAGTAATAAGAGTGTTTGAGGTTTGAAAGACAAAAAAGTCAGTTTATACTGACACCATGTGGTTGAAACGAGGCACAAAACACCTGCAGTCTAAACACAAAAAGCTTGTTTGTGTTTTGATGTGTTTCCAGGGTAACCAGAGGCTTAGCAGCAGCCAGCCTCTGTCCACCCCAGTGGTCTCCATCACCACACCCAGCCTGCCGCACCAGAGCCTGGTCTACTCCAGCATCAGCTCCGCTTACAGCAATGGTTTGTACTGTATTTACTTCTGTAGTGTTGCCCTACTTTACTTGTTGTTGTTTGCCTTCATTTATTTTGCAAAGAACGAGACAGTCTTAATTAAAGCCCTGAAATGATGCTGGAGGCTCTTTGAGACAAACAGGACAGGAGGGCTAATTCATTTTGGTTTTCATCAGAAAGGCCAGTATTGACTCTACCGCTCCAGTTTTGTGCTCTCATGCCGACATGTCGTCTCTTAGATTACTCCCTGAGCAGTGCCGAGCCGTCGGGCTTCAGCTCAGCTGGTCCGTCTCTGGGCTCCATGGCGACGTGGCAGCAGCACCAGCTGGGCTCACTGGGGTAAGTTCTCATCAGGTTTTACAGTTTAACACAGGTTATTTAAAAAAAAAAAAAAAAAACAGACATAGACTTTTCAGGAGAGAGGCTGCTGACTTTATTATATTACTTGAAATTCTCACCATGTAAATGTTTTTTTACTATTACAAATTACATCACTCGGTTATTTTTGTTAAAGCCTTAACATTAAAGTAACATTTAATCGGGTATTTTGGCAAAGTTGAGCTAATTTTATCAAATGTTGGGTTTGATTTATTAAATACCTAAAGTTTTATAAGTGTATTGTATGTTTTAATTTGTTTACATAATGATTAATACTTCTAATCATATATAATATAACAGAATTACCATAATTACATACAATCTATGATACATAAGTATTACATTCTTAACTCCTGTTGTCTTATAAAAGAGGTGAACTAAAAAGTAGAGCTGCAAGGATTAACTGATTAGTGATCAACTATTAAATTAATTTTATAACAGATTCATTTTTCTAAGGGAATTAAAAAAAATGATTCCAGCTTCTTCTTTAAGATGTGGACAAAACAAGATATTTGATCCACATTTTTCACCATTTTCTGACATTTTATAGATGAACCAACTATCAATTCATCAAAAAACTAATCAACAGTGAAAATAACCCTTAGTTTCATTAGTTCTCCAGTAGAAAGTGAAATTCTTGCCGTTTAATTACAGTGAAGCAGAAAGTGAAATCCCTTAAATGTCCCACCACAGGACAAGTTTCAGAATCAGCCGACAAGAGAAAAGTTGTCTTTTCTGTGACGTTAGTTTGACCAGCAGGTGGCGCCTTCGCTCCTTTAAACATCCTCCTCCTCTTCCTCTGCTCCTGTCAAGGTCGGGCAGCTCCACTCTTCCCATCAACACCAACCACAACGTCGACATCAAGGCCGAGCCCATCTCTCCGCCCCGCGACCACCTCAGCCAACCAGGGTACATGACCCAGAGCCACGGCCCTCCTCAGCCTCACCTACCCAGCAGGGCGGAGATGGGCAGGTCTCCTGCCGACAGCGTCAGCTCCTCCTGCAGCTCCCATGAAGGAGGCAGCGACCGGGAGGAGCAGCATCAGCACCAGCGGCTGGACTTCCACGTCCTCCCCGTGAGTCGGACAGCGAGCGGGGAAAGTCCGACGGTCAAACGGATGAGGATTGACAGCTGGGTGACATAAAGACCCTGCAGTGACGTGACGACACCAGGGCGAACACAGGAAGGACTCTGTTATGCAAATGAAATGTGGGGATTGTATTGATGTGTTTTTATTAACTTATCTTTGTTTTTTATCTGGTGGTCAGATTTCTCATCTCGTCACCTTTTGAAGGAAATCCTCAGCCGCCCTTTTTAACGTTTTTAACCTGTAAATGATTCAAGCAGCGCAGACTGTGGGTCCAGCTGCAGGACAATCAGTTTCTCACCCAGTGAGACGCAGCGACGTCCTCAGGAAGGTGAGATTAGATGAGATTATCATGATCTTGGTGGTAAATCGCTCTGGACGGGTCACCCAAAACATTTCTGATCTCAGGGTTTGAGACGTTGAACGAGTCCAACATGAAAGCAATACTCCGTCCCTCTTTATACAAACACTTATTTATCTCAGCCAAAGCAGTATGCTGTTTTTTTGTTTGTGTGTTTATATTGTGCACAGATTAAGACAATATTTCATCCAGATTTAAAAGCCATGGACACTTCTGTGTGTACCGAAATATGTCGTTATTGTTTTGTATATATTATCTTTAATATATATCACTATGGTGTAACTATATATTGTTGATCTGTCTGTTATATCTTAAACACTTTCAGCTCCACCTGTGCGTTCTAACTTTAGCATCCATATTATCATTCTGTTTATGATGCCAGAAAGAACAAGATTTTGCCCTTTATTTTACAAAAAGACAACAATGCCAATAGAAATTTATTTTTATTATTAATCAAAGGATTCTCGAGTCATATTAACCACAAAAAACACACACAAGTGCACAAGTGTTTATACATGAGGTAACTTCCTCCAGTGTGTGTTGAAAGGCACAGTGAGGGAACTAAAAATAAGGATGCAAACTAAATGTTCAGTACACATCCTCATAGATGTAGTTATAATCTCATTTTATGACTTCAGTGCTCACTGAAAGGTTAAAGTCAATATCACAAATTACAGACTTTGCCTCAGAGGAAGTCACGTTGCCTGGTTCATGGGAGTGAGACAAGAAAAAAAAAAGGAAAACTAATCTGCCTTGAGAGTCGATTTGGCCGACATAGATGGTATCAGTGTTAGATTGTTGTGACTGTGAACTACAATAGTCTGATGCAGACAGACAGGAACGTTCACTGAGGATGTAGGCTGACATCAGACCTGGCTCATGTGTCAAGATGATCTATTGTCTGGAAAGAGATTTCACTTTTTAGTTTACTTTTCTTTAAGCAGCACCTTGACGAAGTACACAGTCCTTCATTTGATCTCATATCAGTTTGAACGTTTACTCAGTGATAAAAAACAAACTTTAATGGTAACAGTGATGGGATTATACTAGTTGAGATGATGAGAGGTGAAGGAATTAATTTAAATATCCAACTAACCTCACAGAATTGCATCTTTAAGACAATTTAAAAGGCAGCCATGTAAAAAATAGTTCAATTCAAAGACTATCAGACATTTGTTTCCACCTAAACTTGAAGAATTACAGAGAAAAATGTAATTTAATGATCCTCCAGAGAGGAGACAGGATCAAATGAGTCCAACATGTCACAGGACGTGCTACTGAAGTCAGAAATACTCCCACTCACCTACAGATAGAGCCACTTTGGAAATAAACTACAGTTAGTAGTGAATTAGTACTACACATGCAGCACATTGGGCTGCTAAAAGTATGACATCTTGTGATCATTGAGCTGCAATGACTAATCAATTAAAGGAACTATTGATGACATTCAGCCACTAGATGTCACAGCAAACAAACAAAACATTCATTTTAGATCCCCTCAAGAAGAGTAATATTTTTATTCATGAATGTATTATGGTTGTCATCATTATTATTATTTAAATTCATTTAAGTCAAAATATCCTGATTGCAGATCCTCAAATGTGAATATTTTAAGGTTTATTTCCTCCTCAGTGGCAGTAAACTGAACAGCTTTTAGCCAAAACAAGACATTTGTGGAGGTTTTGGGAAACAATGATCAACATTTTATCTACCAAACTACTAATTGATTGATGGAGAAAATGATCAAATTAATCTGCAATAAAAAGCTCCTTAGTCGCGGCCTTTGTTTAAAAAAAAAAAGTCAAATTTAACATTTGAACCATTTCTGACATTTCAACGAAAAACGTAATCGATTGATCAAGAAGATAATCAAAATATTAATGAAAATAATCGTTATAGTTACGCCCTGTTGGTTCAGGCTGTTTGTTTTAGGCTGTATATCTTTAAAAAAAACACATTAAACCTGCACTGCCTCTTTCTATTATCCCTCTATTATGAACTCGTGCTTTTATTTTGAAGGTCCTAATCTCGCAGGCTGATATTTGATGCTGCAGCTGAGAGGAGGAAGTGAGTCAAAGCTGCATTTTACTGGCGATGTTTTCTAACCACGATATCCAGCAGCCATGAGGTGAATGAGGAACACCTGTCGGAGGTTTTTAACAGCAGAAAAAAGGTAAAAACTTCACTCATTGTTCTGTTTTTTAGAGGAGAAGCAGACAGGAAGCTGAGTTAGTTACCTGTGGGGGTCTCTGAGGTGGTGCCCAGGTGAGCCTCCTTCCTGTCCGGAAAAGCTTTTCTTCAGGCGGGCAGGTGAGACGTCTCCAGCGGCCTCCATTTGAGCTATTTAGTCTTTTAATCTCAAGGTAATTCTTAAATTTGAATGATTATTTTATTCGCAAGGACAGAGGCTCCTGTCAAACTGTCTGCTGGCTGGTTTGTTCAGGTAAACATGAATATCTCGTGCAACAGGGTTTTAAAAAGTTTCCATGTCGACAGAAATCAAATGCGGCGTTGATAGCAAACAAACAGCTAAACAAGGGCTGATGTTGAGTCACCCCTGTAGTAAGAAACAGCAGGACGCGGGCAGAAGTTGCAGCTTTAAAGTTTGATATAATTAGGTGAAACGCGTTGGTTAATGTGTGTTACATGCCGAATGAAAGGTAAACCACCATAGATTCAAGTAATGTTGTGCAACCCAATATTACCTATAAATAGTATTTCCTACAGGCAGAAGAACATTATTTGCAAGTTTTTTTTCAACGGAGTTTTGTTTGATGTTTTATTAGAGAGCAGTGTGTCATTTTTTTTATGCAATCCTTGGATTATTGTGGCTTTTTACAGATTTCTTCAGGGCTAATTTGTTTTTAGTAAATTAAAAAGTAGATTAAATATAAAACTTTCTGATTCTGTTTTTGGTGATAACTTATTTCCCCACAGAAATGCCAGCATCTTTTCAATGTGCATATCATAACCGGTCAGCTGACAACCAGACATGTGAAAATCCACTGGAAAGATGTGTCTCATTCATGTATTTTATTTTTTTTTTTGCTGTGTGTTTTGTTCAGAGAGCTTTAGCCGTGCCCCATATCAAAGTGTTGAAACCACAAACTGTGACATAGTTTCAGGAAATAGCTTCATGTAGTCTGACAAGACGGGGCCGAGATGCAGTTGCTCAACTCAGCCCACCATCTGAGAAAAAAGAAAAGTATTTATGACTGTTGCCTTATCAGTTTTTTTTTAATATGATTATCTGGTGTGAGAGTGGACACTTTTTATTACGTATCCATCTTAAAACAACATTATTACTTACTCCAGCGTCATATCTTTTTGTAAAATCAGTGTCTTTGTGTGTTCGACTGCTGGTGACCTCATTTGAGAATAGAAGTAGAAACAGTAGATTTTCCTCCACTCATACATGTGTCAGCCTGCTCCAGGCAACACCTGAGATAACAACAGCCGACGTGCAGAGTCCCATCAGTTTTCCAGTCACGCCTACTTATTTATGACAATAAACATGAATATTTCTGCAGTTAATGTCATCATATCCAGTATTTCATCAGTTCGTAGCGCTTTTTTTTTTTTTTTTGCAGTCGTTCTTCTTTTACTTGTTGTACATTCTGTTATCTGGAGTATCAACAGGTTTTTAAAGTTAATGTTCAGTATATTATCATGTCATAATACATAGTCTAATTATTAAAGAGAAGCATTACCTTTTATTATATGACATATAACAGGTACAGAGGCTTGTGTTTATTGTTTTCTGTTAACTTTTTCCAGTGGTGTACTGGAGGGTGTATGCAGCGATGCAGAGTATATATTATATTATATTATATTATACTACTTCTTTTTTCTGCAGCTCTATACCCACTTATCAGGAATATCCAGTACTTAAGTACACTTCTGGCATATTTTACTTGGTAATTTTCTGCTTCTTTATACTTCTACTACACTTCATATCAGAGGAGTGTATTGTATTTATGACGCCACTTAAATATATATATATATGAAACATATATGACATTTGATATGATGAAGTACGACTCTGCAGCTAAGAAAACAGTATTTCCCTTTAAATTCCACTTTTTATCTTGTTTTATAGTGGTGCTATATTGTTGTGACGCCTCAAATAGTACTGTCACTTTTTACTTTTTTACTTCAAAGCACCAGTCGACGCCATGTTTGTTCAGCGCTGTGACCTTTGACCTCTGTGTTGCCAGGTGCTCCTTCATCGTGATTCAGGAGACAAATCTTGTTTTTTCTGTCCGTCTCCCTGATTTTCTCTTGACGTAACAGAGCAGATAAATGACTGAAATGTGATGTGAGTGAGGTTTAAGGACAAGGTCGTGTGCAGAGTGGACGAATGTGTCGCCTTGAACCGGTTTGTGGTCCAGCCTTCGTCCACGGGGCTGAAGGGGAGGGGGGTTCAGTCCAAAAGAGACTTATTTAACTGTGAACCTTGAACAAGAACGGCTCGTTAAATCAAGATTTGCTGAAAGTGGAGGTCTCACAGTGGAGGCTGGTCCAGATCAAGTCTAGCTAACCCCTCTGGGGTGGTCCACCAAGACCTGAGGAGGGCCGGCTTGGACACACTGGGGTGGACTTCCTGTCCTCAGGGAGGTGGACTCAGGTGGACTCACCTGTCCACCCTGAAACTTGGACTCTGTTTTCCTGTTTATTGAACAAAATTGTTTGTGCGCAAACTGATTAGATCTAAAATATCTAGATTCTGCTCTCAGTGTCTAGATCTAAAATATCTATGTTTTTGCTCTCAGTGTCTAGATCTAAAATATCTAGATTCTGCTCTCAGTGTCTAGATCTAAAATATCTAGATTCTGTTCCCAGTGTCTAGATCTAAAATATCTATGTTTTGCTCTCAGTGTCTAGCTCTAAAATATCTAGATTCTGCTCCCAGTGTCTAGATCTAAAATATCTAGATTCCGCTCTCAGTGTTTAGATCCAAAATATCTAGATTCTGCTCTCAGTGTTTAGATCTAAAATATCTAGATTCCGCTCTCAGTGTTTAGATCTAAAATATCTAGATTCTGCTCTCAGTGTTTAGATCCAAAATATCTAGATTCTGCTCTCAGTGTTTAGATCTAAAATATCTATGTTTTGCTCTCAGTGTCTAGCTCTAAAATGTCTAGATTCTGCTCCCAGTGTCTAGATCTAAAATATCTAGATTCTGCTCTCAGTGTTTAGATCCAAAATATCTAGATTCTGCTCTCAGTGTTTAGATCTAAAATATCTAGATTTCGCTCTCAGTGTTTAGATCCAAAATATCTATGTTTTGCTCTCAGTGTCTAGATCTAAAATATCTAGATTCTGCTCTCAGTGTTTAGATCTAAAATATCTAGATTTCGCTCTCAGTGTCTAGATCTAAAATATCTAGATTCTGCTCACCTGTCCACCCTGAAACTTGGACTCTGTTTTCCTGTTTATTGAACAAAATTGTTAGATTCCGCTCTCAGTGTTTAGATCCAAAATATCTAGATTCTGCTCTCAGTGTTTAGATCTAAAATATCTAGATTCCGCTCTCAGTGTTTAGATCCAAAATATCTAGATTCTGCTCTCAGTGTTTAGATCTAAAATATCTATGTTTTGCTCTCAGTGTCTAGCTCTAAAATGTCTAGATTCTGCTCCCAGTGTCTAGATCTAAAATATCTAGATTCTGCTCTCAGTGTTTAGATCCAAAATATCTAGATTCTGCTCTCAGTGTTTAGATCTAAAATATCTAGATTTCGCTCTCAGTGTTTAGATCCAAAATATCTATGTTTTGCTCTCAGTGTCTAGATCTAAAATATCTAGATTCTGCTCTCAGTGTTTAGATCTAAAATATCTAGATTTCGCTCTCAGTGTCTAGATCTAAAATATCTAGATTCTGCTCTCAGTGTTTAGATCTAAAATATCTAGATTTCGCTCTCAGTGTCTAGATCTAAAATATCTAGATTCTGCTCTCAGTGTCTAGATCTAATATATCTATATATTGATGCATTTTGACTTTAAAATGTTCCCTCTCTTGTCCTCCAGACAGTCGTCCCTCCTGGTCGTTTATCTGTCTGAAGCTCAGCAGCTCATTTTAAAGTCAAATCGATGGTTTGGTGTCACTGAGGCTTCAGTCGTACCGTTCACACTGTTAGGTCATTGTGGTCGTTTTGGTGCAGCCTAAAAATATCGAGTTATTTTTTAATTTTTATTTTTTTATAAGCCATACCACGAACCAGAGCAGTTTAAGCCGTTGAAAACACACAGAAATCTCACTAATTTTTATCCTGCTGTTTTCCGTTCAGATCAAAGTTACTGCGCTTGGTAAAGTCCTTAATCTCACAAATCAATATCTGTTGCGCTCTGTTGGATTAAAAAAAAATAAAAAATTATAAGGTGTTCAGGGCGCACTTCAGTGCCACTGAAAAAAAGGAGCTCTTCACCCAGTAGGCAGGTGAACTGGTTTGTCTTCTGAGACCAGTAATGATGATGGATCAGAGACATTCCAGTCTGTTTTCACACTGGGACTACAGACTGGTGCTCCTTCTCTGGATTAGCAGGTCGCTATGGAAACTAATCTAAACTGCATAAATAAATATACAATTAAACTAACGTTAAGTCAGTCAATAAAAAATAAACTCGATGATCTTTAACCTGCATTTGTGCCCAAAGACTGTATTTAGTGTGAAAAAGAAAAAATCACATTTGTTTTGTCAAAAGTCTTATAATGTTTGCACTGCATACGTCATATATGTGCATATTTTATGTTTTTTTTTTATAGTTTTTGAGATAACAGACATATACTAGTTTTTAGCCTTTTTTCAAAGAACTACAGTTTATTCCTTTTTTTTGCAGTACATATTAGATAATTATTAACAATTATTAGATGTCATCCATGGCAGGAAAACATTTGTTTGAGGAGTCTTTCTCCATTCGTTTCAATGCACTGTTTGCTTCTATTAATTGTTTTTTTTTTTTTTTTGGGCCACTTGGCTGCAGAAACGAGTCTGAAATATTAAAACCTCACAGAGCGAACAGCAAATTCAAAGCAACATTATTTTTCTTTAGTGGCATTTCTGGGGAATATTCACTCTCCTTTTACTCTGTTTTTTGTGTTCTCTTCACTCTCTAGTCGCTAACTTTGTCTGTTTGGTGCTCTGCAGGCGATGTACTGAAGGAAAACACCTCCTGTTTGCAGCCGATGCTAAAACACTGCGTAGCGAGTGGTCATTAGTTTGTTGTTTCCCTGATCATCCATTGTTAATATAAAAATACTGATTAGAGAAGCTTTACACCTCCCTAACGCGAGCTGTTCGATCAGAAGGTGGAGGAGGATGTGAGTGTAATGACGAAACCTCAGCCTTTGTCTGGAAATGTAAACAAAGTTTTTGCCAGCTCAAATCCTGCTAACAGATAGATTAGTCTGCAAACTCGAGTTTTGATGTAATGGGTGGTGTTTGCATGTCACCTCTGGTCTAATTTCATGTCATTTTTTTATAATAAAGCAGGTTTAAGTGCTGTGTAAATACTGTGAAAATATTCTAATTAATAGGTGAGCGTTGTCAGGATTTCTGTAACTTTATGTCACAAATATACAGAAAATATACAGTCATGGAAAAAATTATTAGACCACCCTTGTTTTCTTCAATTTCTTGTTCATTCTAATATCTGGTACCACTAAACGTATAATACAATGAACACAACAAAAAATGCAGCTGGTCACATAATACTTAATGTCCTATTTGACATTCTTAAGCTTAATTGATTCCCAGGGTATATAAGAGGCCATTTCATGTCACAAGCAGCACTGCACATGCAAAGGCCTAGAGTGGTTTCCTGCTTACATTCAAGCCGTAGCACAACTCAGAAGTTGTCAGCTCTCACATAATGCCTAAAACAAAAGAATTATGTGAAGCAACAAAGGCAGCCATCTTGGCACTGCTGGAAATTGGCATGAGTGAGAGACAGGTAGCGAAAAACTTAATATCTCCAAGACAGCGGTTATTTACAAAAAAAAAAAACAAGCTGAACATGTAACTTCGAAATTGCTACATGGCCGTGGAAGGTTTCGTCTTTCTACCCCACGAGATGACCGTGCACTCATCCGTTCCTGTGTCAGGAATCGTCGTCAGACCTCCAGGGACCTTAAAAATGAGTGGGCACTGTCGAGAAATGTGACTTGCTCGGCAAGGACAGTTCGAAACCGACTTGTTGAAGCTGGTTTGAAGTCACACAGAGCACGCAAGAAGCCCTTCATCAATGAAAGGCAGAGGAAGGCCCGGTTACTCTTTGCTCGAGACCACAAGGATTGGACTGTTGATGATTGGGCTAAGGTTCTCTTCAGTGATGAATCCAATTTTGAATTGATGCCCACTCCAGCCAACTTACTGGTTAGGAGGAAGCCTGGAGAAGCTTACAACCCAGACTGTCTTGCCCCTACAGTAAAACATGGGGGTGGATCAGTCATGATCTGGGGTTGTTTCAGTCTGAGTGGAACAGGGCAAATGCAATTGTGTGAAGGCCGAATGAACCAGGTCAAGTACAGGACTACCCTTGAAAACAGTCTTCTTCCATCAGCTGGAAAACTCTTTCCTGCCTCCAATGACTGGATTTTCCAACAAGACAATGCCCCTTGCCACACGGCAAGGTCAGTTAAAGCCTGGATGGAGAACCACAACATTCGCACCATGCCTTGGCCTGCTCAATCACCAGATCTTAATCCAATTGAAAACCTGTGGAAAATCATCAAACTCAAAATAGAGAACCACAAGCCCAAAAACAAAGAAAATTTGTTTGAATTTGTCCAACAGGAATGGGCTGCTGTGACAGCAGAACAATGTCAGAAGCTGGTGGAGAGCATGCCAAGACGCATGGCTGCAGTCATCAAAAACAATGGTTATGCAATCAAGTATTAACTCTTGTGTGTATCATGTGTTTAAAGTAAACAGAAAAGAAAACATGGAATGCTTAAAAGTAGTGTTTTTGGCGGTACAATGCCATAGCTATTGATGTAAGAATTTAAGTAATTTTGGTTATTATCAAGAAAACCATGGAAAATGAATAATCCTTAGTTCTTAAATTAAACTCTCATGAGCTATTTTTGTTGTTATCATTATAATTGTCCAAACAAATGTACCTTTAGTTGAGCCAGGCATTAAAACTAACAAGAAATTGAAGAAAACAAGGGTGGTCTAATAATTTTTTCCATGACTGTATATATATATGGTAAAATGTGCCTCAACTTGGAGGCTTCTACACTCAAGACAAACACATTATTCTGAAATAAAATGAATTAAAATGCAGACGTAGGTCTGTCTTTTGAATAATTTGCACCAGAGAGCAGGTGATCAACTTCACTGTAGCACTGTCATCTAGCATCAGTGTTAAAAAAAAAAAAAAACAACACTGTTTTGAAACTGATCATGAAATACAGGCTGTCACAACTCTCATGCAATGAGCTAAAACGGAGCGGTTCAGTGGGTGAATACAGGCATATTTAAACCTTACAGCATGTAAACATATCAAAGTAGAAACTTAACATACAAGTGTGACCCTGAAAATGAGCAGAAATAAAGAAAAAAAAAGTTTTGCATTAAAGAAAAGAGTTATTTTTGTTTTTAAATAGTCAAAGAGACAGCTGGACATGGGAAAATGTCTTTTTTTTAGTTTTAGTTGACTTAAACCTCAACATTTTGCAACTGTTTCCACACTGTGCGTCTGTTGAAACCCTGTTACTTGCTGGTACATCATGACAAAGCTGTACTTTATCTGTTCCTCTCAGTCAAGAGTCGTTTTGAATAAAAGACAGCAGCCGTCATGCTTTTCCTCTGGCTCGTCCCTTCAGTGATCCTCCATCTAATCCTCGTATTTAGGTCACGCCAGAGAATTCTGAATCTGGGATTTCTGTGTTTACTCAGACACAGATAGGTGGTCGTCGACTAACTCCTGGGAAACCTCCACATCCCTCCTCCAGCACTAAAAAATCTCATTTTTGATCTGTCTTCATCTCTGCAGGCTTTGTAAACACTGATTCTTATCTCGCCGCCTTCCTCTCAGCTGACACCATGGCAGGTCATCGGTCGCTGTTAATGATAATACAAAGTATGAGGCCACTAAGAGGATTACTGTGGAAGGGATGCTGCTTTATAAACCAGGTTTTGTATGCAGGACGTACTGCTGTTTGTTCTGCAGAGATCCTTCAGAGCATTAATGACGCCGGTTGTTGCTTTCACTTTAAATGCTGGTTGTTTAACAAGCTGTGAGTGAACGAGCGATGACTCGGCTGACTTCAAACAGCATCAGGGACGATCCTTCAAAGACATTTTACTGGCTGCTCTCCAGGAAAGCACAGTGGAGCTCAGTCACAGCGTAATAATCAAATCAGGCAAAGCTCCAAAAGGTGTGCAGAATACCTGCACAGTAAAATGCAAAGCTGCTCACCTGCATCCCACAAGAGATTTCCTCCCTGAGTCACAGGCCTGCATGAAAATATGTGTTGATTTTTATTTTTTTTATTAACACTTTCATGGATAAAATAGCACAAATATCTCACGTGTTTTATTTTATTCATTTTATTTTTTTTTTTTATTATTTTAATCTGTGTTCTTCACTAAATTATGTGGTGAGTCTGTTAAATTACCCGGATTATGTCATGTCATAATTTATCCCCATATCATATTTTTATTTTTAATGCAATGTGCTGAAAAACAAACTATGAGTTGTCTTGTTTTTCTTCTGAATATTTATTCACTTCTAGTTTGGCCACTTTTGAGTTAAAGCTGGGGTGACGTTAAGAAATTAGTGCTAGATTTTAATTAATTATCCAACTTTGTGATGTTTTTATCCTTTTATTTAATGATCGCTGTCAGTATTTAATAAGACTTAAAGAAATGGGCTGTATCTTGATCACTGATTAATAGTTTTGAGTTATTTTTTTTAAGGAAAACATAACAGTAAACTGAATATCCTCATTTAAAGATGTCATCTTGGGAAACACTGATCCACATTTTTCACTATTTTCTGACTTTTTTTTTTTTTTTAGAGCAAAAATAATTGATAATACTGACAGATTCAACTGATCCTCAGGCGTTTGCTGTTTATTCATCTTTTACATAAAATTTGCCCACATGAGAGAACTGATGTTGATATATTAATATTATTTACTGTAATTATCTTATCTTATTAGTATGGAGTAGTAAGTTCATGCATAATCAATTTATATGATAGGAATAATATCAATAATGGTTTCTTTTGGTCCACTAAACATAGATACTCTTCAGATAGAAAGACTTCCTCTCTAAACGCTGCTGTTACTATTATTTTATGGTCATCTTGTACAACGATGAGTTAATCATCAACGTCCAGACTGAATATTTTTCTTTCCTTCCTCCTTTGCTCTTTTGTTTCTATGATAATATTATTAATTATTGTTAATATGCAGTGGTCTCTGACATCACAATAAACATTTCAGCATGTTTTCCTGTACTGAGAACAGGTTTTAATCGCTTAAACAATTAGATCTTTTCTGTAAATACGGTGTGAGAGCTGCTGTAAAGGTCAGCACTGAGTGTTAGTGGAGGTGTATGGTGACTGAAGAGCAAAGAAAGGACTTTGATGAGCTGTGATGTTTCTACACTGAGCTCTTAGTTAGCTTAGCTTAGCATGAAGGCTGGGGAACAACCAGCCTGTCCAACAGTAACCTCCTGAAGCTCAATAATTCACACCTTACAGAATATCTTATTTGTTTAATAAAGTATAAAAGCACAACCAGGTGGTTTTATGGTGGGTTAAGGGCCGTCACATTCAACCACACCGTCTGTCTGTCAGTGTTTCCTAAACATCCAACGTCGTGTTTTGTCCAAAACTCAAACATACCCAGTTTACTGTCATAGAGGAGGGACGAAACCAGAAAATATTCACATTTAAGAGGCTGGAATCTTTTTTTTCTTCTTAAAACGACTCAAGCTGATTAATCGATTGTTAAAATAGTTTAGTAGTTGACTAATTAAAGAAGGCTTTTTTTTTTATTAATGGTTGTAATTATTTTAGGGTTGATCAGAACCTGAAGGAGCTTAAATGTTCATCGTCATAACACTGCTTCTTGTGGCCAACAGTAGAATATTTTAATTAGTCGTAGCTGCAGATGTGTAACTGACTCCCTCTTTTCTGGGTTTCCTGCAGCAGCTGCCGGTGATGTCCACATCTTAGACGCAGACTGAAACCACCATCATGGACTCCAGCAAGAAGCCGGGCGTGCTGCGGCATCTCCGCCAGAAGATGCTGCCACACCTCCGGCGAGACAAGGCGAGTCCGAGCAAGAGGCTCTTTCAGCAGGAACACATCATGAACTATCGGATGAGCTCGTCTGTTCCTGATATCAGAGACATGACGGACGTGAGGCAGGAGTACGCTCACACCTCCTACAGCTCCCACCTCCAGCAGCAGTACAGCTCTACCAGCTACAGCAGCCCCAAGTCCTCCAGAGGCCCTGGAGGAGGTGGGAGTGGTCTGGAGATGGGAGGTGCTGGTGGAGGTGCTGGGAGGAGTGTGGCTGCAGACTGCACAGACTGGGCCTCCTCCTCCCAGGAGTCATTCAACAGCATCAGTGGGGAGGAGAGGAGCTTCCCAGAGACGATCTACAGACCCACCAGAGGCATGGAGCCTGAGGAGCTGGCCCTGCCGGAGGTGATGACCGTCTACAGCCCCGACCCTCCGTCTGTGGAGGTGTCTGAGGACAGCTCTCAGGTACAGACAGTCAGGATATTACAGATCATACACAGATGTGTTGATGTTAATGTGTGATAGCATTCAGGCTGGAGAGTCATGAACAGAGAGCATAGCAGTAGAGAAAACACAAAGTCCTGGTAATGGATGGGCTGGGTTATGTACAGTGTACACAGGTGTGAGGTGTCAGGTGTGTGCACAGGACTTTACAACGTTTAACTTTGAGGAGTTGGATAGTGTTGATATCGGACGTCACTCTAAAGTCAATAGTGTCCAGTAGCAGTGGTTTAATTGTGGCTGTTCTGCTGATGCAAACAAACATGTTCACTTTTAGCGCTTCAGACCTTGACGTTCTTCCCTGTTGAAATTCACGACCTCTGACCTCCAGATACAAGAACGACAAACGTAAACAAAAAAGATGGCCGACGCCCAGCATTGTTTTACAGCGTGGCTTCATTGTGTGACATGAAGTTCACAAGTAGGAACTCCATTTTGCTTTTTCTAGTAGTTTGGTTGAAATATTAGAGCTCTGAGTTGTCTTGAACGCATCATTCTTCTCAGAATTTTTTTTTTTTTTTTTTTACTGTACTATTGAGGCTACAGACCCAATAAATTCAGTATCATCAGAAAACTGACATATCTGAAATATAGTTGACAACATTCAGGGTGAAGGTACTAGATATAATATCATCCTGTCAGCATCTTTTCTCACTTGGACAAATATTTTACTTCTACTGTTTATTTATTTATTTAAGAAATAAATATTTACAGACGTTAACATGACACATACTGTAAATATTTACACAGGATGTGACAAAATGTTAATGGCTGTCATTTCCTGTAACATTATCGCTACTCTTAAAATCAACATTTCAGACACTTTACACCAGCTCTTTATGTAGATATCACCTTACCTGCTCATGAACAACAGGTGTGTGAGCAGCAACTGAAATAATGATTTATCTGTTTACAAAAGGTGCACAACTGTGACTCTATTACCAGCTGACATCTGTTTTCAGTAAAATGGATGTATTAAATTACTGCCTCGTGGTCTTGATGGAGGTCGAGGTCTGGCAGGTTGTTTTTAGTTTACAGACCACACCTGGTTTCAGGTGGATACCCAGCAGACCCGTCAGTCATGTTTCTGTCTTCTCCACAGAATAACATGAACCGAACAGTGACTGTCGTCTCGTGACGTGACTGATGTGACAACATGACATTCAGTGCAGTGAGCTCCGATATTCACTAAATGTAGCCGTGAAATTTATATCACCATTTATTCATCATGTCCCCCCTTATGAGCTGTATACCCTTTGTTTTGTTTTTTTTTTTGTTTTTTTTGCAGGTTTTATGGAGAAAACATTAGAATATACAAACATGTACTCAACATGATAGTCCAGACAAAAAGAATATGAATTTAAATATATAATAATAATAAAGAAAACTGGGATAAATTATACAATGGAGTATTAGGGTGGGTCATTGTTGGTTAAAAAAAATAAAAATAAAATAATATTTAAAAAAAAAAACAAAAAAAAACCCAAATATAATTTCCAAGACAAAACTCACAAACTTTCAAGAAAAAAGTCTAGGAGAGACTAGGAGAAAAAGGAGAAAAAAAGGATTAAAATAGTTCAGCATAAAACAGTACAAATGAAAAATAGTGTAATTTAAGAACCAGTTTCACTTTATAAAATCATATCAGCCTCATCACTCTTCATCATTAAACACGGCAGTAACATGAGCCACAGATATTATTATTATTATTATTGTTATTATTATTGTACTGACACAGTGACAGATTTCTACAATATAATATTATATATATATATATATATATATATATATATATATATATATATATATATTATAAATTAAATTTATTTATCTTTATTTATTTATGAACAGTGGGACCAGGAAGTCCAGGATGATTTCTTTTTTTTTTTTGTGGTGTTCAGTGTGAGGTTGTTCACTGAACACGACACTGACAGTTTATAAACCTCACCTGAGAGGAGCCCGACCACAGTCCAATAACCTACAATTTAACCGACAGTTGCCCCAATATGCTGCTGTATAAATAATCTTAAATAATATGAAATAATGATTTGAAAGAACAGTTTTTTTCTGATTTGTAGAGTTAACCGTACAGTTTTACAGTTGTATTTCTTTGTTTAGTGTACAGTTGTATAACTTTATCCAGTTAAAATAATCCTCTTGGTTATTCCTCAGATTTTCATCTTGCACCATTATCAGATCAAAATATTTATTCTTTCAATACTTGGCTCCATGATCAAATACCTTTTTAAAATCACTGGCATCCTCATTGACCTCAATGACCTCAGAGTCTGATTACTTGAGTAATTAGTGATTATATTTCATTCTAAATTACATTGTGTTTGAACAGGATGTGCTCCACGCCCTCTGAAGAGTGTGTTTGGTAAATCTTTGCCCGGGGCTTTCAAAGTTTTATCTCTGGAATTACAGAGAATTCTCTTTTGTGTTTTTATCCCTGAAAGTTTTTTGTTTTTCGATATTACTTTTTCTCCAAAACAGAATTATTTTTTTTTCCTCAGTGCAACATGCTCCTCATGTTTTAAACAATACGTCATTCTAGGGGGTTTATGCTAGGCTTTTTTATTATTATTTTTTTTTTTAATAAATAAACTATAACTTTTTTCAACATGCTATAATATGGCTTTTTGCGGACTTTTTTTGGACATTTTAATATATTCTTTTTTGGACATTTTTTACTGAATTAGCTGAATTACCTCCTCCTCTCTGAAACAAACAGACCTGCTGAGTGAAGCAGTATAACATTAAAATCAGTCTTTCTCTAATGATGTTTGACATCCGCTAAATTTCCTCAGCTTGTTCAAAAGTGGCGTGATATGACAACAGGCAGCCAAATGTAACGAACCATTTACATAAAAATAAATATAATAAAGGATTTCTCTGGTTTGAACATTGTTGGAACCATTTTGGATAAAGTCAGTGCAATACTAAAATATATGTTAAACATGGATAGAGTAGTTTTTATGTGGAATTGTTATATATTTGACCTTTGAGGTCTGCTGGCTCTGAATTGGAGTTACCTTGAAGTGAACAAAAAGGTGGAAACAGAGCAGGGAAGCATAGTCCCTTTATTTTCTCATTACGGTGTCCTTCGGTCCCCAGGATACAGGAATTTTTAATAATCGCTCAGAGGATTTGTGCCCAGGAGACTTTAACTGCTCAGCCGACTGAAACTTTCCTCGTTCATCAACTGGGACTCTACGTTTCGTTTTTCACAGGACAGATTTATGAAATGTTTTCATCTTTGTCTCCGCAGAGTGGTTATTTCAATGGTCACGGGGACACCCAGAATGTAAGTTATTATTATTTACTATGATGTCCACTAACACTTAATCCCACTAATAATAATAATAATAATAATGATGATAAAAACTGTAGCGTAATGCTGACAGTGCAGGAGGTTCAGATCTCTGTCGTGCAGACAGCAGCATTGTGCTTTGACCGACACGCTGGTGTCAAAGTTTAATTCCAGATTATTGTGTTCAGGACATGATGGGACGGTAGGCGGTGCAGTTCAGTGCTCAGTCAGTGTCCTCCTGTGCTTTTGTAGTCCGGCAGCGTTGAGACGCTGAGCTGGGTGATTCCAGGCGACCGTTGGTTTATTCTCTGAAAGATGCTCTGTTTGGTGGAGAGGCTTAGTACAGATTAAATAATCCATGGCTGCATTCAGCCTCCCATAGAGTGCGCCTCTTATATTCTCTCTAAAGCAAGATCAAAAACACAAAACTGGTTGTTGTGGAAAATGACCCACAAAAACTTTTATTCACTGGATTTTCTTTTAATACAGAGAGAGACTCCACAGTTAGTTTTATTTTATTGTTATTCCAAAAAAATATGAAGAATTAGACTGTGAGCTTAAATCTCTAATGACTGTTAACAAAATACAACATTTAACCATTTTTATATGAAAACATCGGAGGGAAAAATATGAAATATTTCATGAACATCCACTGGGATTCAAGGATGAACTGATCAGATTTTGGGGTCAAAGGTCACTATGACCTCACAAAACACACTTTTGGTCATAACCTGCAATTCACAGAAGAAAAAAAACAGAAGTGATGGCAGACGTGGATGTAAACGACAACTTGACTGGAACAACAGTGAGGCAGTAATTCTGGGTTCCTGTTGGACAGCATGCCCGTTTTATTAAAGTCCTAAACCAAGAGGACTGAAACTTATTATCAAATGTCTGGCCAGATTTGTTTTCTTTTGCATATTTTTTTTTAAATTAAAATTAAACACAAATAAAATCAAACATCAATAATTTTTAAATTCAGTTGTTTTCTTCTTAAATAAATTAATCTTAAATATATATGGTATAGCGTACATATAAAATACAACGAAAAGCTATTAGAGCTGGGCCATAATTACTAAAGTCTCAGATGCAGACATGGATAATTTCATATCTCAATAACGATCACAATATAGTAACATGTTTTCTGATATGAAACCATAAATAAATAATCCATATAAAATACCCACATGGTCTATTTTTGTGTGAATTAAACACTTAACAAATGAAAAGTACAGATTTTTTTCATTAATTTAACACATTTTTAGAACAGATAAAAATATATCCATCCATCCATTTTCTACCACTTATCCTCACAGGGTCGCGGGTAAAAATGTTATATATTATTCATATATTTTTTTATATAAAATCATAGAGAAGAAAAGAAAAATAAATATTTCCAGCTGTACACTATGTTTGCATGCATGCACACAAATGCAATTTTATTTATTTCACTACACTACATTTATTTTATGTCTATTTCTACAGGTCACCTCCACATAACAAATAGTAAAAATCCATTTTGTTCATCTAATAATTGTGTTTAATTAACATTTCATCAAAATTAAAACATTTTTTTCTTTTTATTTATTTTATGTTTGTAAATATTTATTACTAATATTATTACTTTTTTATAATTTCATATCTCAATAACGATCACAAAATAGCAGCATGTTTTCTGGTATAAAACCATAAATAAATAATCCATATGAAATACCCACATGGTCTATTTTTGTGTGAATTAAACGCTTAACAAATTAACACTTAACAAATTAATTTACAATTAATTTAATCTTTCTAGAACAGATAAAAATTAAAAAAAAAAAAAAAAGTATTTCCAGCTGTACACTACATGCATGCACACAAATGCAATTTTTTTTTTTTCAAAGCAATTTGCAATTTTTTTCCACATCAAATTTTGCACTGCTTTCTTATTTTATGTCTGCGTCTGCAGGTCACATCCACATAACAAATAGTAAAAATACATTTTATTCATCTAATGATTGTATTTAACATTTCATTTGCAATTTTTTTTTAAATTTTTATTTATTTCATGTTTGTAAATATTTACTACTAGTAGTATTACTTATTTTATAATTTCATTGCAGTTTTTTTTTATTGTTTTTTTTCTTACTCTCTATGCTGCTGTGGTGGGTGAATTTGCCCCAATTGGTGATAAATAAAAAAACTATTCTATACACTATAGAAATATAGGTAAATGTGAGCTAGTTATCGCTTATTATCCATTTTGATATGGGAATTGTTTCATCTTAATCATGTTGAATGATCGTCCAGCTTTCATTTATTCCCTTTACTCTTTATGTGTGTCCGTATTCAGATGCAGCAGAGAGTTTACATAATTTCAGTTCGATGATGATGATGATGATGATGTGTTGCTGTGTGTCCAGCATGAGAACGGCAGCGAGAACCTGAGTGTGTTGGAGAACATCAGAGATCCTCTGAGGTCCTTCCTGCTCACCATCAACCTGAAGGAGGGACGCAACCTGGTCATCAGGGACCGCTGTGGTAAGAATACCACTACTACTACATTACTACCGTTACCTCTGTATTCGCTGTGTCATCTGTCTGTAATATGATGAGGATGTTACCCAACTAGACAAAAGGACACGGATCATTTTACGTAGGAAGGAATAGGATCGGATCTTTTCTTCTGATCTTTGTTCTGTCGTCTGTAAGCGAACACTAAATCAACAAGACTTAGAACCGGTCAGACCAGCGTGGATGCACGAGAAGAAAACCACGTTATTACATAAAGAAACACAACCGCTAATAAAAACAAAGCGTTTTCAAACATTACCTCACTTTCTTGTTGTGTTTGAACAACAGGTGGTTTCTCAGTTTGTCGTTTACGGCTCATATTTCTGTCCCTGGTGCTCCAAATGTTCCTCATCATTTATTCTGGGTTCTCACCCTTTTGAAACTCTTGAAAATCTTTCTTGAATTGCTGGTTTGGTTTTCAAAACTTCTAAACTTGGTTTTCAACAAACTTGACTCGTTTTTGTTTGCTCTTTTGATTTCTAAACTTAACAAACCCCAAAAAGGCCCCATATTATAAGAAGTGAGATTTGTGTCTTTTATAGCATCAGGCAGGTTTTAAGTATATAGATGTATATTTGTTATATGTGTATATACAGTCATGGAAAAAATTATTAGACCACCCTTGTTTTCTTCAATTTCTTGTTCATTCTAATATCTGGTACCACTAAACGTATAATACAATGAACACAACAAAAAATGCAGCTGGTCACATAATACTTTATGTCCTATTTGACATTCTTAAGCTTAATTGATTCCCAGGGTATATAAGAGGCCATTTCATGTCACAAGCAGCACTGCACATGCAAAGGCCTAGAGTGGTTTCCTGCTTACATTCAAGCCGTAGCACAACTCAGAAGTTGTCAGCTCTCACATAATGCCTAAAACAAAAGAATTATGTGAAGCAACAAAGGCAGCCATCTTGGCACTGCTGGAAATTGGCATGAGTGAGAGACAGGTAGCGAAAAACTGAAGATCTCCAAGACAGCCGTTCATTCCAACAAAAAAAAACAAGCTGAACATGGCACTACCAAATTGCTACCTGGCCGTGGCAGGAAACGTCTTTCTACCCCACGAGATGACCGTGCACTCATCCGTTCCTGTGTCAGGAATCGTCGTCAGACCTCCAGGGACCTTAAAAATGAGTGGGCACTGTCGAGAAATGTGACTTGCTCGGCAAGGACAGTTCGAAACCGACTTGTTGAAGCTGGTTTGAAGTCACACAGAGCACGCAAGAAGCCCTTCATCAATGAAAGGCAGAGGAAGGCCCGGTTACTCTTTGCTCGAGACCACAAGGATTGGACTGTTGATGATTGGGCTAAGGTTCTCTTCAGTGATGAATCCAATTTTGAATTGATGCCCACTCCAGCCAACTTACTGGTTAGGAGGAAGCCTGGAGAAGCTTACAACCCAGACTGTCTTGCCCCTACAGTAAAACATGGGGGTGGATCAGTCATGATCTGGGGTTGTTTCAGTCTGAGTGGAGCAGGGCAAATGCAATTGTGTGAAGGCCGAATGAACCAGGTCAAGTACAGGACTACCCTTGAAAACAGTCTTCTTCCATCAGCTGGAAAACTCTTTCCTGCCTCCAATGACTGGATTTTCCAACAAGACAATGCCCCTTGCCACACGGCAAGGTCAGTTAAAGCCTGGATGGAGAACCACAACATTTGCACCATGCCTTGGCCTGCTCAATCACCAGATCTTAATCCAATTGAAAACCTGTGGAAAATCATCAAACTCAAAATGGAGAACCACAAGCCCAAAAACAAAGAAAATTTGTTTGAATTTGTCCAACAGGAATGGGCTGCTGTGACAGCAGAACAATGTCAGAAGCTGGTGGAGAGCATGCCAAGACGCATGGCTGCAGTCATCAAAAACAATGGTTATGCAATCAAGTATTAACTCTTGTGTGTATCATGTGTTTAAAGCAAACAGAAAAGAAAACATGGAATGCTTAAAAGTAGTGTTTTTGGCGGTACAATGCCATAGCTATTGATGTAAGAATTTAAGTAATTTTGGTTATTATCAAGAAAACCATGGAAAATGAATAATCCTTAGTTCTTAAATTAAACTCTCATGAGCTATTTTTGTTGTTATCATTATAATTGTCCAAACAAATGTACCTTTAGTTGAGCCAGGCATTAAAATTAACAAGAAATTGAAGAAAACAAGGGTGGTCTAATAATTTTTTCCATGACTGTATGTGGGGCGGCAGTAGCTCAGTCTGTAGTGACTTGGGCTGGGAATCGGTGGGTCGCCAGTTCAAGTCCAGGTCTGACCAAATGTGGAGAGTGGACTGGTAGCTGGAGAGGTGCCAGCTCCTCCTCCTGGGCACTGCCGAGGTGCCCTTGAGCAAGGCACTGAACCCCCAACTGCTCGGGGCGCCTGGATAAGGGGCAGCCCCCTCACTCTGACACCTCTCCTCCAATGCATGTGTGTTTCATAACTTCTGTGTGATGTGCAACTGAAAAAATATACTAACAGAGTGAAAAAATGTAATTTCCCTCACTGAGGGATCAATAAAGGAATTCTTCTTCTTCTTCTAAATAGTGATGAAAAATGAAAATGGTCCATCCATCCAGCCTGTATTCAGAAACTCACTGAAACAAACTGTCAGGATTTCTGTAACTTTGATGTAACTAATAAAAGATATTTAGACCATTTCACACAACTTCACCAGTTCACCTTTATGTAGTGAGAATTATTATAAACTATAATGAGAAGTCAAAGTATCCCACAACAAAACAAGAGAGCAGCTTTAAAAATTAATAATTTGTAAAAAAAAATAACTTACCTTTCACAATAAAAGCACTAGACATTGTGCATCACTAATTTAACAGGAGGAAGTTAATTTCACCTTGAGCAATTAGAACATTGAGAAGGAAAGAGTAAATAATTTCAAACACAGCCTTTCAGAGAGAGTGTGTGTCTTATGTTGGATCAAAAGTGATATTAAAAACATGAAACCAGTAAACTCCTGTACAGTATTTGATTCAAAGAGAATAAATGAAAGTAGGAGAAAACAACAGAACTTCATGTCACAATAGAGACAGTAAAGTTTACATTATTTTTATTCCCAAAAAAAAAGAATAAACAAGCACAAAATATGACAGGCAGCTTTAACCTCTAATGGCTACTAGCGGAATAAAAACACAATAACTTATAATAATATCAAACCTTTGGAAATTAAATATGAAAACACATCCTGTGACATCAGCTGACAGGAAGTGACTGTGGACTGAAGCTGTTGCTAAGCAACGCCGCTCTGTTGCAAGAGTAGATAGAGATATAGACAGCATGAGGAAAACGATGCATGTAAAAACGCTCCAGTAGAAACGTGAAAATGAGATTATTTGTGCTCAGGATGATATTCAGACATTTGACCCTGTGACCTCTCGGTTTGTGTGTTTTCTCTGGCCTTGACCTCCGTTTAGCCTCGTTCGTCACGATGAGCAGGAGTGTCTGTTTGGTTACTCGCAGTGTTTTTGTCTCCAGGGACGCGAGACAGACAAGTTCAATGCAGCTCCTCTAACAGCCGAGACCAGATTCCACACGGCGTATTAAAACCTGTCTGAGCCGCACCCAGCGCTCTGCAGGCCTTCCTCCTCTTTATTGACACAACTCCTGCGGAAAGCGAGGGGGAGGATTTGGTTTCCCCTGCGGTATTGTTAAACGTCTTTTTAAAAGCAGTGCTTGAGCCACCTGACACACACACACTGCTGTTTGTTGTCCTTGTTCAAAGCTTTATGCGTATTTCTGCGTCACTACATGGAGAGAAACTGGAAACCAGGAAAGCTGATTCCTCTGATTTTTAAAAAAGTGTATTTGGTGAACTGCTGCCCTCAGCTGGTCGATTGGCACAATAGCTGGAGTTTAATTCCTTTGCCTCGAAGTGAAAATGATTTGACTGAGCAGCAAATGTGAGGTGTAAAACATAATAATAATAATAATGAATGTTATTTATTAAAAAATGCATTACAGTGAGCTTAACAGTAAAGCTGTCACATGAAAACAAAAACAAATCAACAAAAGAACATATTAAGAGCAGAAAAAATAAAATATGTAAAAATGACTAAAGGTAAAAAGTACTTTCATTAGAGCTGCTAAAATACAATTTTTTATCAAATAAAAATGTTAAAATAAAATTGATTAACTTGAGCTGTGAAAAACGTAATTAAAAATGACTAAAGTTCAAAAAAAGGACTTTCATGAAAGTTGAAATATAAAATAAGTAAATCAAAAAACACATTAAAAAAAGTTTGACTAAAACTGTGGGTGCCACACTTAGGGTTAAAAAAAAGTCATAAAAATGACTTAAGTTTTAAAGAAAATACTTTTTATAATAAAAAAAAAATGTAAATAAAAGAATAAAGAAATAGTTTGACTTAAAATGTAGGTTCCTCACTTAACCACCTAAAAAAGTCATTAAAAATTACTTAAGATTAAAAGAAAAGACCTTTTATAATCAAAATAAAATACGTAAATAAAAGAATACAAAAATAGTTTGACTTAAACTCTGGGTTTCTCACTTAGCCACCTATAATAAAAAAAAGTCGTAAAAATTACTAAAGTTTAAAATAAAATATTTTTTATAAAATAAAATATCCAAATAAAAGAATACAAAAATAGTTTGACTTAAACTGTGGGTTCCTCACTTAACCGCCTAAAAAAAAAAGTCATTAAAAATGACAAAATTTTAAAAGAAAATCCTTTTGTGAAAGCTTATAAAATAATAATAAAAAAGGTCATTAAAAAAACAAAAATAAACCATGTTAATGAAGCTGATTTAAAATAATAAAAAATAAAATAATAGAGTCTGTGCTGATCCGTCCACACAGCTGTCAGTAAAGTAAATAAACAGAAATGGAGTGTCGGGCTGCTTCACAATCTGATGGCTGTTGATTCAGGACGCTGTGGTTCGACCACATCCTCCGTTCAGACGCATCAGAAACGAGTTGATGAGCAGACGTCTTCCTTTTTACTGGAAACCAGAACATTTCTCTCGAAGTTCACACACAGAGGGGCTGGCTCTTTAGTGAAGCAGCATCATTTCAGTGGTATTTATTATTATTTATCAGACACAAATAAAATCTGCTGAGTGGAAAGAGGAGTGGTGTCGCTTCTCTACCAGTGAATCCACTCAGGTGGATTATTATATATTATTGCCAAGGAGCACTGGCACAGCAAATAAATAATCCACCAATCATTTCTTTTCTTTGTCTGATAAATTTATCTCCTTCGTTGTTATTTACTTATTTTTATCATTTTCAGGTACCAGCGACCCTTATGTGAAATTCAAATTAGATGGAAAAACGTTCTACAAGAGCAAAGTGGTTTATAAAGACCTGAACCCCACGTGGAACGAGACCTTCTCCATCCCTGTGAAGGATCTGAACCAGAAACTGTTCATCAAGGTACTTTAGTGGCTCTTTTATCAGTTAAATGTGTTTAAGTCTTATTATAGATAATATATAACCACTGTTATTTTACCGTCAGTCCTGGGAAGAGGAAAGATTTAGTGATTCCATTCAGAAGTCTAATGTGCAGCTTTACTGTAGACATCACCATGAAATTTACCCAGTTTAATACTTACCTTCAAAACAACTATGATTTTATTTTCTATGATGTGATGCAGGTTTACGACCGAGACCTGACGACTGATGACTTCATGGGCTCAGCCAGCGTCCTCCTGAGTGAGCTGGAGATGGACAAGTGAGTGAGTGTGAATGTGAGCTGTTTAAAAATATCAGCCAACAGTGTTTGATTTTAACAGCAAACATCAGGGTCACAATGTAAATACTAAACATTAAATTATATTTTTTTTCATCTTAAGGTCTCATAGGTCTTATACCTCAGAACTAAACATTAAATTACCTTGTTTTATCTTATTTTAAGGTCTTATACCTCTACTAAACATTAAATTATCTTTTTTTATTTTATTTTAAGGTTGTATACCTCAGAACTAAACATTAAATTACCTTGTTTTATCTTATTTTAAGGTCTTATACCTCTGAACTAAACATTAAATTACCTTGTTTTATCTTATTTTAAGGTTGTATACCTCAGAACTAAACATTAAATTACCTTGTTTTATCTTATTTTAAGGTCTTATACCTCTAAACTAAACATTAAATTATCTTTTTTTTTATCTTATTTTAAGGTTGTATACCTCAGAACTAAACATTAAATTACCTTGTTTTATCTTATTTTAAGGTCTTATACCTCTGAACTAAACATTAAATTACCTTGTTTTATCTTATTTTAAGGTTGTATACCTCAGAACTAAACATTAAATTACCTTGTTTTATCTTATTTTAAGGTCTTATACCTCTAAACTAAACATTAAATTATCTTTTTTTATCTTATTTTAAGGTTGTATACCTCAGAACTAAACATTAAATTACCTTGTTTTATCTTATTTTAAGGTCTTATACCTCTGAACTAAACATTAAATTATCTTGTTTTATCTTATTTTAAGGTCTTATACCTCTACTAAACATTAAATTATCTTTTTTATCTTATTTTAAGGTCTTATACCTCTAAACTAAACATTAAATTATCTTTTTTATCTTATTTTAAGGTCTTATACCTCTAAACTAAACATTAAATTATCTTTTTTATCTTATTTTAAGGTCTTATACCTCTGAACTAAACATTAAATTATCTTTTTTTTTATCTTATTTTAAGGTCTTATACCTCTGAACGAAATATTAAATTATCTTTTTTATCTTATTTTAAGGTCTTATACCTCTGAACTAAACATTAAATTATCTTGTTTTATCTTATTTTAAGGTCTTATACCTCTAAACTAAACATTAAATTATCTTTTTTATCTTATTTTAAGGTCTTATACCTCTGAACTTAACGTTAAATTATCTTTTTTATCTTATTTTAAGGTCTTATACCTCTAAACTAAACGTTAAATTATCTTTTTTTTTATCTTATTTTAAGGTCTTATACCTCTAAACTAAACATTAAATTATCTTTTTTATCTTATTTTAAGGTCTTATACCTCTAAACTAAACATTAAATTATCTTTTTTTATCTTATTTTAAGGTCTTATACCTCTGAACTAAACATTAAATTATCTTTTTTTATCTTATTTTAAGGTCTTATACCTCTGAACGAAATATTAAATTATCTTGTTTTATCTTAATTTAAGGTCTTATACCTCTGAACTAAACATTAAATTATCTTGTTTTATCTTATTTTAAGGTCTTATACCTCTGAACTAAATATTAAATTATCTTGTTTTATCTTAATTTAAGGTCTTATACCTCTGAACGAAATATTAAATTATCTTGTTTTATCTTATTTTAAGGTCTTATACCTCTGAACTAAATATTACATTATCTTGTTTTATCTTAATTTAAGGTCTTATACCTCTGAACTAAACATTAAATGATCTCTCTGGTTGACGTTCTGCTGCTGTTTTATGTTTCTCTGTACATTTCACCCTCTATGGTTGATCTTTTTTTAATTTCTATCAGTTTTAACTTCAGTTGAAGCTTACTTTTTTTCCAGGGTCACTGAGATGTTTTTGCCCCTGAACGACCCAAACAGTCTGGAGGACGACATGGGGGTGGTGCTGGTGGACATGAGTCTGTCTCTCAGAGACGGAGACAGCAAAAGAGGCCATGTAATATAAATATTAATGTATTTATATATGACAAAAAGCATCCTTGTGCGTTGTTTTTATTGCATCAATGTTCTACTAACAGCACTGTCATTTTATTTTGCCGCTAACATGCATGCTCCTGTTGGCAGCGGTGGCCCCAAAAAGGAAAACGAAGTTTTAGGGTAAGACATGATGGAGGGATGAGATAACATTTACTTTGCATTTTTGTCGCTTTTGCACAAGAGGGCAGCAAATCATCAGAAAGAACTCTGTTGTTACATTATAAACAAGTAAAACGTGATTTATTTGATGCACTTTAATTCATCCACTGAGAAACTGAACCAGTCTAAATAGAAAACAAACCAAAATGATCCGTTTCACTCTAATTCAGACAATCCAAACAACTGTGGCTCATTAAAACACTTTAAGAATTTTAACATTAATCTATTTGTCGATAAAATCCTGTGAACGTTTGTCAACTAAGGATTTCTTCGGTCAACGAAAACCCTAAAAGTTGCATAGACACTTAAATGAAATAACAGATTTGTGGTTTTAGTAGGAACCAGTGGGCTTGTTGTTCTTTTTATTTTTTTAATTGTGTAATTGATGCTCATGTATAAATAAGGTCATATTTTTACAAGCAACAGAGCTAATTAAAAAAAATATAACGCAGGTAACTTAGATAGTTAAGGGTTTTTTTAAGTGAACGATTAAATAAATTAATAAAAAACTGAAAAAAATACTTTAAATTTAACAAAAAAAAATAAAAAAGGTATGCAAGGGAGAGGGGATAGTTGCAGGAAATATTTATTTATTGATTTTAATTAATTGCCTATTAGGCTATGTGAGGGGATTTAAAGCTTAGATTTGGACATGAAATTTAACTGGGGGCTGCAGTTTGTTTTTTTTTGCGATCCACTTGAGTGTTAATAACATTACAAATTGCTTTGTTTCGTTTTTGTCATGGGATTTATTGACAATAACCAGAATAATAGAAAATTGGCAGCCTGTTTGTCCTGTGACTGCTCACAGACGAGGTGTTTTCACCCACAGAGCTGCTGCTGGATGCATCTTTTTCGACTCCATCTTTGCATGAATCTGAGCTCTTTGCGTGATGCTTGAACCGCCACATCTTCACTCACTCCAGACTGTTTCTGTATGTTTTATATGGATTAAGCTGCAGACGCATGATGCAGTGTTTTGGGAAGTTTTTGTACCTGAAGTGGCCACTGAGTGCATGTCCTCCTGCTACTTCAGACACTAATTATCCTCCTGCCAGGTGCATCCAGTGCTGTGTCTTAACTGAAACATGGTTTTCTGGCAGAGCAGACTCAGACAGCACGTCACTGTCAGCTTGATCTGCCTTAATTGAATCTGGGTTCAATATTATCTCCCTACAGAGTTGTGTCTTCATGTAAGCTTGGCTAATTATCTCAGAATATGGCTCCTTATTATATATGGAAGAGGGACGCTGCACTGCGTCTTTTTTGTCTAATCTCTCAGTGAATTCAAAGGACAATTAAATTCTCTTTTCACTGGAGAAAAGAGCGCTCTCTTTCTCCCAATGGTTGATATAAGCTTTGTGTTTTAATGGTACTGATTTCTACCTAGGAACCCTTTTCTATCTACATACATTGTTATAAAAGATAAAAAAGAGAAGATAATTGGTTGGTAAATACAACAAATGTGGTTTAATTTAAGTATTGCATTTGGTGTTTGTCCTCTGAGTCTCTCCTTTGTTTGAAATCCCAGTCAGGAAGCTCTTTTCAGAGCCTTCGTCTGTCGGAGTCGTTGAGGAAGAGTCAGCTGTGGACGTCTGTTGTGTCGGTGACGCTGGTGGAGGGTCAGGATCTGCCGCTGGACTCCCTGGGAGGTCAGCTCTTTGTTCGCTTCAGACTGGGAGAGCAGAGATACAAAAGCAAGGTACTGGATGAAGGACTGATGCTTCTCGCCTCTAAACCTCCTAAAGTCTTTATTACCTCTTAATAAATAATAAGTTAACTTCTCTAAACTCTTTTTCTCTCCATAATTATACTCTTCTTCTAATTTTTATGGTTTTATTCATGTAAAATGCTGGTGATATTTTTTAATAACAGATTAAACTTTATTGTCATCACACACATCACACATACAAGGTAACGAAATGTAGACTGCACCCACACACGAGTGAAAAATAAATGTAATAAGAATATACTTATGCAGGAATATAGGTTATGGAATGACATGTTAATATTTACAGTATAAGTATACATTATATAATATATAATATTTACAGTGTAAACTGTAAAATGTGCAGTTTGAATTTAAAGCAGTGCAATGGTATTTTTTTAAGTAGTGTAAACAGATTAAAAGAGAATACAGTTATAGAGAACACTAATTAATAGCACATACATGTAAAGGACAGAGCGACGTTATAATAAAGAGCAAAGATAATATAAATATGTCAGAGTAGGCAACAAAAACAAAAGTAAATAAATCTTTAAAATTATGTGCAAAACTAATTACTAGTAAGATAAACCAGATATATAACCAGATGGAGTGTGTATTAATCAGTCTTATAATATGTACAGTATGTACATACATTTTTGTGCACTTACACTGTGTCCAGAGTGACTTTTAGTTAATCCAACTGTTCAATAACCTGTTCAAAACTGCCCTTATTTCAGGTTTAATGACATGGTCCCATGTCAATTATAAGAGGAATCAATATAATGCGACATGAAAAGCTGGATGACGTCCAGCAGTGATGATTATCTCCATCAAAGCTACATGCTAATGAGCAGCATCACTCCTTTTTCTTTTCTTTAACGACAGTAATAAATTATTTTGCTTTCATGTGTGATGGGAATTTCTGGAGCTGCTTAAGGACAAAGCATTCACAAAAACTCTAGACAGAGTGGTTGTTTTCTGAATAAGATGGTTAAAAATGAACCTTCACAGATCAATAAATACAAATTTAATTATAAAAGGATGTACAAATGAAGTACAATGTACAAACAACATGAAGTACAATTTATTATGGGGAAATTAGGGAACGTTTTCTGACTGCTTTATCCAAATTTAAGTGTTAAAAGTTAAAGTACATGCATGTGAATTTTTAAATATATACAGAGCTTAACAAATGTATTAGTCATTTTTTAATTTTTCTGTCCAGAAATGACAAGAAATAAAGGAATCTGGCATCTCGATATCAAAATAATAGGAATAATATTGGGCTTTCATATTTTTTTCTGTCTTGTTGTAATTTTAAAATCCATGGATAACAACAATAATTCTATTTTAACATTAAAGATATTCTGATTACAGAGCTTGTACATACTGGTGGATTAACCATTATAGAAACATTAAAAAATATTTTAGTAATCAGTAATAATGTTGATTAAGGACAGTAGTGGTAAACACCTGACACTGGGTGGTGGTCTAAATATTTTTTTAAAGCTTGATATATGTTTTATGAATCCTCTTCTGACCTAATTTTTGTGATTCAGAATCACTGCAAAGTGCCGAACCCTCAGTGGAGAGAGAGGTTCACGTTCAACCAGTATGTGGACAGACCAGACATCCTGGAGGTGGAGCTCTGGTCCAAAGAGGGACGGAGGAACGAGGAGTGTTTGGGAACGTGAGTCTGCATCCACAACGTATGGGAACAATGTCAGAACTAGAGACGTGCAGATCTGTCCTGTCACTTCTGTAGCTTCTGGATCTATGTGTCACTGTGTGATGGATGTACATTTGTGTGTGCCTCAGTGTGTGAAGGTGTTTGTGTGCACAGGTGCGACGTCGACCTGTCCAGGGTCCCCTTCAATCAGAGGCATCTGTTCACAGAGACCCTGGACCAGGGGAGAGGACGTCTGGTCTTCCTGGTGACGCTGAACACCTGCAGCGGCGTCTCCATCTCTGATCTCTGTGCTGCACCGCTGGATGAAGCTCGTGAGCTGCAGAGCCAGCTGGAAAACTACGTCAGTACCTGACCTGCTCTATATGTTCAATCTGCTGTGAGGTTTGAGTATTTTTTTCAGTCCGTGGACAGATTTTGTCTCCACGATATGAAACTTCACAGATGTGTGTGGGTGAGTTCAAGAGGATGGTGTGGTGGTCCAGAGATAGTGGGGCTTCACTTGGTGTGATTTCATTTGGGCTGGGAATTAACAAGTACCTCACAGTATGATAGCACAATATTTTACCCACGATAATGATAATATCACGATATAGCGATTCTGAGATAATCGATATACTGCAAGAAATTTCATCCACGATGTCTGTGTCACTGAAGAAATTCAGAATTGACTGCACTGAATCACTTCACAGGAATTACAAATTTTGTCAATTTCACATCACTGACAGACAAGTAAAACAAAGTGTATACTGCGTATACATATATGCATATATATGTACTGTGTGTGTGTCTGAACGGCCCAAAAATGACTAAAAAGATCAATATTAAGAAATTAAGAATCAGTATTAAAGCAGAAGACAAATTATTGCCATATATCCCCACATCAATATTTTTTCCCGCCCCTAGATTTCATCACAGACAGTCTCAAGGATGTAGAGATAAACTAGTTTGGAGTTCAAAAGTTGGGGTCAGCTTGAAGTCTAAACTGTTCTTTCTGTGTTGAAAGGCCAAGAGATGGCAGCATCTGTCTGGTAATGTGCTGGGAGGCTGAAGGCTTTTTTTTTTTTTTTTTAAATGAACATCAGCCAGGCGGTCATGTGCTGAGACGGTGTGTAAGCATTAGTTTACGACACAGCTGAGTTGAAAGAGTGTAAACATTGAAAGGAAAACGTGTTCAACATGAAGCCCTCTGGTAAACTGCTCTGATGATGAGGAGGGAGTGGATAAAACAGCCTGTTAGAATATAAAAGCTGCACTTAACTAGAAATAAAGTTTTCAAAAGCTCTTCGTTCTTGTCAGTTTGAAAGTAGACTTGAAGTGACTTTAAACTTGTTTAAGATTATCCATCACGGCAATACATTCGGAAGCATCTGAGAATACGTCTTGTTGATGTGTTGAAGTTGTGGAAAATACCAACATGAGATTTCTGAGTCACCATCTGAAGAGAAAAACCTCTCTAATGTACGGTCATTATTTATTGTCCTGTCCCTTAAATCCCAGATAACACAGCTTCCTAAAAACATATTTCAGTGCCCTTAAAACACTTACCATGACACCTTGAAACTCATTTCTTTCATCAAAAGCAGCAAATTTTGTCACTTAGGTGGAAAACCTCTGCATGTAGATCAGCACAGTCTGCTGTTAATACCCTGGATGGCCTAATTTATACACATTCATAGACAGTATAAACATTTTATTTATTATTGTAATGATCTTGAATTTATTGGAAAGCTGTAAAAATAGTTTTAACGTTGGTTTCTGTTTGTCAGATTATGCTTTCAAGGATTTCCCTACATATTTATTTTTTATTGTCATTATATATTGTGCAGTGAAACTGAAACACAATCCTATATGCATGCAAAGATGCATGCAACATTGAAAGAGTAAAAACAGTAAATAAAGGGTGCATGCATACAGCACAAATACATACAGCCAGCATTGAAATTAATGGACACATTGCCAATTTGCTTTTGTGACAAAACGTGACTCGTGTCCTATAAAAAGTGAACATAAACTGGAGGAGTGTGCAGGTCTGGTGGCAGTAGGTGCTCTCAGGAGGAATATTTTATGATCTAAATGTGTCTCCTCTGTCCTCTGCAGAGTTTGAAAAGGTCCCTGAAAAACCTGCGTGATGTTGGTTTCCTTCAAATCAAAGTTCTCAAGGCCGCAGATTTGATGGCTGCTGATTTAAACGGTACGTCACACATTTGCATTAAAGTTGATCATTTGTTATGGAGCCCAGTGTGAACGTTGTTTTTATGTTGGTTTTGTAGGCAAGAGTGATCCCTTCTGTGTGTTGGAACTCGGCAACGACAGACTGCAGACCCACACAGTTTACAAGAGCCTCCATCCAGAGTGGAATAAAGTCTTCACATTGTGAGTCTTCGTACTAAAACTGGGAGGTTTTTGTGTGCTGGAGTGTCTGACCTCCTTGTTTGTCTTTGCAGACCTGTCAAAGACATTCATGATGTTCTGGTGGTGACCATCTTTGATGAGGACGGAGACAAGGCGCCAGACTTCCTGGGAAAAGTCGCCATTCCCCTGCTCTCGGTACACACTACCTCCCCAAGAGTCCGCCACGCAGACAATCGACGAATCTATTTACACTCTGCGTCTAAATTAAAGTGAAGAGGGCGATAGCAGTCCAGCATGTTGACGGTTTGCTAAGACGTAATCCAGCATGACTGACGGTCAGGTTGGTGGATGAGTTCAGCACCTGATGCCTTTTCTGTCCTGCAGATCCGCAGGGCACAGCAGATCCCCTTCCTGCTCAAGAAAGACGACTTAGGTGGGCTGACGAAGGGGAGCATCATTCTGGAGCTGGAGGTTATTTTTAACCCTGTAAGTAAAAGTTCAGCCCGAAACGAGGACACAAGAGCATGATGGCGATGAAAGACGAGCCTGCTTCTGTCTGCTTCTCACCACTTTTCTTTTTGTTTTTAGGTCAGAGCGAGTTTAAGAACCTTTCAACCAAGGGAGAAAACATTTGTGGAGGATAATCCCAAATTCTCCAAAAAGGTTTGACGCTCTTATAAATTTACTGTATAATACTGAGATGGGGAATCATCATCACTATATGTATATTTGTAAAGCACACACAGCGATATGTTTTTCCATGTAAAGGCCCTTAAATACCTTTAAATTAATACCCTTCAGCTCCATTAGTGCTGAATCCATTCGTCCACAAATTAACTCTTTGAGTGCCATTGACTTAATAATACGTCAAAGTGGTTTTTGGCAGCAGGTCGCCAATCACGGTCTCCCGCAGCCTGTGAGCAATACTGGGAATTCTGGGAGATGTAGTCAGAGCAGAAAGAGACAGTATACACCACAGAGATCAAAACAGGAAGTGGAGACGATCGAGATTAGAGAACAAAACAAACAGAATCTGGACAAAAAGTGGTGATTTTGGTGAAAGTGTCCTCTACTCTACCTCTGATAAAACAAGAATGGAACAAGGTAAAAACAAACATTTTTTTCATGATGAAATAGAGAGTCTCTTCTTTCGTTTGAGCTGTTCAGTGTTTTCAGAGACATAGTAGAAATATTCTGTGGGTCTTAAAATATGACTCAAAAATGGCCAAAAATGCTGGAACAAGGCACTTTCAGTTTTATAAAATGGCTGGAACTCAGTGAGTTAATCAGTTGATTAGCAGAAAATTAATCCACGCATTAGCTGCTTTACTTTATCTCTCTTATGAAAATTAACTGAATATCTTTCATCTTTTTATTTTTTACATCTTGAAGAGGGACTTGAGGCTGCGAAGTTTTCACAACAGTTTTCACATTTTGTTGACCAAAGGATGAATTATTTGTTGAATGAAAGTGTGGGTGGATGAGTGAAAATGACTGGCTGCAACCCTCAACTCCAAACGTTAAAAGCAACCAACAGTAAAGAAGGCAAGGGTCAAAGGTCACTGCACTCCTGACAACATTCATGTGATGCTTGGATAACTGAAATTTCTCAGACTAATAGAAGCTAAGGAAAAGAGAGCAGTGGAAAACAAGTCATAGAAGTGTCACTGTATTTATTATCAGCTGACTCTTCATGAGCTGAACATGAAAAAAATCTTCTTTCTGACCATTTTTGCATTTCTTCTCTCTGAAAACCTCCAACGCCTGCAAAAGCAAGAGACTTTCCTCTGCCTGAATTAGTCGGATTGAGCTTTAATTGACCCCGACTGTGACTGAATTCATGTCCACTGTTCTGCTGCATTAGTTTGATATACAGTGTGCAGGACAGGGTGCGAGACAGGGTGCCTGACTGTCTGTACTTCCCACAAAGACTCTTTGTTGTCAGACAATGCACTCTCTTGCGAACGCCAAAATTGGCTTACGCACCGAGGACTCGGGTCGTAATGTGCAGGGGGCTTCTGTTTTCATGTCGAAAGTCTTGGTTGACAAAATCAGGTCAGATTACTGACATTTTTCGCCCCCTGACCACAGTGGCTGATTCACGCCAACTCCAACCAGCAGCTCTCGCTGTTACACTTCCTGTAAACTCCTCACTAAATTCAACCTGCACAGGACGAAACGATCAACAAGAGCACTTGTAATATTTATGTTTTGCATGTTTATAATGTGTATCTTTCAGGCGCTGGCGAGGAACGTGCTGCGTGTTCAGACGCTGTACCGGGCTATCATGTCGACTCTGCAGTACATCAAAAGCTGCTTCCAGTGGGAGAGCGTTCAGAGGAGCCTGCTAGCCTTCCTGGTGAAACTCTAACTGCTTATCAACACAATATCTGCATTTCCCTGTTTCCCCTCCGAGCTGCGGAAGACGACCGCAGTCCGGCTATCCCCTGCTTGAACTCTCCCAGTGAGATTTCTTAATCAGTGTGGCGTCGGGCTCGGCGGAAACGCCTCATAGTGGACGCTTTACAGAGCTGTGTGTCTTGTGGCTGCAGAGTTAAACCGCAGCTGGAGAGAGTAGAGTCCCAGTGGAGTCGAGATAGAGTCTATTTTCGTTCCACTTCCCTGACAACTCATTAACCCTTCATCCAATCTGTGCTCAGTTTGATTTAGACCCCTATTAAGCAAACAGAAGTCCAATTAAAAGACACTTCAGAGATAAGGAGTGTTCTCCATCCTCCCATTGTCCAACACAAGATATGAGCAAGTGTGAAAACGAAAACACGGGAGAAGCCTCCGAGCTGTTGTCTTTTTAAAGTGGAGTGATCTTTGTGACATTATTCTCTCCCAAATCCGGTTTGATTTGAAATGGCATCCCGCAAGTCGTGCATCAAACTGTGCAAGCAATCAGGGTCACGGAGAGTTCCTTCTGTCTTTGCGGCCGACGTCCTGCAGGTGGCGCTGAAGTTTTGTAAAGTTGTGTGAAGCGCTGCTGTACGTCAGCCAATAGCACAGGTTGTTCAATTCACTGTGAAAAATGGGAGCTGCAGCTCCGAGCTGTTGTCCGAACAGAAGCTGCTCTTCAGCTTCGACTCCATCTGGAACTCAGGGTCACTCGAACCTGAAGAAAATGTGTCGTCCAGCGTTGGTTCAGCAGCCAGCCTGCTTTAGTGACAGTTAATGCGCAGGTACTCTGACACGCTTAACTCTTACATACAATGTTAATTATTAGGGATGATATTGTTGTTTGCTCTCAGATAAACACACTCAAACACAAATCGGACACGCATGAACGAGCGCTCGACGCACACACACATCCTCCCACTGCATCTGAGTGTTTGAAAGACAGTACCATCTGTACTGTGTTTTCACACTGACGGTCTCTGCCATTTCAAGCCTCAGCCAGAAGAAATAAATGCCTGCTTAATGCTGCCGCCTCAGAGTAACGAGTCAAAGCCTCACTGGACACGACAGGATCAATCTACCTGTCGTCATACACCTTCACACTCAGTGCAGTGTAATTTAAATGTACGGGTTTTCTCCATCCTGGCAACCTATATTATATGATATATGTATATATATATATAAGTAATACAATAAATCACACACTGTAGCCCCTCTTTACTTTCATTTCTTTTCAGAAATCTGAGAAATAAGCAATTTCTAATTAGAAAATTCCCACTCCTACCACATCACGCACAAACATACATAATATTTTCACTGTGTTTTCAGTATGGACTCTTTAACCAGCAGCTACATGTTGGATATTCAGTAAATCACACAGATTAATAAGAACTATTGCACAATACAGTACACTCTTTGCTCTTACAGCCTGACTTGTAGGACATATTGAAAATGTTATGTAAAATAGTAACACTTATGTTTTTCTTGTTATATTGATTCAGTTTCAAACTGTTGATTTTTCTGATAGTTGGAGAGATAAGATTAAATCATATTAACTGCTAAAATATGAAGAAATGCACCTACAGGGACATGATAAATGTCAAAGCTGATCTCACTTAAAGCATCATGGTGGATTCTTTACACTAAGACAGTTTTTCTAATACTTCATTTTAATAAATCACAATAAATCCCTGTGTTACTGATGAACTTAAACCCTGTATGATGATAGCAGATCCTTGCCAGTACAGGCCCTCCTTACTCAGTCTGCTCTGTCCAGTAGCTCATGGTGGCTAATGTCTGCAAACTTTGGGTCAATAAATGTAGCATTATCCCATAATCAGCCATAATAATCAGGAGCTGCACAGTGAGTGTTGTGAAGGATGTCAGTGATTTCTGAGTCCAAAGCTTTCCCCGGGCATTAGTGCGGAAATCCTGCTGCAGCCTGAAAATGTGCTGCCCTCCTGTTCAGTAGCCCTCCCAACATCAGGTAGCCTCGCTTTCTTTTTTCTTTTTCCTCTCATCTGGATTGGATTTCCAGAGTATTTTTTCAAGCTGAAATGGGCTGCAGTTATCACAATCTTTATGGGCTGAGTATACGTTTCCACCAAAGCGTGACTCGGCACCCCCTCCTCCTCCTCCTCCTCCCAGTCATTACAAAGTCCTCTCTAATAAAACATATCCCTTTCAGTGAGGAGTTGGTTTCATCTCCTCTCCCATGCCATTTTGGCTTGTGATAACAGACAACAGCATGCTTGGCTTTTTGCACATTAAAGCTGATGGTGGTGAAGGTGGGGTTATCTGCCATCTTTTATGTTGGTTGGTGCTTCAGAGGAAAGCGATGGCTTTACCAGATGTTCACTTGTGTTTTTATTAGCATATAAAAACCGGTAAACCCTTTCCCCACGCCTGGTGGCTCGCTGCCATTTTGGCCGGCGCCGCCTCTTTTGACAGGATCGTTTTAGCAGTTTGAAACATTACGAGTTTCTGTGTCCTCTCTACCTGAGCCGCTCACAGGTGGACTGTCCATCACAGGCTTTATGAGGGGCGTTGATGACATATTCACACACAGACTCCCTGCAGCTGCGATGAATCTCGTGGTCGTCTTTAATGTCCACAAGATGAGAGAGGCAGATCAATTAGACTTACGTGGTTAATGTCAGTGCATATACAGGGGGTGGTCCAGCTGAGCGGAGTGGTCGCCCTGCACAGCGTACGCAGAGTAACCCTGCGTAAGAAGCAAGGCTTTGATAGTCGTGGGGTAGCCTTCATGAGCTTGACCGCTGCTAATTAAATCAATAGCAGATTGGATCAACCTTTAGCTGGCCTGTTGGAAATGTCTTTGGATGTGACTTTAATGAAGAGTCGTTTGTTTCCTTCTCCCCACTGATATCTGACCTCTGACCTCCGCCTGCAGGTGTTTTTGGTGACGGTGTGGTATTGGGAGTTTTACATGCTGCCCTTCTCCCTGGTCCTGCTCATCACGTGGAACTACCTCCAGATCGAGTCCGGTCGGATCAGTCAGGACTTGGTGAGTCGCCATCTTTTCTCCTCCTTTTCAGCCAAGTGACCCACTGGCCCTGCTGTTCACACCTCCTTTTTTCCATTTTGCAGAAAAACAGCCTTCGCCACATCTCCTAATTAAAAGCGGGTCTGTTTCCATAGCAACCGGCAGCACCTAGCCACATAATAATAAAATAACACATAACACATAAGCATTGAAAACTCAGTGAATGGACTAATGCAACATATCATTATAGCCTTATCTAATTTCAGTGCTTGTCTCTTACTAACACTGCTCTCCTATTTCTTTCTTTCTTTTTTTTTCCTCTCTAATTGGTCTGCCGTCCTCTTCTCGTTTTGACTGGTCAAATTAGACAAAGTTTTTAGCGCCGTGCTCTGAAAAGGTCACAATTCATATTTCCTTTTATTCTCCCACTGTGCCCATTCTCCGTTTGACGGATTAAAAAAAAATGCTGCATCTGGACCGTGCAGCAGCAGCAGCAGCAGCTGTATTTACTGTATACGCTTCAGCACAGACTGTCGGTTACAGCAAATTACATACGCAAGTGCACCGTTCAGACAACAGCCAGCTTTATTATACTGTATCAGTGAAATATGGGCTGATTTACAACCATGTAGGGCTGCAACTTTAATGATTATTTACAATACAAATTCATCTGCTGGTCATATTTTAGACTTTAAATGTCAGAAAATAGATTCTTTACTCTCACTGCTCATAAAAATAGAATATGACTTTGTTTAGCAGCAGCTTACAAGTATAATAAAAGGAAATACTAGAAGGTAAATTATTATTTGGGATAAGAGAACTAAAATAAACAGATTAATAAATAGTAATAAATTGATGAGAGGCTTTTAAGGTGCAGGTTTGAGATTGAGATTAGCCTTTTTGTCAGACCATAAATGTTTGAACAATAAACTGGGTATCAAAATAGTTGGCGGCTCATTTTGTAAATCGATTAATCAGTTCATTGACTTTCAATCTCTCATACAGAACAAATTCATGTAGCATCCTGTTACTCCTGTCAGACGGTTTTCAGGGCCTTTTTTCAGCTGTTGTTTCAGTTTGGTGATAATTCTCTGCAGGTTTAAGAAATACTGTGATCTTCTCTTGATGAAAAACAAATATTGATTACTGCCCCTTTAACATATTCTGGTCTGGCTGTGTCCATTGCTTTGTTTTGTTTTTTTGTGGCGAACAAAGCCGACGTCAATCAGCTGTCCTGCGGTGCTGACCTCCGGGTTGCCGCTGATCACTGCACTTTGTCAGACGACAAGAACCGAGTCCCTGCCTCAAAAGGAGATTATAATGTCTATAATCTTATTTTTCAGGATAACATGGATGTGGGAGAGGAGGATGAAGACGATGAGAAGGTACCAGTGTTTCTGTATTTCTGTATGACGATGAATCAGGATATATCTGCCTCTGAGCGATGATTTAAAGTTGATTAATCTTCTTGATTCCTGTCAGTCAAGTTTTTATTTTTTTAAATAAATCAACTCACCAGAGGACTTAATGAAGACCTCACCGGCCCGTTTCCACATGCCACAACACATTCATATGCTAATAGAGGGGTGGGGGAAAAGGTCCTGCTGCATTTGGGGAGAGTCCCTGAGCTTAACACGCCATATAATACCATCAATATGGAACTAATGACGGCACTTAGACATGCTTTTTCAAAGCTCATTTTGAAAGTTAGGTTGTTACAATGCTTTTAGATAATGAAATATTCCCCCAGAATGACAGCAGTTTATCGTAGGCGTTCTGAATGGCCTGCTTTAAAGTGGTTCTCATACTGGTTTCAGTGGGAACGCAACCCTGAAGCTGCTGAAGTGCTTTAGTGTAGCGAGGGGTGGGGTGGGGGGTTTGATGGATATTTGAGTGAGGTGAAAGTGAATTGTCTTACATGTGGGGGTTTTTTTTGAGACTGATGGTCTCTGTGACGGAGGAAGATCCCAGGTTTGATCCACTCTGCAGCTCTTTTCCCAGCGTCTGGATGGCATGGAGCCAGCAAACATTTATCACAGAGATCACACGGTGACAGAAACCATGGCTTTGGCTTCAGTAAACAGTCCCCCGATAACCAGCGACCCCACCTCCTCCCTCCGCTCCTCCGGTCTCCTTGTGTTTGATGTGGACACGTCTCCGTCTGAAGTCTCCTCTGTTTACTTTGAGGCCGTCCTCCTCCCTGGGATCTGGACGAGCCTGAGAACGTCTCTTTTCTTAATGTGAAGTCCAGTCCTGGTCTGAAGAGTGTTCACTTCAAAAAGAATAAAAAAAATACTGCCAAACTATCAGCCTTTACAATCACACAGTTATCCAGAGCCAGTGGAATGACTCTCTTTTAGGTTTATCGTTATTATTGTTAGTAGTAGTAGTAGTAGTAGTAGTAGTAGTAGTAGTAACGATGTAATAGTATTAAGTCTGGTAGGGATGAGATATGTTGCCTTCAGGGTGTTTTGCTTATATCTGACAAAATAAAGCTGTAAAAGCTTTATTATTGTGGAGATGAAAAATGACTCCTGAACCTCTGAATTGGATTTATCTATTTGCTTTTTACGCTGCAAACAAAATTAAACTCAAGATATTTATATTTATCTCAATAGTTTACATAATTTGATGTAAAAATGAACCTTTTATTGTGTTTCTTTGTAGTGTTTATTTTTGTTTCTGGAAGTATTTGGTGATACAGTATCTCTGTAATACAGTTAACACACACTAAGGCCTCATAGAAGGATAAACTATCACCAAAATATATTTTATAATACAACTACATTTTATGGAAAGTAACAAAGTCATGATGTATTTTATGTCACGTTCAATAGTAATTTTAATGAGCTGCATGTCTCACCAGGTATAACAGCAACTCTCTTTATTAAGCAGCATCAACTTTTTATTTTATTTATAGATAAGGGTAGTTTATTTCTAAATATGTACTTCTGTTGAAATTGTAATATAAAGTGAAAGTGATCTGCATAAACAGAGACGATCTTTGGTCTCATCTGTAGGAGTCAGAGAGAAAAGGGCTGATGGAGAAAATCCACATGGTCCAAGAAACCATCATCACTCTTCAGAACCTGCTGGACGAGATCGCCTCTTTTGGGGAGCGGATTAAAAAGTAAGAATTAAAGCTCGATATGTATTTATTTATATTTCAGCTTGAAATGTTTTCTGGTTTGTGACGGCATCGTGAAATGGATTGTGATTATTAAATGATCTTGAAATGTTCTGTCCTGTAATTGTCCAGTGTTTTATGTATAATCAGTAAATTAATTCAGCTCAAGTCCTGTTCCTCAACACCAGCTGATGTCTGGAATCTTAATTTATCAGCACTTTCAACTGGTCGGTGCCGTTCCTGTCCTGTCTGGCTCTCCTGATCTTTATCATTGCAACGCTCATAACGTACTACATCCCTGTTCGCTACGTGGTTTTGTTATGGGGTGAGTCTCATATTTCCTGTAATGTCATTTGTTTTAAATGCCTGTGTTTATTTCAGCCCGATTAAAAGTCTAATTTGCTGTCATAGTAGAAATGCACCTTTATCTCTCCTTATTTTCATTCACAGGGTCACAGAAGTGTTTGCTCCTTATATTTTCTGTCCGTCTTTAACCGTGTTGTTTAAAGTCTCACTGGAAGACATTATTGAGTGTAAAATATTGCAGCCTAAAAAAAGTGAAAGTAAAATATGTGTTTTCCTGGACAGCGTGCGTCTCCTCTGCAGGCATTTGTTTGTTTGGAAACACAGAGACTAGTGCTAATGATACGTTGGTGTGAATTTCTGTTTTAGGTATCAATAAATTCACCAAGAAGTTACGGAACCCGTACAGCATCGACAACAATGAAGTGCTTGATTTCCTGTCGAGGGTGCCTTCAGATGTGCAGAAGGTAAGCCTCGCCGGATCAGCCGGCCAGGAAGCCTAAAATCCCAGAGCCAGGTAGTTTTGCATTTTCCTAAAACAACTCCCAGGCATTCTTCCCTCCTGTCTGTATAATTAGCTTCATCTGTATAATTACGTAGCCCCCCTGTATAATTTCTGTTGTGTTTCGGTCGTGATACATCCCTGGTGGAGGTCCAGGCTGTTCCCAGGCTGCTGCTGGTGTCTCTTGCATGAACTCCCCACCCTCCATCTCCTCCAATGAGCTGATTTTTATGGAATAATCTAGTTTAATAGTAAAATAGTAGCACTTTTTCCTGTAGCAGTCATTGTGAAAATTGCAGGATTTTTGCATCGATGGTCCAAAATGGCTACCTCATGTAGACGTCCAGTCTCTCTGCTCTGTCCTTTATTTCCTCTTCGTCTTTTTTCTTCTTACTAGCCATCACCTCTCCCCCTCATCCTCTCTGTCCTTTTCTCTCTGAGGTGTTTGACCCCATTTGCCTCTTCCTTCTCCTCCTCCGATGTCCTTGGCCCTCTGGGTTCAGTGACGGTGACTTTCTCTAGTTTCCCTGCTGCTATCCTGTCTGTCATCCTGCTCTGGAGCATCAGACACCTCCTCAATCATTTATTAATAGAAATATAGAATAAAAGCATTAATACGATGAACAAACAGTAATGCATCTTTTGTGAAAATGACCCAAAATCTCTGACTAAAGTGCTCCTGGTTCTCACTTCTGCAGGTTCAGTACAGCGAGATGAGAGGCAGCAGGAAGAGGAAGCTCTTGTAGGCTTCCTGCTTTAAAAACTGTTTCCAGAGGAGCTGCTTGTCTTTGGTCGTGCGGTAGGTTTGAATCTTAATTCGATGTGGTGACACACAGCTCAGCACCGCTCATATCAACCAGCGCCTGAAGACCTTTGAACCAAAGACGTTCTGAGGAGCCTGCACAGACTACGAAGCAGCGATTTCTAATATTCTCTCCAAAGATGGACGGTGTTTTATTGTTTGTACAGTTCATTCTCTAAGATAATCAGAAGCTGCTTTATTTTATATTTCCTGGCCTCAGGTCGTGTCCTCCTGAAACCAGCTGAAGTATCACTTTGTATTATACTGAATGTATATTTTTCATGTGTATTTTTACATAATCTGCAGCTCCACGTGTGCATAACTTTTATGGATGGATATGGATTATCCATAATTTTGAAAGTACATCTCATTGTGGGTTACTTTAAAAAGTACAACTCATAGGTCTGCTTAGAAAATGGTTTCATCTTGATGTGCAGGGTCTGAGGATTTTAAATGTTATGGTGGATTTCAGAAAAGCTTTTGTCCGTTCAGCAACATAACTTAGAAGCAACATTCCTTTGTTGCTTGTATTTACCTTTGAAAATGGAAAAGAGCTGTGTTCATATGATCCTGACTGACTGCTTTTACTTCAATGTCACCGTATGGACTTATTTCCACATGCAAACACCAGTGCCTGCATTCAGATTTCGGTTGGTCCTGCAGCCTCTGCTGTACATGTTTTACTCTTTTTTTCGTGAGTGTGAAGGGACCAGAACTTTATTTATTGATGACGATCACTGATGAAGATTCTCTCTTCTCTAACAACAATAAATTCACACATTCACAGTATATCTCCTGCCTCTGTGCTGCTCTCTTTGAATTCCCCTGCATTCATCTCCCCACGCTGCAGGATTGTGAACGTCTAACGGCACTATTTCCAAGCCCCCCTCTCTTCATTAGGCTTTCATGAAGCGAAGCGAGGCTGTACGAGACCTCACCGGCACCCGGGCTCCCTGCTGTGTTGATGGCCCTTGGGCATCGCCACGAGCAGGAGGACCTGGACGACCTCCTCTCAGCTGCTGCGACGAGATGCCTGCAGCCAGCATCCTATCAAGCATCCAGACGAACCACCGGTGCCAGGCTGCACACTGCTCAGGTTTTAAAACCAGCCACAAGCAACAACAACAGCAGCACCAATTTAGGGATTGCAGAAGTGGAATAGTTAAGATGTTGGCGTTCAGAGTAATACCCTGGGATTTATGGCTTTTAAGTCAGAGCACGTGGGCTCTCAGTCAGCGGCCTCTTAAATGAGAAATGAGCACAATTAGAGGAAAACTGCTCTCATCAAGTACGATGAGAAATCCCATCATTTTAGTGTCAAGTGCTGTACAAATGTGTTGCATACGATTAGATACTGATAACACCTCCACCAGGGACATACACTAAATATCCCTTAACACAATGTACACATGCTACTCCACATCACGCTACGCCATATACAATAATTTGATGATTTGTCCAATCGTCTCGAGGGCCGAGGGTGTGAGGACTGTGGCAGACGGTGACCTGTATATCTCTTCATCTAGTTATAATGTTGACTTACGTATTCAATATTAATAACCCGCTGTCAAGGACACTGCAAGGACGTCTCAATTTGACACTTATAGGAACAGCATGAATATGTATAGGCAGCGAGACGCCTCGAAATTACCAAGTAAAATCATGGTTCACACGTGGGGACTAATGTGATGTGGCACATGCATCCTGATGAGCCACAAATACAGCGGCTGATCGGTCTCAAAAGGCTTGTTATAACTCAGTGCTGGACCTGCCGATGCTCAGCTGGAGTGTGTGTGTGTGTGTGTGTTCCCAACATCAAACATTACCGCTGAGGAAAGTGAAGAACAGCAGGAAGCTGTTTCCACTGGTTGGTTGGTTTGTGGCTCACTTTATTTCTACAACATCACTATCTCGCTACTGTGTGGGCATTTCATTCCAAGTGTGTTTGTATATTAATTTCATGTTTAAAAAAAAAAGGGGGGGTGTAAATCACAGCATAAAAGCACAAATATGGTTATTTGGCCGCATGACTGGTTGGCTTTTATCTGTTCATTTTTTCTGCTTCCTACTATTCCTATTTCACACTCTTCATAAGAAATGCGTAGTTATTATGAAACTGTTCTGTGAATCATTAACTTTACCATCATTGCTGTGGATCTCTCTCTAGTTTTAATAAAGGAGGCTGCTGGAATTGGCAAGAAAGTGTGTAATTTGCTCCACTGAATGTGTTGTTGACGGTCCTGTGGCACCACTGTTTATTACTTGTCATAAGTGTACTTTTTTTTTTTAAATGTTGGACTTCTCTCAGTTGTTTTATTTCTGTTCAACAGTCATTGCTCTGAGTAATGAGCTTGATTTTGACCATGTGAACGGCCCACGTACCCGCTCACCAGCACTCCCCTCAGTGTTAACAATCCTTCAGGGAGTCTGGGTCCAGGTAAGTCACAGACACTGTGCTCCAGCTCGGCTGCTGCCCAGAGGCTGTGAGGCGACGGTGTCGTCCCGGAGCAGGCCGACATCAAAGTCCTCGATCCACAAGAGCCCGAGGCTACGAACAGCCGACAGCTCTGACTGACGGACGAGATGCGACTTTCTGAGAAACGCTGATATGAAGTTGGTGTTTTTGTTTTGCTTCAGGCACCTCTGGAATATTACTGTGTACGACTATAACAAAAACTGTTTGTCTTCAGAAATGATTGCTTTTACTCGCAGCTGTAGAGCGTTAGATCCTCACCATGTCCCAGTAGGTGATGGAAGTCCTTCCTGTACTGGATGGAGAAGGCTGTTCTTCCATAGTACTAGATGGAGGAGTTGCTCAGGTTGATGGTGGCCTGTTTGGGTTGATGTAAGTCACTCCTGGTGTGTTCATGCTGGATGATGACGGAGGCAGTCCTGTTTTAAGAAACAAACTGTCTGAGCAGAGGAACATGGGCTCTCAATGCTGATTGTGGACAAAGTGGAGGTAGGGTCTGCTGTGGAAAGCTTCTATGACGTTCCTCCACAGGCAGTTCTGGGACCAGCATTTTGTGGTGGTTTCGGCAGCAGGAAGTCATCAATGCCAGAACTGACTTTTCCTTCTCCACAGGAAGTGCCTGAAAGCAGTCTGGAGGCTGTGGAGAGACTTCTTTCAGCTGGATGTTTGGGTTTCTCCTCTACAGGTGTGTCTGCAGGAGGGTTAAAGGTCAGGGTTTACAATGCTCACCATGAACAAACCAGACAAACCTGCTTTTTAAACATTTCTCATTCCCCAAAAATTCCTTTGCTCTTTTTGTTCCACTTTCTCAATCGGTTTTATTTGTCTTTGATTTACAAAAAATGTCGACCTTTGCCAAAGTACAGATGTTAAAACCAAATGTTTATGACCCAAATACAGTGACTTCACTCTCTGATGACCTGCCTAATTGAAATCCCCCATGTGCCTTTCATGACAAGCTGTTGAAGCTGTGCGTCCCTCTGTGAGGATGATAGACGGCCTATTGAAACTCTTGCATATGTAGAGGATGGTAATAGGTTCCTGTGGGACATGTTGCTGTGGTCGTGTCCGAGACGACTCTCTAGTCAAAAAAAATGAATATCAAATTGAATAAAAGAGTCCAGCCTATTGTACAAAACCATCATGGCTGCGCCTCCATCATCTATTTACTGATGCACCCATGCAGCTTCAGCATCTTTATTTTTTGCTTGTCTTCATCGTTTAAAAATTAATGGGCAAGGCCAGATAACTGTTTATCATGTCATTCATCTCAGCGCTTTAGAACAGCTTCATTCTGTAAAAGCTTTAATGAGATAGCCTATAGTTGTTTATTGGTATTTAATTAGACACCCAGGATTTGATATGTCCTCTTGTCTCGTGAAAATATGGACTCTAATTTGTTCAATTTAATTATCGCATGTAAACCAACTGCTCCTCCCTTGAATCCTGGCCTCATATATGTGAAAAGAATGTGTTTTCTCTCAAACACTCCCCCCTCTCAATCTCATCAGCCACCGTGATTAAGGTTTGGCATTGGGGATTGTGCTGTCTTTTTGGAGAGATATTTCAGCTGCATTTCTGACACTCTGAAAGGAGAGGAAGATAAAGGAGGCGTCGGGGAAAAAACTCCTTCCCGTTGTGCGAGTCCTAGAGAGGGCCTTGAACCCTGCCATTCACGCCTTTCTCTCCATCAGCTGAGTCTAATTGCCAGAGAGGACAGGAGACCCCGGACCCGATCGTTCCTTATCCTCTTTAGCGCTTTCAGGCGAGTGAAAGGCGAGCTTCTGCTTTTGATCTTTTCTCTGATTCGCTTTTTCTTCTCTGTCATCCCTACCATCCTCTCCTCAGGAGTGACACCAGCTCCTTTCACTGCCTGCCCCCGTCTCCATCTGCCCAAAATAATGACCAAGGCCCAGGCATTATTAAACAGAGGTGGAGAAGGGAGGTCAGCACTGGGAGAGGGAGAAGGAGAGGGAGAGGGAGGTCTGGATGGGGACTCCAAAACTCGTCTAAGGAGGGGTGCCCCTATTCCAAATCTACTCCGTAGCCTCTCTGTGTTCCCCTGGATTCATCCCTTACAGTTTCATGGCCTTAGCCTGGAGAAAGCCCATTCTTCAACAGACTACGGACGTGAAGGCTCGTCCTTTCCCAGAGCCGCTGCTACAATAAGACCCCAGGCTGCTTGAGACAATGGGGCCTGTGTGATCTCTCAGCCAGACTCAGGATGAGACTATGCCTTGCTTGCCAGTCCCATGGGAGGGTAGACCCAGTGGTCATTGTTGACAGCTAATGGACAGCATCTTTCCACTGGCATGCCCCCCTGCAGACTGTGTCATTTTTAGGTTGCTTAATAACAACACTCAGGCTGGACCAGCAGTTTGTTTGCAGATGAAAATCATTCCCTTCACAAATCTCAAAAGCTAACACTGGGGGGGTGATTGGCTGAATGCAGCCAGCGAGCAAAGACAGCATTCAGCAAGGGGGGAGTTTCAATATAATTTATGAAAAGACCTGAATTAGAATCACTTCATTCAGCAGGAACAATATAATTACAGGCATTTGTTTTTTTTTTCTTGAGCAGAGCTGATGTCTAATCATAGTGGTGGACACATACAAGGGGCAGGACAATGCAAGACATCAACAGTAGAAGACTCCACATATCATTGTATGATTGTGCTGGATCAGCCGTTATCTCTCTGACAGCATCCCCAGGTTCTCCTGTAGGCTGTAAATATAAATTTAATTGGGTTATTGTTAATTTGCTAAAGCACTTTCACAGCACCAGTGCTCTTTAATGCTTTTGAAATCACTGTAAAGGATATGAACAGTGGTTGTGTGGTGGACTGTCGTCCTTGGTGTCTTTTCAGGCTGTTTATCATTAACACTAGCCCACTGCCAGCTGAAAAGTACATATAACAAGCCTGAGAGGCAAATATGTGGCATTATTTCTATTACAAAATCCCACGATAACAGAAAACAGACAGCACTCCACGTCAGAATATCCTTTGTACTATATTAAGCATTCATTGTAATGCTGTCTGTTAAAAGACAAAAATGTTTGCAGCGATCAGCCCGAATGACTGTTTTCATTCTTTGCATGAAATCACGAGGCATGCTCTTTGATTTTCCTCCACATCTCTACTCTGAGCAGAAAATCTGGTCTGTAAACAATTTTACATCTGTCCCTATATCGATTTCACTCTGTCACACTGGTGGTCCAAAAGCAAGCCATATTTTCAAAATGTGTTTTTAACTCCATAAAGTAATTTAGTGCCTGCAGACCCAAGAAACAGTTGTGCTTTGGCACATAACTTTCTGTTCTTATTCTGTTTCAGTTCTCTTCTTGAACTGTCCTGTAAGTGAAACTGGATTGAAAACTCTCTAAAAGACTAAAATACAGGGATCATAAAAGTGATCAATATAATCGATGTCAAGATTATTAAAATCATGTTGCATTTTTAAGAAAGAGTCAGAGTGGCATTTAATTTTTGATTTAAGTTCATGTTTAAGCCGACTGGTGGTTAATAGTGTGTGGATATCTGCTCCACACCTAAAGCAGTACTAATATCAAAATAACCTGGGCAACATGGACACAACCTCCTATCACAATACAGCCAATTTAATATCTCAGTAACAATCAATACAGCACATTTTCTGGAACTTAAGTGACTATTAGAATTATTCCCATATTTTTATTATTGCTTGGATGATAAATATGTCATAATATTGCCCAACCCTACATCAAAAATGTGTGTATTACGAATCAAAAATTTCACACACACCAAGTTACTTAAGGCCATATATTCACAGGATGTAAACAAAAATGTTTTGAAATAAATGGGAGCTGAGGGAGAATAGAATAAGACCTGAAGGAGAAAATAAAGCTCAACTGTTGTAAAGCCAAATGTTGTAAAACCTCAAAGACGTCCTGAGTATGACTGCGTTTACAGAAGTGAAACAAGTTTGAAGCTCTGTGTTTTATTTGTGGAGGTTACCAAGATTTAAGTAGGGGCATCACTCACTGACCAATCAGCGGCCTCCATTCTGCTGACATCAGAATGTCACCATCAGAATTTCACCTCAACTAAGCTCACTTGGAACCCCTGCCGAGGAGGTAATCGACAAAGTACCTGGTTCCAGGTACTTAAAAATGAAAGTATTTATGTATTGGATGTTAAAAAAAATGTCATAAAAACTTAATTGTATTGCATGCCCAATTTGTTGGGGGAACTTGAAACCAATGCCAATAAATGTCATAAGTAATTTTTTAATTTTGACGTATTTAGCAATTTTTGTCACATTTTTCGACATACTATAGTGTAACTTTTTTTTATGGCTTTTTCTTCACACAGTATAATACGTCGTTTTTTGTTGTTTTTTTTTTACAACCTTTAACAACAAATTATGCTATGAATACATTCAACATACAACAATAAGGCATATTTATCAACTTCTGTCACATTTTGAATTTTTGTCATTTTTTTTTGACTTTTTCGACATACTATAGTATGACTGACATAAGGCTTTTTCTCATCATACTATAATATGTCTTTTTTTTTTTTTTTTTACAACATTTAACGTTAAATTATGCTATGAATACATCCAACATACCATAATAAGGCATATTTATCACTTTATGTCACATTTTAATTTTTGACATTTTTGGACTTTTTCGACATACTATAGTATGACTTTTTTATGGGTTTTTCTTGACATAGTATAATATCTCTTTTTTTTTTTTTTTTTACAAAATTTAACATAAAATTATGCTATGAATATATTCAACATACCATAAAAAGGCATATTTATCAATTTATGTCACATTTTTTACATTTTTGGACTTTTTCGACATACTATACTATGACTTTTTATGGCTTTTTCTCGTCATACTATAATATGGCTTTTTTTTTACATTTAACAACAAATTATGCTATGAATACATTCAACATACCATAATAAGGCATATTTATCAATTTATGTCACATTTTAATTTTTGACATTTTTGGACTTTTTCGACACACTATAGTATGACTGTTTTATGGCTTTTTCTCGTCATACTGAAATATAGCTTTTTTTTCAGCATTTCACAACAAATTATGCTATGAAGACATTCAACATACCATAATAAGGCATATTTATCAATTTCTCTCACATTTTGAATTTTGTTATTTTTCAACATATTATAACATGACTGTTTTATGGCTTTTTCTTGACGTACTATAATATGGCTTTTCTTTTTTTTTTTTTTACAACATTTTACAATAAATTATGCTATGAATACATTCATCATGCCACAATAAGGCATTTTTATCAATTTCTGTCACATTTTGAATTTTGTAATTTTTTTACTTTTCCAACACACTATAGTATGGCTTTTTTGTGGCTTTTTCTTGACATAGTATAATATGTCGTTTTTACAACATTGAACAATAAATTATGCCATGAAGACATCGAACATACCATAATAAGACATATTTATCATTTTCTACCACATTGACTTTTTCGACATCCTATAGTATGACTGTTTTATGACTCTTTCTTGTCATACCATAATATGGCTTTTTTTTCAACATTTAACAACAAATTATGCTATTAATACATTCAACATACCATAATAAGGCATATTTATCAATTTCTGTCACATTTATATTTTTGATATTTTTGGACTTTTTCGACATACTATAGTATGACTTTTTTATGGCTTTTTCTTCGCACAGTATAATACGTCGGTTTTTTTTTTACAACCTTTAACAACAAATTATATAACATACAACAATAAGGCATATTTATCAACTTCTGTCACATTTTGAATTTTTGTCATTTTTTGACTTTTTCGACATACTATAGTATGACTGATATAAGGCTTTTTCTCATCATACTATAATATGGCTTTTTTACAACATTTAACATTAAATTATGCTATGAATACATTCAACATACCATAATAAGGCATATTTATCAATTTATGTCACATTTTAATTTTTGTCCTTTTTTGACACACTATAGTATGACTGTTTTATGGCTTTTTCTTGACGCACTATAATATGGCTTTTTTTTTTTTTTTTTTTTTTTTTTTTTTTACAAGATTTAACGAATTATACCATGAATACATCCAACATACCATAAAAAGGCATATTTAGCAATTGATGTCACATTTTAATTTTTGACATTTTTGGACTTTTTTGACATACTATAGTATGACGTTTTTATGCGTTTTTCTTGATATAGTATAATATCTCATTTTTTTACAACATTTAACAATAAATTATGCTATAAATACATTCAACATACCACAATAAGGCATATTTATCAATTTCTGTCACATTTTGAATTTTGTAATTTTTTGACTTTTTCAACGTACCATAGTATGACTGTTTTACGGCTTTTTCTCGTCATACTATAATATCTCTTTTTTTTTTTTTTTTATACAACATTTAACAACAAATTATGCTATGAATACATTCAACATACCATAATAAGGCATATTTATCAATTTCTGTCACATTTTAATTTTTGTCATTTTTTTGACTTTTTCGACATACTATAGTATGACTGTTTTATGGCTTTTTCTTGACGTACTATAATATGGCTTTTTTTTTTTTTTACAAGATTTAACGAATTATACTATGAATACATCCAACATACCATAAAAAGGCATATTTAGCAATTTATGTCACATTTTAATTTTTGACATTTTTGGACTTTTTCGCCATACTACAGCATGACTTTTATGGGTTTTTCTTGACATAGTATAATATCTCTTTTTTTTTTTTTTACAACATTTAACATTAAATTGTGCTATGAATATAGTCAACATACCATAATGAGGCATATTTATCAATTTATGTCACATTTTGAATTTTGTAATTTTTTCACTTTTTCGACATACTATAGTATGACTGTTTTATGGCTTTTTCTTGACAGAGTATATCTCATTTTTTTACAACATTTAACAATAAATTATGCTATGAATACATTCAACATACCATAATAAGGCATATTTAAAAATTTCTGTCACATTTTGAATTTTGTAATTTTTGGACTTTTTCGACATACTATAGTATGACTGTTTTATGGGTTTTTCTTGACAGAGTATATCTCATTTTTTTACAACATTTAACAATAAATTATGCTATGAATACATTCAACATACCATAATAAGGCATATTTATCAATTTCTGTCACATTTTGAATTTTGTCATATTTTGACTTTTTCGACATTCTATAGTATGACTTTTTTAGGGTTTTTTCTTGACATAGTATAATATGTCTTTTTTTTTTACAACATTTTACAATAGATTATGCTATGAATACATTCATCATACCACAATAAGGCATTTTTATCAATTTCTGTCACATTTTGAATTTTGTAATTTTTTTACTTTTCCAACACACTATAGTATGGCTTTTTGTTGACATAGTATAATATGTCGTTTTTACAACATTGAACAATAAATTATGCCATGAAGACATCGAACATACCATAATAAGACATATTTATCATTTTCTACCACATTGACTTTTTCGACATCCTATAGTATGACTGTTTTATGACTCTTTCTTGTCATACCATAATATGGCTTTTTTTCAACATTTAACAACAAATTATGCTATTAATACATTCAACATACCATAATAAGGCATATTTATCAATTTCTGTCACATTTATATTTTTGATATTTTTGGACTTTTTCGACATACTATAGTATGACTTTTTTATGGCTTTTTCTTCGAACAGTATAATACGTCGTTTTTTGTTTTTTTTTACAACCTTTAACAACAAATTATGCTATGAATACATTCAACATACAACAATAAGGCATATTTATCAACTTCTGTCACATTTTGAATTTCTGTCATTTTTTGACTTTTTCGACATACTATAGTATGACTGATATAAGGCTTTTTCTCATCATACTATAATATGGCTTTTTCACAACATTTAACATTAAATTATGCTATGAATACATTCAACATACCATAATAAGGCATATTTATCAATTTAAGTCACATTTTAATTTTTGACATTTTTGGACTTTTTTGACACACTATAGTATGACTTTTTTATGGCTTTTTCTCGTCATACTATAATATGGCTTTTTTTACATTTAACGATAAATTATGCTATGAATACATTCAACATACCATAATAAGGCATATTTATCAATTTCTGTCACATTTTGAATTTTGTAATTTTTTGACTTTTTCGACATACTATAGTATGACTGTTTTATGGCTTTTTCTTGACGTACTACAATATGGCTTTTTTTTTTTTTCCACAAGATTTAACGAATTATACTATGAATACATCCAACATACCATAAAAAGGCATATTTGTCAATTTCTGTCGCATTTTAATTTTTGTCATTTTTTTGACTTTGTCGACATAAGATAGTTTGACTTTTTTAGGGTTTTTCTTGACAAAGAATAATATATTGTTCTTTTACAACATTTAACAATAAATTATGCTATGAATACATTCAACATACCATAATAAGGCATATTTATCAATTTCTGTCACATTTTGAATTTTGTAATTTTTTGACTTTTTCGACATACTATAGTATGACTGTTTTATGGCTTTTTCTTGACGTACTATAATATGGCTTTTTTGGGATAGGCTCCTGCCCCTCCGCGAACCTATGAGGATAAGCGGGCGGGGGGTGGGGGAACCTGGCACCTTCTTGCTGTGAGGCGACAGTGCTAACCACTACACCACTGTGCCGCCGCCAATTCTGATTCATCAAATGTTTATTTTGTTCTAGTCAAGTACATCAAACTTGACAAACAACCTTTGTTCTTTTCTTACCCTTGTAAAATGTTTTTAAAGACGAAACAGCATCATACATGGATTGAAGCTAAAAGCTAAAAAAAAAATGTTAGCTAAACGTGTTTAAATCAAAATACATGTCAATGTATTATATTCTTAGTGGAAAAATAAGAGCTTTAATAGAAACAACAGACTACTCAGTCAGCAGAACATACAATGACAATTTGATGAGAGAGCATATTTGTTATATTGATTTACTGCTTAAAAACAGCAGATAGCGATTTTTTATTAACACCATCACTGATGCATTTCATTACAGTTCATATGGTTACATCCTTTAGTTTAGGGCTTAAAACGCGGTAGCAGTAAATACAAGCGTGCAGGAAATGCAATACAATTAAACGCTCATATTTGAGATTACATGATTTCTATATCATTGCTGATTAAAGCGTAAATCAATTTAGTAGATTGGTGGACACACACTGTAAGCTAAACAAACTGCAAGCGCACAACTAAAATTGAAAGTCCGGTGCAGGACTGACAATAAGACCGTCCTCACAGGGTACTCACAGACAGGGAGAATGGTTTCCACAGTCCTTCATACACGGGAAGAGCAGCAGGATAACACGAGGAACGGCCCTTCTCCCTTGTCGCCAGAGGTGTTAGCATCAAAGCTAATGAAGTCCAATGTTCATATCCGCTAGCTCCTTTGCTTGGCGGCTGTTAGCACCAAAGCTAACGAAGACCAAAGTCCACAACCGCTAGCTTGACTGTACAGTAGCATTTAGCACCAGAACCAATGAAGTTTAACGGCTGTTAGCTTAGCCAAAAAATCGTCAAAACATTACTCTGCAAGAATTGTATTTAACTTAAAATAGCGCTAGATACAACTCGTGGTGTTTCACCGCTTGAATACTGGTGTCTAAGCAAGTTAAAAGTAATAATATACATTAAATTTTTAGCGCTATATCGTTTCGTAAGGGATGTTTTTTTGTTTTTTTTTCTGTTTTTTTTTTTTTCATAAGGGATGTTACCGTATATCGAACGACCTGCCCTCACACTAACCTGCATGCGTCACATCACCCCGCCCCTCAGCCAATCAGTGAGGACCTTGACGTTGCGTCTTGAGCATTTCAACCGAACTTGAAGCTGCATTCACTGTCATCAGTAAATTACATAAGTCCCCAAGTTAGTCAAGTCTTCCTGAGATAGTTGTATGTTTTTTTTTAATTTGTTTACACTTCCTACTTTGTACTGCAACTGCAACTTTTGAGATTAACGCAATTCTGTTACTTTATATTAGTTTATTTTAAATGCAGCATGTTCATTTACTAAAGTATGCAAAATTCAAGGCTTCAAAGCAGAAGTCAAATCAATGGGTGACGTCACAGTGACTGATAGTTATATTAAATTTTTTGGATTTAACACACCATAGCTACATAGTTGATAACACTGTAATACCCTGGAAGTGTTTCTCTGAAAGACAGACTTAAAACTCTCTTGTCTAAATTACTATCAAGTGCTGGAGGCAGTAAAGTGCTTATTTCATCTGCTGATGAGGGGGGAAAAATTTTATTTTTCTTTCTGCATTTTCATTTCCCCCATTTTTTATGTGTAGTAGTGAGGGTGTGATGGATCCTGGAGTGCAGGAGGAGGAGAGGGAGGGAGGGAAAGGGCAGAGTGTGAGGTCAGGCTGATAGAGATGTCAGCACTGCTTCAGTAATCTTGTGACGCCTAAGAGAGGTGGTGGTTAAAAAAAAAAAAAAAAAAAAACTCAACGGGGAGGGGAGGGGATGGCTGAAAGACCAGCGGCTTGGTGACAGCAGAAACAGAGACCACCCCAACAACAGCATCAGGGGATGCAGGGAGGGGAGGGTGGAGGGGTGTGGAGTGAAGCCGAGAGGGGGAAGCTGATCTTCAGCTACACATTATGGCTGATAGTTAACCCTCCTCCTCCTCCTCGCAGCAGTCAGTGTGTTATAGAGAGAGAGTGAAGCGCCAGTTATCACCGCAGTGGAGGATTTAAGCCTTGTCTGCCTCATTTAACATCTTATTTGTTTTGGTGCCTGAAAGTAATGCACCTAATGAAAAACACTTGTGCACACACCGGTAGGGACCGGGAGATCCTTCAAAATAAGTGAAAACCTCTTTTTATATGCATGAATATTCAGTGCTTAACAAATTTATCAAACCACCACCCAGTGCCAGGTGTTTGCCACCTCTGTCCTAAACAATTTTTTTTGTTATTTCTGCAATCCAGCAGTATATATTTATATGTATTTGCAAAAAAGCAGCAAAAATATCAAAGCAGATTATTGTTATTTGATCGAGATGTTAAATTCCAGTTTTTTTCCTGTCATTCGTGACCTGGAAAATGTGTTTTAGTGATGGTTTGTTGATTCATTTCTGACTTCTCAGTGAATTAAAAAAGTCATGTTGTGTATTAGGCTGTAAAAGTGGAGCTCTCTGGAGTCCGTCTCTCTGTTAAATGGGTGACCCGGTAATGAAATGTGATTCAGGTGGTAGATGGATATCTGCAGTGAAATATCTCCCCCTGTACTCGCTGGCTGCAGCCCAGACGTCGCTTTGTGCTCACTCTCTGCTGTAAAGTGTGATATGTGGTGTTTGGCCTTTTGTCTGGGACAATTATGTTCACCATTAACAGGCTTTCTTCTGTTGTTGTTCACGGTAATCTGAGCTGATGGTGGAGATGGTGCTGAGAGATTCAGTGGTGATAATGACGGTGATTAATGACACATAAATGAAGGGGAAGTTGGGCACTGGTGACTCTGTTGTCTTTCAGTGTTTTAAAATGTATTTTTTGTTTTGTTTTTTTTGAGGAGAGACACTCATATAGCCACAATAATCTACTAACCATTCAACATGGTGGTCCTCTGCTGGGTAGGGACTAAACAGTGCCCCAGATTTTAAATAAATAAACAAGCTTAACATGAGATCTAGTATATTTGATGAAAAAAGTGATGATTTTACTGTTAATGCAGCCCAGTCATCACATGTAGTTTCCTTGACAGCTGATATTTTATGATACATGTCATCCAGAAAGTATTCACAGCGCTTCACTTTTTCCACATATTGTTGTGTTACAGCCTTATTCATGGCTTCATGGCAAAGGCTGTGAATACTTATTTTTATTTAAAAAAAAAAATTGCTAACTTTTCAGAAAAACATTTTTCATGTTGTCATTTTGGAATAACTTAACAAATGTTCTTTACTGCATCATTACCTTTGATGTAGAGTGGTGGCTTTTTATAAATTATATATAGAGGAAAAATAATGATACAGATAGATATATATATATATATATATATATATATATATATATATATATATATATATATATATATATATATATATATCAATCTTATTTCTCATAGAGCGTTCCCTCTGACCTCTTTGAGCTGCACAGAGGCTGCAGGAAGCCACCAGTGGACCACCAGCTCAGATAATGACTTATTGATAGGAGAGGAGGCTGGGTACATGTTAGCATGTTAGCATGTTAGCAGTGATGGAATTACCAATAAACTCCAGAACTTTAATCAGGACAGTTTGGTTCTGGGTGTTCTGGAGGCTGGTGACGTTTTATGTGTATGAACTTTAATCCCAATCATAACATTTTTCCCTTAACTAAGTGATTTTCTAGTCTAAACCTAATGTTGTGCTATTGAAGCACCTTCCTGTGAGGCCAGTTTGGTATTTTATTGATATATAAATGTATTTAGCCACGGCCCACACATGTTTCTGCTTGATCTTTTCCCTCCTTTATAATGATAAAAACCAACAAAAGCAATGGAGGGTCCCCACATGTTACCCAGTTGACATCGCTGAAAACAGGGCCAATAAAATAACTCTGGTGTATGAAGGGAGCTTGGGAGAGGGGAGGCAGGGGACACGGTTAGCGAGATTCCCATCGTGTCCACAGATGACAGCCCTTCGCCCGGGGCCGGCCCGACGCAGCGACATTGTGCGGCTGTCATGGCCGCCCTTCAACAGCAGATGAAGCTGTCAGCGGGACGATGACTTTATTCTGACAGCCGCTCCGCCTTCTCTCTTCAGAGCGCTGCAAATAAATATGTTGGGTTTCAAAGCTGCCAAGGCAGACGTTGGACAGTGGGTCAGGAGGCCAAACGCAGAGCAAAAGCATTCCCTTCCCCTCGTAACCTGTCCTCAATGAGCCTGCTCACCTCGCCAGGGCACCCATTCAGCATGAGCCATCCAAAGGGCCCCGGGGCCCCAGATCTCACACACTGCCCGCCGGGGGAGTGTATTTTGTGTGAGCCTCTGACAGCCATCACTCTCTCTCTTTCTATGTTTCTCTGTGCATCTTTGCTTCACTGCAGAGCCAAAAATATCCTCAGCAAAGGGAAAACTAAGGAGAACAGGAGCTATTTATGACAGAATGTCTCTGAGTCAAAGAAAAAGAAATATTGATTAATAAAATTTGTCGTGATGATGAAGTGAAAGTTTCATCATGCAGGTATTTATTTTGTCTGATAGACCCTTTTTTCCTCTTGAGTAATAAACAAAACAATCCTTCAATCTTCATTTTGCAAACAAATACACATAACACTGCTTAATTAGATACTTCATATTAATTTTAACTAAGTTTAAGTTTAAAGTTTTTAATTATCAAGTCAAATTTTATTTCTAAAGCACCTTTCTAACAAACTCACTTGACCAAAGTGCTGTACAGGGTATAATATATTCATACATACACTAATAAAAACAATAATGGAATAAAATAAACACGATTTTAAAATACAAAGAATACAAATATTTTAAAAAATCATTCACCTTGGATGAGGAAATTTATAGAGCTAAAAGTCAATCATGCCTTCATTTATTAAGTAAAATGAGAGTTAGTTTATCCCTTAAATCTGTGAGAGAGCATGCTGTGTTAGCATGTTAGCATCGACCCAGTGAGTAATGCAGGGAAACAAAAGTGAGAAAATAGTAATAATCTGACTCCACAGAGCTGCAAACACACATCCATCTGGATCCAGACCACATTCCCAGACGACCCCGGGTCAGTCATGTCAGACTGTGGTTGTGTCCTCTGAAATCCTTTCATTCACAGCCGACAGAAGCATTTGTGCAAATAAACAGGTGAAGGCCGACTGCACTGAACAACTCTGGATGAAAAACTGATGGATAAAAAAAAATCATTAAGTTTTCTCTTTCTAGTTATTTGCTTTTATTTAGTAGAATTATTTTGAAATAAAGTCCAACCACTGTGAGCATTATCTCTGCCCTGAAAGGGTCAATTCAACATGACGTAAGTTTATTTTACTACTTTAATTTTTTGCTGTCTTACAGATGTTATGGAGAACAAACAATGTGAAGGAAAAACAAATCCTGGGAGCCACCAGCATCGCTGCAGCACATTTCACTTCCTCTGTCGTTATATAACAGATTACAGCCGCCCGTTATGTAACACGTTTAAATGGAAAGACTTTCTCTGCACGCAACTAAATGCAAAACTGATGGCAGTTTTTGGATTAACATTCATTCCCCCCATTTGTTTCACATCACAGACTGAAAAAATAAAGTCTTTGATAATATTATGAATAAAAGTGAAACTAAGCTGCACAAAACCTCAAAATCCAGCTGTGCTTTACTTTAAACACAAAGTCAACAATCCTGACTTTCCCCTTTTTAATAGAGAAAATATAACTTTGAGCCACTGTCATGCATGTGAATGAGTATGATGTAAACTCAACAGACACATTTTGGAAATGTTTGAGTTTTGATCTGATTTACTGGATTATTATTATTTCCCCTCATGTTTAGGAACGTCTCATCACACTTAAATACATAAACATGACCACTGGGGAAAGTTTTCTTAAGTCTGAGTTTACGTCTGAGTCTAAAGTTTAAAGTCTGAAAAGGTTTAAAAGTATTTTGTCACTTTACAGATCACCTCATTCATCTGAACCAGGTCTGAGGTCTCAGTCAGTCCAACACAAAGGATCTAAACCGTCCTCACTATATGATGGACCTTTGTGAGACATTTGTGCTCCAGATGGTTTCCTGTGTTTAATGTTTTATATTATTTTTTTGTCTTATTTTTATATATTTTTTGTTAGATACTTGATATTTCACTTTTTTTTTATATTTTATTTTTTATGTTGTTTTATTTGATACTTTATTTTCTTTTGTTTTATTTTATATATTATTTTTTGATATTTTATTTTTATTTTATTTTTATTTTTTTCTTTTTCATTTTTTATATTATTTTATTTGATGCTTGATACTTTTTTATTATTTTTATTTTTTATTTTGTCTTACTCAGAATACCCAGTACCTCAGTGTAAACCATTGTATCTGCTACATCACAATCATCAAGCGAGATGAGGAGCGAGAAGTGGATCAAAAGAAAAACAAATAAACTTCAAACAAAACAATAAACTGACAATAACAACTAAATGACCACAATGATCAAAAAAACAAAACAAAAAAAAACCCACAATAAACTACAAGAGATCAACAACAATAAAACTGCTCCAGACAATAACAACAGATGACAACAAAAACAGGAAAACAACAAAATGCTGAAATTAACAACATTTAAACTGACTTCCTTCATGATTTCTGAGACCTTGTAGGTCTTTTTTTTTTCAGGAAAACGAGGAGCGCAGAAGGACAGTCTGAACAGTTTGAATCCTTTAGGATCAAAATCTTTTGTTGGTCTGAAATCGACGCTGTGTCAGTTTACAATCGTTAAATTTTTAGGAAATCCAGGCTGTGTCTGTTGTCAGCAGTTATGACATGTACAACATTGCAAAGCTCTTATAACCTACTGATTTCAGATCAGTAAACCTTTCTGCATACAGAACCAATAAAAAGGACCTTTGTATTAAAACAAGCTAAACTTGAGGACAGATGATTCGTCGTCGTGCAGTTTTTGAGATCAGCAAGTTTACAAACAACCAGTAGCCGGGGAGATCAAGAGGTCAAAGGTCACAGCACATGGACAAATATTCCTGTGACCCATGAACGATCGCTGGTGATTAAGAAGTGCTGAGGAGGAAGTCGACGTCTCTCTGTCTTTGTCAGGAACAATGCCGCTCGATGGGCAGCAGCAAACAGAGAAAAGCAGGAATCCTCTGCGATGCCACGCGTCTGTTACCTTCAGCGCTCCCTCCAGAAATCTACGTCTGTTCTCACATTCATAGGTTTCTAAGACAAAACCAGACCTCTGGTCTATTTTATTATTTTACTGAATATCATCACACTTAAACAAACTGTTCTCACACCCCGCTCATATCTATATCTACAAACAAATATTGACGCTGGACATTTGCAGGAAAACTTAAGAATTTAAGAAAACTTAAAATAACTTTACATAAAATTATAGGAACTGTTGCGGGAAGATCCGTTGAAAGTTAAAGAGGAAAAGAAGAAGTGATAAAGATGAAAAGAAGTAATTTAATCTGCAATCAACAACAGAACAGAAGGATTATAATATGCTGTAATACAGATTATTTCTCGGACCCTCCATTCTGCAAAAGCTTTTAAGATAGTTGTGAGGCCTTTAATTAGGCAAAAAAGAGATAAAAAGTGCATAATTCTAATTTAAGATAAGACAGGGTAAGATATGATAAAAACACATTTATAAAAACATGATTATAAAAGGAGAAAACAAGGAGTCCCAACTAGACACTGTTTTCAAAAACATCGAGAGCTGCTGGTTAAACCTTTTTCTTATTAATGTATTTTATTTTTTTGTATTTTAGTGACTGTCAGATAAGTTATAATGAAGTAAAATGTGACATGTAGATATAACCTGCTCAAGTAAAATACACTGATGCATGGACTTAGTTACGTTCAACAGAAGTGTTGCAACAAAACTGAACAGTGACAATAATATTCCAGGTATTTTTTCCACATGAAAGAAGGTTTTAAATTCATTTTAAAATTTAGAAAAAAAAAATATATATATATATATATATATATATATATATATATATATATATATATATATATATATATATATACGTATATATATATATACGTATATATATACGTATATATATATACGTATATATATATATATTAAAAAGACATATTTAAAAATACACATTTTTTAAATATGTATTAAAAAAATATTTTTTTAAACATTTTAACTTACTTACTTATTACAGCAAATAAAGTCAGTGACAAACAAACGTTGTTTTTGTTGTTGAAGTACAACTCGGTCACATGAACGAGGCGGTAAAGGCGTGATGATGTCATGGAGTCCAAATTTGTAAACAACTGCCTTTTTTAAGACACGTAAAAGCTTAATAATTCACAACACTGACATATTTCATATGATAGAACAGATATAAAGTATGGATTTTATTTCAGATATCTTACTAAAAACCCTATTTAATAATAAAAAAAACATTTGAGACGAGGGAATCGGAAGCTAAAACTGGCCTGGTTTCTTTCGACACTTTGGTATTTATGACAGTTCTACTTTGACTTTCTCCATAATGTCTGATTCAAGTGTTGGCATTATTTTCTTCATCCCAGTATGATTTCTCCTTTTGCCTCAGTTGCCTTTTCAGTACAAGGAAGATTTGCATCTTAATGGATCTTAGTAACAGCAGAGGCTCGAACAGCGCTGTGCTTTTCAGAGCCACATGCACCACAGCAACAACAACAACAACAAAAATAAAATAAAATAAAATAAAACAGGCCCAAAAACTCTATTGTCTATCTAATCTATCTGCAGATCACTGACAGCGCTGTATTAGTGGGGATTAACGTGACTTTCGCCCTGCTTTCTGAGCACAACAAAGCTTTAATCTAGGCTCTGATGGGAGGCGGGGCGGCCAGGCCCGGACGAATGAGGTGCCTTGGAGTCTGCAGAGTATCCCCGCCCATGGGTGGAGGTGATGGAAGAGGAGCTGGTGGAGGAGGTGGCAGCAGACGCAGTGACAGACGCGCCCCTGGGATTCCACCCGTCAGCCACAAACGCACTAATCAACAGGCCTCAAACAACCTGAACTCTGCGCCACCTCTCTGTCAAATCTTCACCGTCTCACTCTGACAGACTCCATCCGTCCCAAACTCCGCCCCATCCACATGACACCACCCGTCCATGCCTGCTGCTCCACCCAGAACCAGATTTCCCTCTCGAGATAAAAAATGCTATTCGCTTTAAGGAATAAACCAAAATCTTGTGTGCAGCATCTGAACACCTCCACCCTCCTCCTCCCTGCCTTTCAGCTTTAATGTGACAGAGGTGGGCTTTAATGTTCAGTAGTAATTGGATAGGAGAGGAGGAGGAGGAGGAGGAGGAGGAGGAGGAAGGGTCATGGTCAGGTTCCTCATGGAGGTTATTCTGCATCTGTCTCTTAGCAACCACAGACCGCTCTTTGTACAGTCCTTGAGATGATTGGTGCGGGTGGGGGGTGTTTTTTTTTGTTTTTTTCCTCCTTAGTCGCTGAAATATTTGGTGAAGTGGAGCTCAGCCTTCCTCCCTCATCCACTGCTTTCTAAGAATCTAAATGTTGTTCATGAGGATGCATTGCTCTCTAAATCACCTGTTCAGTCAAACAACATTAGGGACTGTACCAGAGTTTGGTGTCTTCGCCTCCATCATGTCCCCCCCTTCATCCCGTCTCCTGAGCCGGTGTCAGGAAAAAGGGCAGCCAGAGAGGTCAAAGGTCATCAGAGGGAGCCTCTTGATTCACGCCGTCAGCTTGAAGACATCAGAACCTCCAGCCAGAGTGGCGTGATGTCAGTCTACACATGGAGAGGAGGATTAAGAGGGCAAACTGGGGACAAGGAGGAGAAATAAAGGAGGAGGAGGAGGAGGAAGAGGAGAGCTGGTTCTCTGTTCCCACAGATAGATAGATAGATAGATAGATAGATAGATAGACAAATAGACAGACAGACAGACAGATAGATAGATAGATAGATAGATAGATAGATAGAGAGAGAGGAAGATAGACAGATAGATAGATAGATAGATAGATAGATAGATAGACAAATAGACAGACAGACAGACAGATAGATAGATAGATAGATAGATAGATAGATAGACAAATAGACAAATAGACAGACAGACAGACAGATAGATAGATAGATAGATAGATAGATAGATAGATAGATAGATAGATAGATAGATAGATAGACAAATAGACAGACAGACAGACAGATAGATAGATAGATAGATAGATAGATAGAGAGAGAGGAAGATAGACAGATAGATAGATAGATAGACAAATAGACAGACAGACAGATAGATAGATAGATAGATAGATAGATAGATAGATAGATAGATAGAGAGAGAGAGAGAGAGGAAGATAGATAGATAGATAGATAGATAGATAGCTAGATAGACAGACAGATAGACAGACAGACAGACAGACAGACAGATAGATAGATAGATAGATAGATAGATAGATAGATAGATAGGGGTGTGTGTGTGTGTGTGTGTGTGTGTGTGTGTGTGTGTGTTCAGCACCTGTAAAGATGAAGGGGAGTGTCTCTCTGATCTGAGGAGTTTTTTCATGATAATGTGTGTTTAGTGGCAGCTTCAGCTTCTGTTCTGCTCAGTGGTCATTATCTGAAGAGTAAAGACTTTTAAATCAACTTTTATCCACTCATAGTTTACTGAAGACGGTTGTTTTGAGTCTTGCTGATGTAAAAAAAAAACATCTCGGCAGCAAATTTCTCGATGTGTTTCTGGGAAAAGAGGATTCTGGTTGTTCTGAAATAAATCAGATTAAAGGCGTTAAGTTAAGCCTTTAGGTTTGGTTGTATTGTATGCAGCTATATAGCCTGAAGAAGAAGTGCATCCATCACAACAACAGCCAAAACAACACATCAATAAGCAGGAAATAAATAGAAGATTCAACACGAAGCATCCAGAAAGATGTGTGATCAATTATAATTCCACTGTTAAGTAAATATCAAATTCTTTATGGACATAAATAATATAAACCCTCACAAACCCATTATTTATTGGCTTATTGGCTATTTTGAATCATTAATTCTCAACATGAGGATTTGTTGTCGATACCAATGTGAACAAATGTGGGTCGAGTTTATTTTATTTTTTCACAAAAGAAACTTTAGACCGAAAATCGATAAAAGAAAAAAAAAGTAAATAAAAATGTGAGGAAATGACACTCACTGATGAAGCTGCTGAATAGAGATGAAAAAAACAAAGGTGATTAAAACTCTTTTCAGTGTAGTCGGTTAATATTTTATCTAACATTTATGTAGCCTATAAATTCTTATATATTTATCATATTTAAAGGATGTTCAGCCACAGCCATTCAACAATGATGCAACAGTTTATTTAGAAACGAAACTTCTTGGAAATAACCGCCAGCGCTTCCTTAGGCTATTATTATTAATATTATAATTATTTATAATTTTTCCTATTAAAAGTTATTACTGTCACAGGTATAAATCCCATAATGAGTCACTGATCTTCAACCAAACCAGCGAAACACGATAAAGAGTAAAAGAAGAGAAAAATAAAAACCGGCGAGGTGGATTTCATTCATTCATTCAGAGAAAAACAAATGATCTTGGAAATGTTTTTTTTTTTTATCGTTGTTAAGGCTTTAAATCTGCATCGCTTCTGTGCAAAATGCAAAAATATGAGTTGATAAAAGTGACGTGTTTTTATTTCTTTTTTGTTTGTTTCACTTCGATCCAGAAAATCATCTCAAACCCTTTTTGTTCTTTGAAAAACCTGAATTGATCAAATCGAGCCAGTGGTTTAATTCTGCTCACAGTAAAGTTGTTTCTAAAAATATAATATAATATCACAGAGTGAAAATTATTGGATTAAAGCATGAAGCTGCTCCAGAAGCTGCAGATTTATAAATTACAAATAAACTACAAGAGTGCAGCAACTTCCCTTTAACCGAATAATTTTTAACAAGCAGCTTAAAACTTCAACAAACTGTTTACATCCTCACTGACGACAAACAAAACGAGGCAGTATCTTAACACATTTGACGTTGTGTAATCCTAAAAATATTTATTTTTTTTATTGAAAAAGAGTTGGTATTAATAAAATTAATAATAAATAACATTTTAGAACTATTTCACTGTGTTCTGGAAATCTCCAGAAGACAGTCCCATCTCCAAATTATCCAAATAATTGAATAAAATAAATATTGAACCACCCCCAAATAAAATATTTTCAGTGTGACGTATTAAGATAATGTGATTCGATGATTTGCCAGTGAGTGTTTTTTTTACTATCTATATTATTGAACATCTGTTGAGCATCGAGGTTCAACAGTTGACACGGTGAGGAAATAGAGCGATCTGATTGGCTGCTCGTTTTCACTCCTGGCTGCTGATTGGCTGGCTCCAATCCGGGCTGCCTGCAGCAGCAGAGAGGCAAACTGAAAGAAGAAGAAGAAGCTGGAAACAAAATGAAAAGCAGCTGATCATCAGAGCTGCTGCTTTCCCTCCTCCTACAAACTCCTCGACATTTTCTTCTGACGGGTACGTGTGTGGGAAAAGGCTCCATTGTTTTACGCTGGCCCTTTGGCCCCTCGCAGCCAGGGGCCGCCCAGCGCCCAGCTTCATCCTCCTCGGGGTAAACTGTTGTGACAGAGCACTCAGGGGCCCCTCATTAGCTCTCTGTCCGCTAAGAAGCAAAGGAGCTGCTTTAATCCTCTCCGTCCTCCTCAGTCTGCCTGCAGACATGCTTTTAACTCCAGTTTAACCACCTTTATGACTTAATACACACAACTAAAAAACACACAAGTGTATTTAACTACAAGCACTGCACTCAAGTACAACTGTGACATCCTTCTAGTCCACTTCATTCTGAGAGCAAATATTGCTCTTTTTACTCCACAGCTTTAGTCACTTGGCAGATTATTAATAGCAAATATAAAATGACTAATATGGGTTACAGAGCAGAATATAAAGCATTTAAAATGAGCTCTGCATCATTAAAGTCATGATTAATGCATCAGTGATTATATAAATTGTGATACTTAAATTGGTGCTGATACTATGGGGGTTTTTGATGCTTTTTTACTTATATCAAAGTATTTTTACACTATAGTATTGCTACTCTGAATACTTCTTCCATTGATGGTTAAAATGTTAGCAGCATAATGGGTTAAATGTGGGTGAAATATATCATTTGTTTGGTATGTATATGCACGTTTTAGTTTCCTACTCTTTTTTAAAAATATATAATGATAAATATTTTAATATACGTTTTAATGATTAACATGCCTGCAGGGTCAATATTGTTTTTTGTTTTTTTTTGTCAGTAGAAAGCAGCTCAGTCTGATGAGTGACAGTAAAAACAGTGGGGGGAAAAAAATCACGTTTTCATTCATAATTTTTTTTTTTTTTTTCCTAACTACTACAATGTGTCTGTGATTTTGTCTATGCTGCTATTGTGGGTGAATTTTCCCCCAAGGGGGATGAATAAAAAAACTATTCTATTCTATAAACAACTGAAAAAGCAAAATAAACCCAAATACACTTTATTTATAAAGCTTGAGTTATAATTTAATACGGTACCAATATGTTAACCAATATGCTTTCACAGTACATCAGAGTGGTTGTCAAAAAAGAAGTAAACACACACACACACACACACACACACACACACACACACACACACACACACTACCCTGCAGTTGTCTGTTGTGCCATGAGGCGGCCTGGGCTCATATAAGCATCAATTACTATGAAATATTATCATGAAACAGATTAGTAACTGGAGCTGGGACACCTGTACTTTAAATCTCTCATACAGGGTTTTTAGTGATGCATTAATCCAGTAAAGTAATGTCATTACTTCTCCCTTTAATCCCATTTAACTCTGCAGAAATGTGAAAATGTTGAATTAAGAAACAGCTGTCTGACATTCAGTCTTCATCTCTAAGTTTGGATGTGAAATAACAATAAAAATTAAATTTCTCTTTGTGGCAAAATTCAATTATTTGATTCAGAAAAGAAAAAAAAGCTTTAAAAACAGGTTTTAGAAGGCAAAAAGAGAGATTTTAGAAATGTCAGGGACTGTAAAGAGACTACTAAAGTAATGACATCGCCTGTAAAAGGAGTAATGCATTACTTACAGTGCATTTTCTGAATGTTTTATTGCTCTGTTTCTTTCCATACGTCAATAAAGCAAATAGATTAAGAAACCAGAGCGTTAATCTCACCATTCAGTCTGCACACGACATTAAAGTCAGAGGACGATGGGCTTTCAAACACCTGCCTTAAAACTTTCTGAAATGTTCCTTTAATCCAAAGTGCCATGCCTGGAAGGTATGAATAGAAATAAAAATAATAATAATAATAAACAACAGATGGACACAAGACAATCCCTGCAGTTTTCTGACTGGGCTGGGGCAAAAAAAATTATGTAAAACAAAAAAAAAAAGAAAAGTGAAAACATAATTTACAAGCACGATAAATATACAGAGAGGGTCCAATAAATATTGTTTGTTATCCCAAAAATTGTGGTCACCACGCTGTAAAAATGTCCATCATCACCAGCCTGGTGAAATGTTTTTCCTCAAGTGAAACAAAAAAAAAAATCTGCCAGTGGAGTCGATAAAATTTACGTCAGGGACACGATGCAGCATGAAGAAGGTAACTCCTCTGGTATCAATGAAGAATTATGAATTAAAATGTGCTTTTTTTTTTTACAGTGGAAATGACTGTTCATCCACTGGCAGTTTTTTTTTTTTTTTTAGTCTTTTAGAGATTCTCGGCAGCGCTGAAATGATCTGATTTGGAGATTTGCTGACCTTAGAAGCACCGCTGCTCCTCTACTGAATGGGCATGTAGGGCCAGTTGAAGCTGCTGCCGGACAGCAGCATGTCCCTTATCAGAGTCTCTATGGGCGTTTTCCCCACCAGACGGACGAAGAAAAGCTGCTCTATGACCGAAGACGAGACGGTGCGGAGGGAAGGCAAGCGGAGCAGCAGCTTCCCGAAGCGGTTGGGCTGGTTGGGATACTGGCTCCTCACGTACTCCTCTAAAGCACACTGGGATTTCTCCTGCAGACCCTCCACATGGGCCACGTCCGACAGGCCGCAAGCATCTGCAGACAGAAAAACAACACAAGAGGAGGAGAAGAGGCGGTCAAGAATCAACAGGATCATCTGCAGGTATTTCATGTCACAGAGGCAGCAGAAAACACAAAAAAATCAGCAGCAAAATGCACCCAGAACAAGAAAAACATTGAAAACTGCTGTTTTTAATGTGCGGTATCACTTCTTATTATTCTTACATCACTCTAATATCAACATTTGTTCATTTATGTAGCACACTTTGCTGATTTATTTAGGATAAAGTTCTGTACAAACTTTTTTTGTTTCTTTCTGTCATATTTGTCATTTATTCTACTTGTTTACTTTATGTCACTGGTTCTTATTTTGTGTATATGCCCTTTATTTTAATGTTGCTCTATCCATTTCTATTAATATTATTCTATTAATATTATTATTACTATTAGTAATTTTTCCCATTTTTGCTACTGGTGTTCAGGCATACTACTTAGCATTTGTGGCTCTGTAGAGTTAATCATTTTATAATAATAATAATAATATACTAACAGAACAGTGAAGCTGATTTTTAAGTCAATAAAAAACACAACAGCTTGAGGAATAAATCACATTTAGTTCCTCGTCTCTGAGTTAAACTGTGTCATGAGGATCCTGTCAAATGTAAAAGATGGAGTTCAGATCCATAAAGAAGAGGAGGTATTGAATATGGCAGCAGAGTGTTTCTACTGTAGCGCTGCAGGCCTGATGGCAGCAGGGGTTAACCAACGGTTTCTGTGTCCCAGTTTAAAGACACGTGTTCAGATGTGCTCATGGGGACTAAAATAGACCCACACAGGAGACGTTTTGATTTTTTTTTATTTTTTTATTTTTTTTTTTTTTAACTCAGCTGCTATACTCATCCGTTTGATACTGTTCACGACCCCGACCATCAAACACCATCCTGCCTGTTAGCCAGAGCCTCTGAGCTGTTTGTGATGTAAGAAAGAGCTGGAAACCAAATAATTCAAAAGGCAGAACAATTTAAAAATATCACTAAATTAAACACAACTCTAATTCATACATTCATACTAGAAGGCAAGGATCATATATATACGTATATATATATATATATATATATACATATATATATATATATATATATATATATATATATATATATATATGTATATTTATATTTATTATACACACACACACACACATATATATACCTATACTGTATAAATTAGACAAAAAGATAAATCAATCAGATAAGATACTGTGTTGATGCCTCAATTGTTTTATTCATGCAAAGTGTTTATATTTTAGGGGCTGCAGGGATTTATTCAGTTTGTAAACCCAAAAAAATGTGTTATACGACATATAATAATTGTTATTATAATTATTATTGTGTGTGTCCCTTTAAGGGCTGGCAAACTGTGCGAGGTCATAGTTCACTGCACATAGTCAGTACAGCAAAACAATAATTCATATATGAAGACAAGACTTTCCTGTCTTTCTCCCTCTTTTGTCTTTTGTCTCATTCTGGAGGTCTGACTTCTGATCAAATTTAAATTTGTGGGGGAATAAATATATGTTTGTGCATCTAATTTGAGTTCACTTAATAAAAAATAAATTAAGAAGACCATTAGCGAACCCTGAGCATACTCTCACCTTATTCCCACAATATTGGATACATTTAATTTTTTATACATTTCAAGAAACTACATTTAAGTAGGAATCCGTGATTTTCCTAGAAAACGACCAACATCTGTGAACCTATTGGGCCTATTTAGGCTTTATTATATATATTACATATGTGTGTGTTTTGGTTGCATCCTTGTTCGGTCATCTTTAAATGTCCTTTGCATGCAGGATGCAGAATGAAGAGTGATGTTTTTGATATTTATTTTACAGATTATTAGTGTGGTGACACAGACCGGCAGGTCCGCCTTTTAATCACTGATTATTATTTCTTTTATTGATGATTTAATTTGATTGATAACCCCACTCCAGGGAGCTGGAGGAGGCAGAGGTTTACCTGAGGTGAACAGCACCACGGCCTTGATGCAGCTGTACTCCGCTGAGTCCACGTGCAGCACCTTCAGCTTCTCCACCTGCTCCTGGAAGACCCGGATGTGGTCCATGAAGGCCACCACCCGGTCCGCGGACATCGGGGAGGCGTGGAGTCCAGCAGCGGCCAGCAGCGGAGCGACGTGGACCGGCATGGAGCACTGGGCGGCGTTCAGCACGAACAGTTCACTCCAGGTGAGGCGGAGCAGCGCCACCTGGTCCGTCACCTGCAGGTCCGGGAAGAACGGGATGTTCCGGGCCCACTCCACCGCGCTGAACAGCATCCGAGCCGCCAGCTCGCAGATGTTCTCGATGCCCATGATGTTGTTGCCCTGCAGGCACTGGGAGCCGAACCGGGAGGTCGGGTAGGGCTCGGCCCGCAGCAGCAGGGAGATGTAGCCGGACAGGTAGGAGTGACACTGCAGCGGGTCTCCGTTGGTCAGGGCGAACTGTCCGTGATAGGACTGCGTGGGAAGCCTGCCTCTCTGCACGGCTGCAAGACACACAACACAAGGAAATGTCAAGGAAAGCTGCGAGGCGGTGAATGCAGCACACATGACATTTAAAGAAATTTAAATAAAACAAACACTGTAAAAAAATAAAATAAAACCACCATGTCTATACACACACACATATATATATATATGCGCTATATTAGACAGCTCCTAGAAAGAAATAGGCCCACCATGCTATTTCTAGAATTTTCTCTTTTTGGGGGGTATTAATTTCAAATCTTTTGAATTACAAGGCCAAAATTGCGCCTTGAACGCACCTCCTCCATGATTTACTTTATTTAGCCTACATAATAGTAACCTACATTAATTTATTATTTTTTTTGTCCTTAAATTTTATAGCTAGATGAAATCCAATCAGTTTTACTTAAATTTACAGCAAAGTGTTCCTGCAGCTCATTTGTTTTGGAGGCAGTAATAGCAGGTTACAGTTGGGCCTGTAGTGTAATGAATACACACACACACACACACACACACACACACGCACAGTCCATGTATATTCTAGCAAATGCATGCACTTGGAAGCTGCAAATAAAACAATAAAAAAACAGAAATTTTAATAAATTAGAGAGAAATTACAGTTGGATTTAAACACGTGACACTTGAAGCAGCTCGCGGCTGTTTGAGCCAAACAATGGACGCGCACTGAACGAGCCAATAGCAACAATAGCCTCATATCGCCTGCTAAACATGCTGCTATAAGATGCTAGAAGTAACACTAATCTGTGTAATAACTCAGGCTGGACGGTGGGCTGGATGTAGCCTTCATATAGTAGCTTATCTGAGATAAATATCTGATATGATGGGAGGAAGAAACATGTCAGAATAGACAAAGGCAGCGCGTCCAGGAGTGAATTCTCCTCTACATTATAGGATTATTATGGCAGAGATGTGATAATACCGAGAGCAACAGCCCGTACCTTCCCTCCTCATGCCCACTTTGAGGCATTTCTTGAGCCGGCAGTACTGGCACTGGTTGCGGTGGTGCTGGTCCACGGGACAGTTCCTGTTGGCCCTGCAGGTGTAGGACAGGTTCCTCCGTACGCTGCGCTTAAAGAAGCTCTTACATCCCTCACAGGTGAACTGTCCGTAGTGCTTCCCGCTGGATTTATCCCCACACACGATGCACTCGATGTGCTGGCTCTGCTGTTTGTCCATGGAGGAGGAGGAGGAGGAGGAAGAGGAGGTGTTGTTGTTGTTAGTGGTGGTGGTGCTGGACGGGTTGGGCGGCGGTGCGCCCTGGTGAGCCGCTGCCGCCGCCGCCGCTGCTGCTGCTGCGGGTATTTCCAGAGAGGACGCCGGGTTCATGTGTCCCGACAGCTCTCCGGGAAGAGCCAGGGACGCGACCTGGGACACCGAGGAGGACAGAGTCCCCTGGGCGTCCCCTTCGGTGTTTCTCCACGCTACCATAGCCATATCTCCAGAAACTTTGCGCGCCCAACTTCCCTCTTTTTTCTTTCTTTACGCGATAATTAACGCACAGTTTGTCCTCATGAATTACGCACGGGCATTCAAGACAACCGCTGCATTGTTTTGTAAAAAAAAAAAAAAAAAAAAATCAGATACAAGTTAGGTCCGAAAATACGAGAGAGACAGAGCTCATAAGATAGCGGTGATATGATTATGACAACAAGCCCTCACACCCAGAAATCAGCTTCGGCGCGGTGGAAATCCAAAAAAAGAGCTTCATTCAGACCGAGATGACACACATCCAGAGGGGGACATAAAGACAGACAACAGTGAGACAAAATCCACAGAGGAAAGCAACGTTATCCCCTTAAAAAATGCACAATCTGGTCCTCTCTGTCCTGCGTGTCCGGCTTCAAACAGCAGATCCTGTCAGTAAGGGATGGACCAGGCTCTCCAGACGCTCCCGATCAGCCAGGAAGTTACATTAAAAAGCCAACAGAGAGAGAGAGAGAGGGAGAGTTACGGATAGAGGGAAAGAGAGGAGGTGATGGATGATGAATTTGATGATGCATTGCTCCGGGACGGAGGAAGAGATGGTGCGTCCGCGCGTCACGCGCTCTGACTGGATGACGCGTGTTTTAGGGCGGAGCTGGCGCTGGTCTGGGATCAGCAGCTGGTTCCAGTTGGATCTGTTCAGTTCTTAAAGCTTCTCCTCATCTTCTCTCTCTATATATATTAGCAGTGATTTTGTCTGAGACATGAAGCAGAGGTTTGGACACTTTATTTGGACAGTTTATTAGGGAACTACAGGAATGTGATGCCACCTAGTGTTATCAGTGAAACACACAGGAAGCTGCCTACTGTAGGAGATGATGCATGGATTTCAAGTGAAGTGGCCTCAAAAGACGTCTTATTTAACATGATAATTAGACATGTATGGACACTATGTTCAGTTCAGTTCACTTCCCTCCCATCTCGAGATCAAAAAAAGTAAAAGCAAGGTGAGAAACAAAAACAAGAGAAAACATCTATTTTATCTATTTGTTGTGTTTCCATTGCTGCTAAACCTTTCAACATTAGATGACAATAAAGATCTATTCGAAATAAAAAATCTGAATGTAAACAGGTTGTCATATTTTTATGCCCGATCGGTATAGGTATCTAAAACAGGTGTCAACAGGAATGTACTGTCTGTCCCTATTGTATTGTATCAAATCTGACTCTAATTACACTTTTATCAGTATATATTTTTTTAGAAACATGAAAATGTTGCATCATAAACTGACCAAATGTGAAGCCACTCACACACATTTTTATGTGGATGACTAATATATACTGTAAATACATCCACAGAGCTTTCAGAAAGGTGCCAAACAAAACTTTACTTGTACTAAAAAAATGTTATGATTGTGAATTAATCATTTAAAAATATTTTTGTTTATCTGTGTGGAGGCTCCAAAGTCTAACAAAGTGACATCTAGTGGCTGAATGTCATCAATAGCACCTTATGATTAATATGTTTTACAAATATATATTTTAAGGATGTAATTGGAATATGGTCCACTTTTTAAAATGCACAAAAATATATGTTTAAAAAATTGTTTTATTTTGTACTTATTTTTTGGTACTTAGTTCCACTTAAATTGATTTTACACAAATTACAGAGAAAACTGTTTCTGCAGAAAATCTTGTTTTTCCTCTGTTCACTTTAACCAGACAATAAGTTAACTCAATTTCTTTGCACTATGACATATATATTTGCGCTGTCTGTATTTGTCTTGTCTATTTATTACCATGCACTCATTTTATTTGATTTTATTTGATATTGATTTTAATTTCAATCCTCTGTACGTACAGGACCTATATGCAGCAGAATTGACAATAAAGCTGACTTTGACTTTTTTTGTGGAATAAAAATCAACCATGAGGTTAAAAGTATATTTATATATATATTAGTGTCCTTGTAACTCTGAACTGTATCTATAAATAGTAAATAATAAAAAATAAACACTACAGTTTTCTTTCAGTCCGCTCAGGCCCTAATAATAAATAATAAAAAAAGAATAAATATAAATAGTTCTGTAGATTTTACATATAAAGCCACGTGTCATACAGTCAATGTGAAAACTAAATATTATTATTGACCAGTTTCATAACAGTATAACACAGCTGCTCTAACTTACAGATGTGTCTCAATGCATGACTGCCTCTAAAAACACCTTTTTGCACTAAAGTCATGTGTCCAGTGTTGTCCTCTCGTCCCTGTGCCATCTGTGTCTCACCACACTGAGCTACTTTTAGCTCCCAATGTGTTTCTGCTCCAGCGTCACGAAGATCCCTGTCCATTTATTTCTATTCAGAGACTCAGTTATCTTGATGTTCATGGAGGCTCCTGGAAGCATGTCATCACCATGTGAAAATGTCTGCATGGCCATTTCCCTGGTTGACTCACACTCCATGAGTCCCGAGGCCAAGCGTGCCGTCACGTTCATCCAGACAGCCAGCGTTGCAGTCATCCAGAGACCGCACACTCACACTCACACACACACACACCAAACAAGCTCTGCTCTTCTGCCTGCTAACAAAACACACGGCTGACGTCCAAGACCAATCAACAGTGGAAGGTCAAGGCTAAAGTGTTTACCACACTGGAAAGGGATGATGCATTCCTCCACGCTTAATTCACCGAACTCCAGTCCACTTAACATTAATCACAGATTTGGGGGTTTGGAGATGATAAATCCTCACTCTGTTTTTGGTGATCTGGTGCCCTTTAAGACTTATCACACATGGGGAGCTAAGAGCGAGCTAATTGGGGACAAATGGAGGCAAAGCATGGCCAGGAGAGACCTGCTGTGTGTGCAAAACCACCAGGATGTGACTGTTTACAGCACAGTGGGAGGCAGCGGCTGGCTCGCTGCTCGCAGATCTGCTGCATTTGTTTTAGGCTTCACAGCAGCTATGTAAATATACTGCTGAATTACAGCTCCCTGCTAAGCTCTAACCAACCAGCTGCACCATATGGTTACCGGTTAAATCCAAGCGTTTAGGATACAGGAGCGGTACGACCGGTCGGTTCAAGGTGGGAGGTGATGCCAGCCTCTGTGCTCGTCCACAGGAAGAGACCTAAAGAGGACACACACACATAAACAGGACGCTCAAAAAACAAAACACATTTTATCATGGTCTTCTGGGGAAAAGCAGCAGTAATCCTGGCATTTAAAGTCAATAAGTGTAGTGTAAGCTCATTATGTTAATTAGATTAATGGTCATGGTCTAAAAGTGAACTGTAGCCTCTTGTCTCCTTTGGTCGTCCAGGTGTGTCCACACATTGGCTGTGGAGCGTCTCTGAGTATTTTTATTATCTTGTCACAACACATCACAGGTCTAACTGTCCTGGAGGAAGGATGCCTTCTCTGTTGATCCTCCTCAGGTTTTTCCATCGCACAGATGGACAGATGTTGTTGTATCCTTACAGCTACACGTAAAAATACTTGACCTGAGGCCACAGCAATGAACAGGAAACACATGATTATATCAAACAATAACAAATACTAATGTGTGTAATGGTTATTAATTGAAGTGTTTGTGAGCAGGTGTGTGTGAGAGACAAAACATCTTTGTTTACATGTAGCTTCTGCTAGCTAGCTAGCTAGCAACCTGGCTGACCATTAGCATAAATACACAGCCACACAATGTGTCACCAAAACACTGACTGAATCCATTTAAACATTTATGGTCTAATTACCTGTGTTCTCCTCCGTCCTCTTGAAGTCTTGGTTATAAATTTACTCCCAGGCCCTCGGACACCTCGGACACCTCGGACTCGGTGGACCGCGGTTAGCAGCAGCTCAGGCCGGTGCAGTCGCCCCTCTGCCGTCCCCGCTGTCACTTTCATCCCCCAAAACAGAAGCGACTGTGCTTCACATGTCCTCAGCACATTACTGTCCTCAAAGGAGTGTCCTCAGGTGTCTTTCAGGTGCAGATGAACTGTTGAGTCTTGTCCTGAGGAGTTGAGAAGTTCTCTACCTGTATTATGTTTACCTATTGTGAACTGTGTGCTGTTTCATCCAGTGTCTCCAAATCTAAGTCATTTCTCACACTTCCCTGTGAAATCTGTATATGAAAAACAAATATGTGCATTTTAACTCTTAGAATGCCAGCCCTTTAATAAAACATTGTTCCAGCGTTTTGTCTTTTGAGTCATATTTCTAGACCCACAGAATATTTTGTACTATGACTCTGAAAACACTGAACAGCTCAAATGAAAGAAGAAACTCTCTATTTCATCATGAAAAAAGTGTTTGTTTTTATCTTGTTCCATTCTTGTTTTATCAGAGGTAGAGTAGAGGACACTTTCACCAAAATCACCACTTTTTGTCCAGATTCTGTTTGTTTTGGTCTCTGATCTTGATCATCTCCACTTCCTGTTTTGACCTCTGTGGCGTATACTTTCTCTTTATGCTCTGACTACATCTCCCAGAAGCTCTAATATTACTTACAGGCTGTGTGAGAGCGCCCTCTTGTGCCTGCTGCTGAAAAAAAGAAAGACATGAAGTTGTTGTTCTCATTTTACACCTTTATCTATCATTTCACTTCCTTTGACACTAGTGTCTGAGACATAAATTAGCTTCACGGTCTCCAACATTCACATCTTACCAGCTTCCTGTTAACCTTGGCAGCCAGTGAAACCAAGGCGTGAACCTCTTACAGGCAGAGAGCAGCAATGACCTCTGACCTCTGAGTCCTCCAGGGCCGCCTCTGCGTTCACCATGAGCTGAATTACATGCTTGAGAGGTGCATTGTGCTACAGGTCAGCGTCCAATGATAACACAACGCCAACGGTCTTCCTTCTAGTGAGCGGAGCCATCCTGGCGAAGTGTAGGGATCCTCATTAGGACTTGTACAAAGCCCTACTTAACCTTTGACCTCATCCAGACCAGAACGAATTATCTGGCACAAGATTAACCCACATTACTGTCAAAATACACACAACCCAACCAGGAACTGAGACGCTGTTTTGTTTTTAAAGACAAAGACTTGTTGCTTTCTGACTCTAATGAAGCAACTGGTCAGAAAACACTGGTTGTTTAGTGGTGTCAGTTATATTTTGAGCCATTCACATCTTAGACAGCGAGGCAGTTTTGCTTTTAAACTATGAAATATTTAACTCTGAAAAAAATGATTTGACCTTCAGTTTATAGCTGGTTAACATTTACAATTATGTGAGTGATAGTCTGCTATGAAAATCAAATTGCTAACTAGCATTAGCTTGCCAGCTTATATTACTGAAGGTGTGGATGAACTGTTGCCATAACTCAGTAGTTGTGTAGCTTAGCATAGCTTAGTTTAGCTTATCCAGTATTGAGAAATAACAGACCGTAGACTGAGTATTCAACAGTAATAATATCATGTAATATGGCACAAATTATAACTCTTTTTGTGTCATTTTCTGCAGTAGTTATTGGCTACTGGAGGTGGAGCCAATAACTACTGCAGACTAACTTCTGGAGGTGATGGCGGGATGCTGCGATGTGCCGGACCTTACATTGTTCAGACGGCTGTGTGAAAGCCAGAAGGGACATGGACAGATGGAGGCTTGTCTGAACAGAAACTGAAAAAACACCAGTTGTTCTCGGTGGTATAATAAATAAATGTCAGTAATTCAGAGGGACTGTGCCTTTGCATCAGAGGCAATTTGCACTGTCCTTTAAAAACAGGCATTTCACATGGAAAATTGGCTTTGATTTGGCATTTAAAGGATGAAATACAGCGAGTTTCCAACCACTTCTCTCTATGGCTTTCTTCTACATTTTTGCAGGCAGAAACCCAACAAAGATGCAAACCCTCCCTCCCAGTTCCCCACCACAGGACCAAATGTCATTCAAAGCAAAGACACTTCTTTTGTCCTTCACAGCGGCACATTTCCTCAGACTGAGAACAGTGTCCGGTATTTTTGATTGATCATGTATTTGTACCTATTCGTAGAGGCCAGATTCATCATCCCAATTTGTCAAGTTGCTGGAGTGCCGAGTTAATTATGTGCCGGAGAATGAAAAAAAAGAGGACAGCCTCTTGTTTAGACTCATCTGAGGCTTCTCCGCTTCACCTCGGCTCTAAACGAGCAGCCGAAGCTTCAACTGGGGCTCCAGGAGCTGCTTGGCACCATGGGTAATTAGTGTGATGAATGCTTTAGCGGAACAAATTGTGGCAGTCGCCTGTCTCGCTCATCGTGTGGCTGTGCTGTCGTAGCTCTGGGCCTGTGGGCTCATCAGGGTAATGGATGATTCTGCAACAGGACCATCCCTCAACCAACAGCGCCACTAGCATCGGCAGGAAACACCGAGTTTTACAGGTTTTTATTTCCTGCCTCAAACAGTGCTTCATATTACCTGAATGGTTGTGCATGTCAAGAAGAAGTCTGTGGAGTCTGGAAATATGTCATCAACAAAGTCCGGCTTTAAGTCCTGAACACAGGAAATGCAAAGAGATGACAGGACACACTATTATAAATTTTTTTGTGATTTCTTTTTTCCACCACATAGCCTCTCAGGACTGCATATATGGATATGCAAACATCTTCATACTAATCCTCTGTGGGATTCTTCTCCAAGCCCGGGGCGAAGAGCCGTCGCTGCTAAAATGATGGATCACATTATTAGATTAGAGGAGAGCCAGCAGCTGGATTTGCAATTCACAGCCTCTTTTGTATACAGACCTTTTCTGCATGAGAGGGATAATTGGGCCGTTGCAATAAATCAGGTCAGCTGTCGGAGCCATGTCACAAGACGAGGCATTAGTCAAATATGCAGAATAATCCGTTTGCATACAATGTGAAGAGGGATATATCATCATTTATTCGCAGCAGGGCAAGTCCAGATATCCTAATGTCTCCAACAAATGAAGGGCATATGGTGATTTTGTCTTGTGGATGAACCGGAGGGCAGAGGCAGCCATGAAGGTCTGGCTCTTTGAGCTGTCATTTCAGTACCAGCTAATGGCCCGTGCTTACTCCCTGCCTTGACTTTCGAACCCAGGGTGACAGCGATGAATAATACGCGGCACATAAGGCTGAATTGTCAGCCATGTCATCCATGTAGCGGAAGCTGAGTAGGTCGGCTGCCGTAGACAGGTAATCCATAGCTGTATCAGTGAGAAAGAAAAACACAAGTTCAGTAGATTGTTTGGATGGGAGCCTCGAACGAGGGGCTAACAGAGCGTGAAAGACAGGCGAGGTCGTGGAAAGGTTACTTCTGGGTCCAGGAGGTGAGACTTTGGGGACGCAGACACGTCAGTTCGGCAGAGTCCTCAGGTCAATGTGAAGACAAGTGGAAGACACATTTCTCTGTCAGCGTGCAGAGAGCCCTGCACGGGTTCAGGCTTTCGTCGTGGAGTCCCAAGTCATTGAGTCAATAGCCAAGGAACATGACACAACCTCTCACAGTCACTCGGCATCACGCCGAACAGGGAATGGCATGCTTTCCATTTCACTGCACCGCGGCCCCGGCAAGACCCCGTCTGCACTCGAGAAACAGGAAAGCTCTCGCATTAAAGGCAACGCCGCGACCCGGCCCCTGAACACGTACATCGCTCCCTCAAAGCAGCGGTACAAGGTGATCCACCGGTCAATCCATAACCCCGGTTATTATCTCCACTGGCTGTCGTCGAGCGGCAGGGAGGGCCGGGGATAACCGCAGGGCTCGGATGAAAGGAAATTAGATCATAGCAAAGTACAAGCACATTTCAATTAAAACGGATGTCAGGATTTATCTTCTTCTGTCGAAGCGTTTAGAGGAGAAAATAAAATGTGACCTTTCACCATCTCTGACCCAAGTGAATGCGGCCCTTTATCACAAGCGTGGCTCTAGATGTCACACAGATAAACAGGAAGTATCTTCGCTGACCCGACTTTTTTCTTGAGCACTTTTGTAGTTTTCACATTTCCACTAATGACCTCATGAATCAGCACTTCAGCCAAAGATTTAGACTGAAATCCTTTTCCTGAGAAGGTGAAACCATCCAATGTTTCACAAGATTGGGGGGAAAAAAAAGTCTCTCATAAAACACAGGGAGGCAAATTCGTTAGCATCTGGCTAACTACTGTGATTTGGCAAAGCTGAATTGTGGTTTTAAACCAAATATCTCAACAGCTATTGGATAATTTGGCATTAATTTGGTACATTGGGCACCAAACCAGCTTCAATTTATGACCAAAATATCTGCAAACTCATGATATCAGCAGTAGCTCAGTCTGTGGTGACTTGGGCTGGGAGGGTCGCTGGTTCAGTCTTGAATTGAATTGAAATTTCCCTTACAGAGGGATTAACTCTTTGAGTACCATCAACATATTTCAACGTCAAACAGTTTTTTTTCAGCCTGTGAGTAATGTTGGGGCTTCTGGGAGATGTAGTCAGAGCATAAATAGACGGCATACACCACAGAGATCAAAACAGGAAGTGGAGATGATCGAGATTAGAGAGTAAAACAAACAGAATCTGGACAAAAAGTGGTGATTTTGGTGAAAGTGTCCTCTACTCTACCTCTGATAAAACAAGAATGGAACAAGGTAAAAACAAACATTTTGTTCATGATGAAATAGAGAGTCTCTTCTTTCATTTGAGCTATTCACTGTTTTCAGAGTCATAGTATAACATATTCTGTGTATCATGAAATATGACCAAAAACGCTGGAACAAGACACTTCTTGTTTTATAAAACGGCTGGCACTCAGTGAGTTAATAAAGGAATTCTTCTTCTTCTTAGACACGACCATCCTGATTAACTGATGTTACCAGGCTAAACTAACATGGTGAACAATGTTCAACTGCCCGATAAGCAGGTTAATTGTCACTGTGAGCATGTTAGTACTTATCATTTTAACGTGTGAACGTCTGGTAAAATATAAGCAAAGTGAATGTGGTGTGAACAGGTGATATGATTCTGATATTAAAAACAAAAATAGTATATTTAATGTATTTACAATGAACATACAATCATGTAATCTTTTCCAAAAAATATACAGAACATAAAGCTTTTAAATATAAATTCATATAAGCTAAAGAAACAAAAAAAAAGAAATCCAAAGAAGCAATAGAGCATATCTAAAAATCTTTAGTGATGCTTTGAAAATATAGGTGATATTTTCTTATTTCAATGCCCTTTTCTTTCCAAAGGTCCCCTGCAAAGAGCCATGAAATTCACACGCTGAATACCACCCATGACATGAGCAAACACATCACTCTAAAACCGTCATTAAGACGGCTAGCACGTGGTTTCACTTTAACCAAAGGCAACATGCTGCCCAAAGGCTCGAACCAAAGGATTATCTATCGACATATGAAGAGTTTGCTTCCAAAATAACAGCCATCATTTTACAAAAAGTGACAATCTGTAAGAAATAAAGAAGAGCAACAAAACAAATGATGGGCCTATTTACAGGGCAGCTGTTCTCTTTGCCTGGAAATTTCGTATTTTGGCAGTAAACTCTTCATATGTCCAAACTCCTGTCACTAAAAGATCCGCTAAAAAAGTCAACCTGCTGATACCACAAAGCGAGGTCTTCAAAAGAGGATAATGAGAAAAATAGGATGTAAAAAAGACATTTATGCTCCAAAGTTATTTTTCTCATCACAAGGCAAAAACAGTCCTGTCGCCGCGGGTGAATACAAGGTCAAGCAAGCGCCGGCGCGTTTCGACAGACCGACATGTTGGCCTCTTCTTCATTGCGAGTGTTGAATGTTACAGTGCACAGGTTGATATGGCACAATGTCAGGAAGTCTTAGTATCCAGGCACAGGTGCAGGACCGCTATCAGTGAAGTGTGGCTGACTCTCTACGGTCAGCCGTCTACTGTACAATGTCAGGCTACGGCTCAACATTGGTGCCACTTATTTCAAGCAAAGTACTGTTTTTATTTGGACCAAAGCAACAAACAGTTATCAGCTTTGCCACTGATGGAAAGAGATTAATCTAAATTAGACAATACCTTCACTAGTAGAAAAGTCCTATGTATTAACAGTTGTTACATCCTAAATAATACTGATTTCTAGACCCATATACAATATTTTATAGGCAATATGTTTTTGGGACACTTTTGTAAGATATGGTGAAAGTAAGTGGAGGGATATCACAGAGAGGCTACATACAGCTGGAGGATCTGCAAAGTTCGCTGCAGGATGTCACAGAGCGCTTCTACGGTGTCACTTTGGCACTTGTATGGCACTGTTATGTACAGAGGAGTCGGCACTATGACACACTGGATGGTACAGATATCAAAGACAGCGCCAGCTGGTTTAACATTAGCGAACACCGTCCTCCTCGCCAGAAGCTCTTAGTGTAAAGTCCTGCTAGAGCTTTGAGTTTCACCTAATCATTGTGCCCAAAAATCCTTCCTTTTTAAGAGTTTAAGTCTCGCTGCTGTGCTAAAAATCTGTATTTATACTCTTTGTTCACGTCAAACCAACCATGGCTCTGTGTTGAATGTAGGTCCATCGTTGACACTCTCTAACAACTTGTCTGTTTTCCCCTTTTGATATAATATCGTCTTTATCGTATTTATGATGCAGACGCATCGATGAATAGTTTAAATCTCTGAGTTCATTGAAGTGCTAAACTAAATATGTCATATGAGTAGTGTGGATCCAAGATAAAGTCCACTATGTGCAAAAAACAAAAACAAAACAAAATACTGAGTGTTAGCATAAAATGAAACTGAACTTTAACTGGAAAGAACAGCTTGATATTTTAGGGGATATTCACTTTCTTGCTGAGAGTTATCACTCCTACGTGAAGCAGCAGCCAGCAGCTGGTTAGCTTAGCTTAGCTTAGCACAAAGATGGAAAAGAGAGAACAGCTAATCTGGTTTCACTCAGAAAATCCACCTACAAACTCTAACATGAAACTATTACACCTGATATCTTCATTTCTACGAGGGGCTGTGTGCTCTGCTATTCCTTCCTCCAGCAACTTCCTGGAGTTTGTCATCGCTGTGAGGTTGCCAGGCAACCCTCCATGGCAACAAGTTGTTTTTAGGGCACGTCACACGTGATGCACAAGTGCAGATGAGTGACCATCGCCTGCTGAAATTCACCAAAGTTAGCGGTTCGAATGCAGTGATGACGCAATGCCTTTTTTGCTCATATAGAATAAAAGTTAACAAGATGCAAATATGAATTGCATGTTTTTGTATGGGTTAAACAACCCAAACATGACAAAGAAAATAAATTAGCTTTAGAGGTGGCGGTAGGTGGCTAGCAGGCTAGCAGACTTTATGCTAAGCTAAGCTAACCAGCTGGCTCTCACGTCATATTTACCGTACAGACATCTTCATGTCTAACTCTCGACAAGAATCAGTCCCCAAAATGTTGAACTACTCCTTTAACTCCCACGTCCAAACATTAAAAGGGTTGAAATGACGACCGGCTGGACAAAGGTCCATGTTTTTGATGCAAAACATATTAAATACTTACAAAGTAAAACAATATATTCTCTATATAAACTGGATATGTCAGAAATCAGAATCCAAAAGAATTCCTAAAAAAAAAAAATAAAAAAAAAATCTGTGTTTAGATAATCACTGCAGTGTGAGTGATTGTAAGTCAGCTGCTAAAATGGTCAACATCACAATGCAGTATGCATTATAAAGCTTCTCCATGGTCTGAAACAGAATTCGGAGGCCATCGGAGTTAAATGTGTGTTTAACCGTTGCCATGGCCACAGAGTCTGTGCAGCTTACTGAATATTTATTTTTTTATCATTGCATGCATTACCAGCATGCTTTTAAATGGACTAATTCTGGCTGGACACTGTGCGTCATGCTATGCTGTGTCTGCTGACAGCTAGCCCACCACAATCATCACGTCTCGCTGCCTTGACTTGAAAAAAAAAAACGCCTTCACACTCTCAAGCCTGTACGCTCCTCCACCTGCTTTGGCTCGTGTACCCTGGAGAGTCGTTCCCTGCTTGTTATTTATCACGTTGCTGTGTTTTTCCATGCATTACTGCTGCAGGGGGCGGAAATACGCCACCAAGTCAATCTGCATTTCTGTATCCAGTTCCTGTCAGGATTATAATGGCGGTCCGGTCAAATCAGTGGTTAGAGATTGAGATAGTCAAGGCCCCAAAACTCCTAAATCCTCTCATAGTCCACTGTTTTTTGGATCAACAAGGACTCTTGAAAAGTTACTTTTGAAAGAAGTTGCACTTAACTTATATAAGACAAAGGACTGAAAATTAACAAAATGATGTGAAGTTAAAAACCAAACAGGTCAAACATCCATAGCAAAGCTCCACAGTGACGGAGTAAAGGGATAATTATTACAGCTCGACGCCTCGACTGACAATAAACAACCTCCAGAAGGAGAACGAGCCAATTACACTGAAAGCTGAGACTTTGTTCCTTATTTCTTCTTAAAGAAACTACATCGACTCAAACTGAAGGGTTTGTTTCCAAAACATATGATATATGAAACATGATTTTCTTTTCAAAACTAAATAATCCATTAATTTTCCACTGCTAAAGATTAAGACGAGACACCCCAGGTAAAAATATCATTGATGTTAGATTTTGGGTTACTTTGCTTCAGTAACATGTCATCTTTCAGACTAGTGGAAATAAAACATCTAAAATACACATTTAGTCATTTATTTTAATACTTTGTCTATTTGACTATAATGCCTCATTTGTATATTTAAACGTGAAATCTCAGAAATAGAAAAAAATATTATCTTAATACAGGGAATCAGCCGGGGCCTCTTACATCCACCAAACCTTCCACTTTGCAATATTTTCTGATTTATGGAGTGATTTAAAAAATCCAAAATTCCCTTTAATATAGGATTTGACAGAATGAATTATCCAATGTTCAGATTTCTGTTCTTTCAGCACATATTTTACTGAGTCATTTTCCTGTTGAAATTAAGTAATTTTATAATAAAATAATTGCTTAGATGTAAGTAATGGACAGGGGAAGTTTCATGTTTACCTGCCATGCCTGGGTTGGAAACAAATCATTTGAACAAATTGTTTGATTTTGAAGCAGAGGGATCCATATGTTGTCAAAATAATTTTATATTTTACTCTGTAACGCTGAGAGGCTTTAACACAACAGAAACAAGGCCTGGTGTTAATTTGCTGCTTATTATTTAATAAAACGCTCCTATTTAGTGTCTCATTTGTTGTGTCGTTGATGGGCCTCTGTAGACGTATATCTGTTATATTAAACGTTGAGTGAGGGAACATAAGTCTGCTAATAAATCTGCAGCAGTTATGACTGTGTGTCTGGGAAAGTTCTCCAGTCATGAGCGGAAATATTTATCAGCTGATGACGAACAAACCCCACTGACTGTCATCCTTTCTATCTGGCATCTGGACCTGAGAAGCACTTCCTTCTGAAGGAAAATAAACTGTCTAATAAAGCTAATGAGTCACCAACCTTTCACATCTCTGCTTCTCAAAGAGCTCTGGTCTCCTGATGAATCTAAACATAATATGGCTGCGAGTGAAGCGCACCGTTAATGACGCCGGGCTAAAGAAGATCATTCTGGATCCGCATCGACTGCCAAGTCATTCCTCGTTTCTTTCTTCGCGTTTACGGTCGATCTCTACTCTGCTGTCAAATGAAGGAAATGACGTAAATGGACCAGACGGTCTGTATTTTAGTAAAAAGTGCAATGTGGATTTTGAGTATTTTGGGAAACATCTTTTCAGCTGTTTCCATCATGTCTGATGTTTTGGGTGAGACGAGGATAAAACCCTTACTGAGAACGTTCTCATAGGACACCAAAGAAACTCCAGGTCCCGTCTGCAGACCACCACTATAAAACTGACTCCATGTTGTCACACATCTCTTGGTCTTCCAGGTTGTAAATGAACTTTGTCCTGTTGGCTGGGTTCTGGGTGATCTCCTTACCCAAATTGTCCAGAGTCACATTGGAGGCGAAGAGTTCAGTGGGCGTGAGGTAGCCCTCGCTGTTCTTGATGTACTTCCTGTAGTTCTTCCTCAAGCACTGCCACGTGGTGGTGTACAGGAGGAACGCTGACGACTTGAGGACGATGGCGATGCTGACGTACAGATGCCTGTAGGCCACGTTGTCGTAGAGCATGCAGGCTCCCTTCTCGCCGCAGACGGAGCTCCAGAACAGGCAGGTGGAGTCGATGCCCATGCCGAAGATCAGAGGAGGGGGGATGAAGCCTGGAGGAGGAGAGGATGGAGGTCAGACAGCAGGTCAGAAGTTCAATAAGGGCCAGCAAAGAGCACTAGGACGGAGGTTGACTGACACATCCCCTCACGACGGGTGTGTCTTAACCGACAAGCTGCACTCTGATCGCAAAGCAGACAGAAGGACGTATGATACTGTATGTGAAGATCATTTTAACTTTAAAGTGTTCTGACATTTACAGCACTGAGGGCAAAAAAATACAGAGCAATAGAGGATATGAACAAGTACATAAATGCATACGTTTCTTACCGATCAGTCTCAGAAGCAGGAACAGAACTCCAAGGGCGTAAGATTTCAGCTCTGGGCTCACAGTTCTGGAAAAAAAGACAGAGCTGGTTTGAACAGAACTCTACGATAACAACAGGTAGCCTATTTGATTCCTGTAACCATCATTTATTTCAGTTGTGAGAGCATTGAGCACACTAAAGCAGCTACAGCTGTGATCTGGTAACAACAGCAAAGTCTGAGCTGGAGTTTTTTATCTGAAGGAAAAAAACACCCAAAATGTTTGTTAATTGTCTTCATCACAGCAGCAAATCCAGTAGGTGTAACAGTAAAATGTGATGGATGCATCCAGAATAAAGTTTGGCATCTTTATCATTTAAACCAGGGATTAGTTTGACGTTTTAGTGAATCCTGCTTAGCTTAGCATAAAATATGCAGCTTCACTAACCTCACACAGACAGAGCCAGGCTAACAGTTGACCCTAAAGCTAAGCTAACTTTTGACCCTAAAGCTACGCTAACTGTTGACCCTAAAGCTACGCTAACTGTTGACCCTAAAACTAAGCTAACAGTTGACCCTAAAGCTAAGCTAACTTTTGACCCTAAAGCTACGCTAACAGTTGACCCTAAAGCTACGCTAACAGTTGACCCTAAAGCTACGCTAACTGTTGACCCTAAAGCTACGCTAACTGTTGACCCTAAAGCTAAGCTAACTGTTGACCCTAAAGCTAAGCTAACAGTTGACCCTAAAGCTAAGCTAACTGTTGACCCTAAAGCTACGCTAACTGTTGACCCTAAAGCTAAGCTAACTGTTGACCCTAAAGCTACGCTAACTGTTGACCCTAAAGCTACGCTAACTGTTGACCCTAAAGCTACATAATGTTGCCCTGTGTGTCAGTATTTCTGGAAGAGGCACTCAGATCTTTTACTTAAGTTGAAGTTGTAATACTTAAAGTAAAAGTACTCTGTTATTAGTAAAAACCACCCTGCATTCAAAAGCTGACTTAAGTAAAAGCACAGTAATATAGAGTATACTTAAAGTAACAAAAGTATTCATTATATTTGTATTATACTGCTGAATTATAATTATTGATGCATTAATGTGTTCAATACTGGGTATTTAAACCTATAAAAACCCATCAGAATTTATTAGTTGAGTTACATTCTGTAACTAAAGTTATTGAGTTAAAATAAAAATTACAGAATAGCATAACAAGTAAAGCAAAATTACTCAAAACTGTACTGAAATATGCAGTACTTCAATAAATGCACTTGGTTATATTCCACTAGTCTGTAGGCTACCAAAGACGGACTGGAGTGAAGTGACATTATATACATAAACATACACATTAACTTAAGTTAATCCAGAAAAAGTAAAACAAGTAAAAGTACTCTGCTATAAGTAAAGTCCTGTATTCAAAAGCTGCATTGATGCATTCTTATTACATTACTGGATATTAACACCTGCAATAACATATCATTATTTATTAGTTGAGTTAAAAATATAAATCAGCAGTGAAATAAAAATACATGGCAGTATAAAAAGGACATACTTAAAGTAACTCAAACCTTTTCTTAATGCAGTACTTTAGTAAATGTACTTGGTCCATGAATGCCAGCAGCTCCCTCTTGTGGCTGATCTAGGAACAGCAGTCAGTCTCCTACCTGATGAGGATGATGACGGAGGGCGTCTGGGCCATGGCTCCGATCATGCTGCACACACAGATGACACACAGGAAGGTGAGGAAGGCCTGCTGACAGCCAGGACTGGGACACTTCCCTGGTAAAGCCACCGCCTCCTCACTGCTGCTGGATATGCAGGTGCAGCCGGTCAGGTTCTGAAACAAACACAGGAAGTGATGTCACAGTGTTGTCTGCTCCAGCGTCAAAGGCTGCCGTGCTGCAGCTCGTTTCAGTCGGCTTCACTCACTGGTTTGGTGCAGCCGGCGAAGCAGGCCGAGAGGTAGGTGACCCCGTTGGAGCCACAGACGGGGCTCACCGACGCTGTGTAGCAGTTACAGTTGTTGATGCATGGCGACTCCGGTCGCTGCCAGGACCGCAGGGTCCTGTAAAGTAGGTCAAAGGTCATGTTAGGGTGCACATATACTGTATACATAAGTCTAGGATCTCAAACACCACCTATTGCTCAGGGCCTTCAATCCTTCCTAATAACTTACTTCTGCACTGAACCCTCCCTTCCTCTAGCTGAACTCAGTTCTTACGAACTTGTTAAAGGTTCTTAAGTTTGTGAAATAAATATAAATTAATATCAATCAAAGCTATTAACCAATCCTGCCCACTGAATGTCTTTACTTCCAATTTTTCAATAAAACTACGTTTAGCCTGAGTGACACAACACTGCTAAATTTAGGGTTTTACTTCTTCCGTGAAGTAAACATAAATCCAGTATGTCTGGTGTGTTAACTCCAAAATACTATCAGACTAAAAATATACAAGAACATAGGACAACAGAGGAAATAAATGATTTGATGGCAGGTTTGGGGAAACAACAGTCAGCAGGATGAGAAATCACTGAGACTGATTTCTAAATTTGGTCATTAATTGTGAACATTTTCAGAATTAAGTTTCTCATACTTAAAGATAGGGGAACATTTGGAGGTCTTATTTTTGACAGGTTATTATGCACTGGTTTCCCAACAACCACAGTGAACTATTTTACAATAAATTTAACTTTTTCTCTTGACTTTTTTTTCTAGAATTAAAATATACTTTAAGGTTTCAACCCATATCGTGCAGCACAGAGGAAATATCTTTAAATACTGCAGTAAACAGTGTGATCTGCCGTCATTTGAGACCTCATAAATACTGTATATATATATATATATATATATATATATATATATATATATATATATATACAGTAAAGGCAAAAATTATTAGACCACCCTTGTTTTCTTCAATTTCTTGTTCATTCTAATATCTGGTACCACTAAACGTATAATACAATGAACACAACAAAAAATGCAGCTGGTCACATAATACTTTATGTCCTATTTGACATTCTTAAGCTTAATTGAGTCCCAGGGTATATAAGAGGCCATTTCATGTCACAAGCAGCACTGCACATGCAAAGGCCTAGAGTGGTTTCCTGCTTACATTCAAGCCGTAGCACAACTCAGAAGTTGTCAGCTCTCACATAATGCCTAAAACAAAAGAATTATGTGAAGCAACAAAGGCAGCCATCTTGGCACTGCTGGAAATTGGCATGAGTGAGAGACAGGTAGCGAAAAAACTGAAGATCTCCAAGGCAGCCGTTCATTACAACAAAAAAAACAAGCTGAACATGGCACTACCAAATTGCTACCTGGCCGTGGCAGGAAAAATAAATTTTTCCATGACTGTATATATATATATATACAGTCATGGAAAAAATTATTAGACCACCCTTGTTTTCTTCAATTTCTTGTTAATTTTAATGCCTGGCTCAACTAAAGGTACATTTGTTTGGACAATTATAATGATAACAACAAAAATAGCTCATGAGAGTTTAATTTAAGAACTAAGGATTATTCATTTTCCATGGTTTTCTTGATAATAACCAAAATTACTTAAATTCTTACATCAATAGCTATGGCATTGTACCGCCAAAAACACTACTTTTAAGCATTCCATGTTTTCTTTTCTGTTTGCTTTAAACACATGATACACACAAGAGTTAATACTTGATTGCATAACCATTGTTTTTGATGACTGCAGCCATGCGTCTTGGCATGCTCTCCACCAGCTTCTGACATTGTTCTGCTGTCACAGCAGCCCATTCCTGTTGGACAAATTCAAACAAATTTTCTTTGTTTTTGGGCTTGTGGTTCTCCATTTTGAGTTTGATGATTTTCCACAGGTTTTCAATTGGATTAAGATCTGGTGATTGAGCAGGCCAAGGCATGGTGCGAATGTTGTGGTTCTCCATCCAGGCTTTAACTGACCTTGCCGTGTGGCAAGGGGCATTGTCTTGTTGGAAAATCCAGTCATTGGAGGCAGGAAAGAGTTTTCCAGCTGATGGAAGAAGACTGTTTTCAAGGGTAGTCCTGTACTTGACCTGGTTCATTCGGCCTTCACACAATTGCATTTGCCCTGTTCCACTCAGACTGAAACAACCCCAGATCATGACTGATCCACCCCCATGTTTTACTGTAGGGGCAAGACAGTCTGGGTTGTAAGCTTCTCCAGGCTTCCTCCTAACCAGTAAGTTGGCTGGAGTGGGCATCAATTCAAAATTGGATTCATCACTGAAGAGAACCTTAGCCCAATCATCAACAGTCCAATCCTTGTGGTCTCGAGCAAAGAGTAACCGGGCCTTCCTCTGCCTTTCATTGATGAAGGGCTTCTTGCGTGCTCTGTGTGACTTCAAACCAGCTTCAACAAGTCGGTTTCGAACTGTCCTTGCCGAGCAAGTCACATTTCTCGACAGTGCCCACTCATTTTTAAGGTCCCTGGAGGTCTGACGACGATTCCTGACACAGGAACGGATGAGTGCACGGTCATCTCGTGGGGTAGAAAGACGTTTCCTGCCACGGCCAGGTAGCAATTTGGTAGTGCCATGTTCAGCTTGTTTTTTTGTTGGAATGAACGGCTGTCTTGGAGATCTTCAGTTTTTTCGCTACCTGTCTCTCACTCATGCCAATTTCCAGCAGTGCCAAGATGGCTGCCTTTGTTGCTTCACATAATTCTTTTGTTTTAGGCATTATGTGAGAGCTGACAACTTCTGAGTTGTGCTACGGCTTGAATGTAAGCAGGAAACCACTCTAGGCCTTTGCATGTGCAGTGCTGCTTGTGACATGAAATGGCCTCTTATATACCCTGGGAATCAATTAAGCTTAAGAATGTCAAATAGGACATAAAGTATTATGTGACCAGCTGCATTTTTTGTTGTGTTCATTGTATTATACGTTTAGTGGTACCAGATATTAGAATGAACAAGAAATTGAAGAAAACAAGGGTGGTCTAATAATTTTTTCCATGACTGTAAAAATAAAGTATTACTGATAAAGCTCCATAAATCAGCAACAAAACCTTCCAAATTGATCAAGGATATTTTTAGCATCTAGTATATTTGACCAAAAAATGCATCAGTAGGTTTCGCTGCTTACTCGTTGCTATAGGATACCGTCACCCCGGCAACAGGCCCAGTGTCACAGCCCAGGAAGAGAAAGGAGACGTAGCAGGCGGTGGACACCAGGTTGACCAGCATGGCCATGCGGACGGCGCCCAGAGCCGACAGGTTCAGCTTCTTCACCAGCAAACCCCCGAGGAAGATGCCCAGACAGGCACAAGGGATGGCCGTCATACCTGGGGAGGAGAGTCCAGAAAACATTTACTAGACCTGACCTTAGCGGAGCTTTCTGCACCACACATGAATTCACCTTTTTATTCCCAAATTAGAGCCAGAACACTGGAATTATCTGAGAAGTCAGAAATGAATCCAGAATAACAAACAAAACACATTTTTCTTTTTCAGGAATGACAGGATACAACTGGAAATTACTCAGTCACATGATGATAATAAATAAATAGCAAAATAATATAAAATCTAATAAATAAAAATAATATAAAATATAATAAATAAAAAAAGAATAATAATGTGATTTGATTTTTTTTTAAACAGTACAATTGAAAATTCATGGATAACAACAATAATTGGAGCAATTAACATCACAAAAAACATAAAAACATATTTTGTTAATCATTATTCATGTTGATTTAGGGCAGCGGTGGTGATCTATGTATTTTTGTTTGATTGTAAAACAGTTTCAGTGTCATGACCCGCCTACCTAGCAGCTGATTGGCTGAGGAGGTGGTGAGGTTGAACTGCTGCTCCAGGTATTTTCCCAGGAAGGCGGCGAAGCCAGCGACCACAGCGATCTCCATGCAGGCTGCCAGCGTGATGCAGCTGAACACCGGATTGGAGAGAAGGTGCCTGGTCACTCTGGGGATTACTGGAAGAGAAGAAGATGGAGAAAGAGACAGGAAGGTTTGTCATATAGAAATTTCCCACATATCCCTCAGCATCTCCTCCTCCCCTCACCTCTCAGGTGCTCACAAACGGAGAGTCCGCTGTTCATGTCGAAGCCGTGAAAGGCCCCGTTGGGTTTGGAGCCCTGGTACTCCAGGGTCAGTGAAGAAGGCAGCATGGCCTGCTCACTCTCCCCCCCACCGTCCATGTCCTGCTCGTCCAGCGCCTGGGGGAAGCCGAACATGAAGAGGGCCGACAGGAAGAGTAAGGCACCGCAGAGGAGGAAGCCACCCCACCACGCCCCGATCCAGCGAGGGTCATCTGGGGTGATGTCCAGCGTACCTGGAGGAGAGGAGTCACCGTGAAGGATGGATGTTCAGTGAGGAAAACTCACAGATCAACGTGAAGACATCGGATTTGAAGTAAAATCTGCCGCTTAATTCTCTCTAAAGTGTTTCTTATTGTGATCAAGTCTTTACTTTTTGATCTGGACTCTCTTGTTTCACAAAAATGTTTGAGGTTAATCCAGTACTGAGGAAAACATTAAGTGTCTGACAACATTATGGAAGAATTTACCTTTCTCTTGGGCTGGTCTGTTTGTTATTGAGTATCTCGCTGAGAAAAGTCTCATGTTTTCTTTTTTGTTGAACCTATGTCGAAACTTAACTGTAAACTATAAAACTAAATAAAAAGACCTTGATCAAAATGAAAAGTCTAGTTCTGAAACCTAAAATGCTTGTCCAAACGTTTAATTTTTTTTTTTTTTTTACATTAAACTCTAAATTATGGTTTCTGTTCTCCAACACAACAAACTCTGACTCTCCATCATCATCAACGACAAACAGAAAGAAAAAGGTTTTATTTCTCTGGAAGGTTCTTTCCATGTTGACAACCACTTATAATAATAAGTGCCTGTCAGCAGCAAAAACAAACACTTTAGTGGCATAAACTGATGGTCACGTTGCCCTAAATTATTACATCACTGCCTGTTTATTAGCTGCAGCGTTTTCCCTCAACACTAGATAGATAGATAGATAGATAGATACTTTATTCATCTCACAGAGAAATTCACAATTCACTATACGAGATCACTTTCAGAAATAGTTGACCCCATTAGACACAAAAACACAAGTTATCCTTTAATTATTCTTAATTCACTGGCACAATACAAATACAGCTATTGCAATAAATTTAAAGAGGCATTTGAAAAAAAAAACAAAAAAAAACCATAAAGTAACTGTCAACTCACTGGTGTCGATGAAGACAGCATCAACGTAGACTTTGGTACAGACTGAACCTAAGATGAAGCCACAGGCCGGGCCGAACACTAACGTGGAAAATAAAATACCTGCAGAACAAACACAGAGAGAGAAAGAAGAGTCAGTTAAAAAAATAATAAGTATTTAGTTTATTTTAGCAGTGATAAGAGTACAATCTGATGCACATCAGTGACCCCTAAAACATTCTTAAGCCCCCCTAAATAATTTGGTGCTGTTTTCTTTTTTCATTGTTATTTCTTTATTTATTACTAAAAAGTGCCAACAAATATATAAAACAAATGGATTTTGATGTTTGCCATCTTGTTTTTTGTTGCTTCACATCCAGTGCATATCCTGGGGGCTAAGCCCCCCACGTCCTTAAAACCTAGTAACACCCCTGATGCACATCAACCAGAAACTACAAGACAATAAGAAGCAGAAGAGTTAAAACAGAACATGCATTTCAGCTCCTCTCTCAGCAGAGGGCAGCATTACATCAGCAGTGTAAAGTGTCTGTTACTGACAGTAAATACAGGTACATATATGAGTGTATGCTATCACACCAGTGTTGTTAAATCCACTGAAGGTATTCTATTCAAGGAGAAATTAAGTGTTGAATTCATGCCAAGGGACTTTAAATTTCATCAAATATCTCCCACCGACAGATTTATTCACTGTCACTGTAATATGCGCCTCATAGGTTGCACGGCGTAATTGATCTAAGACTAGATTATCCCGCAGGATCATAAATAATCAAGCAGGAAATGGGTTCTTAGTGTAAGAGCAGCGGGGAGCCACTGATGCAGCAGCTCGGCTTGATTTCTGCCCTGCTTTGGCCCAAAGGCCGAGAGGTTTCCAGGAAGCAACAGCAGAATGTAGGTGTGTGCTGCAGAAACTCAGTTATCCATGCTGAAGTGGAACAATTGCAGTGAGCTGCACTAGCCTGGCTGCTAATAAAAGAGAGAGATGCTGCTCCCTGCTGAGAGAACCAGAGGACCTGTTGATGCTTCCTGTGAGGGACGAAACCATCAGAGCCGTGGTGTCATCGATGCATGTGTGAAGCTAAAACAGCAATAATAATAATATACAAGTCAGACATTAGAGCTGCATGATTACGGCCAAAATGATCACCACAGTTATTCTGATCAATATTATAAATATCACAATTATTCATTGATTTTTAGAGGCAAAATATTTTTATTGCTCTTTCATTTGTGCTACACTCCTGCTATTTAACACTGAAATAAGATGTCAAATAAGGCTCTTCTTCACCTGAATCCAATGCAATTTTTTTTAAAATGATAATTAAAATAAATAATGTAGAATAAAAGATATAAAAAATGGTAAAGAAAATAATAGATATATAATATATAATATATAATATATATATATATAAAAGAAAAAATATAATATTAAAAATTAAAAATACAAAAATACATAAGGACATATATGGTATACAACACTATTTTGTTCTCAGGCTTCCAAAAACATTTCAATCCTCCTCTGGTCACTGACAGTTTAGGAAGTTTGATTTGATATAAGTTTTCTCTCAGTCAAGGACATTTTAAGCATCAATATAATTTTATTTTATTACAATAATAATTTTCATTGTGTAGCCCTTTTCAGCACAGCAACACTGTTTATTGTTAATTAATTTTAATGTATTTGGGGGCATTTTTTAGTTCCTTATAAGGGATACAGAGTAGACAGGAAATGAGGGGAAACAGCTGAGAGACTGAAACCAGGAAAAGTGACTTACAGGGTCACAGACACCCAAATATTTATGATTAGTGACTCTAATTATTACAGCCAGAAGCCTCAATCCCAACCATAAAACATACAGTATATTTTTTTATATTCATTTTAGGGCTGTCACTTTGACTGGTGATCAATCACATGATAGTCCATACTTAATCTTGATTAATCACAATGTAATCACAGTTTTTAATCTGTTCAGTAAGTTTTCTGCAAATATACTACATGTACAGTACATATAAACGATTACAAATATTGTCCAGTAAATATAAACTTGTATAAGCCATGAAACAATTTTCATTTACATATTTTATCATAAGAGACCCCTTTTAAAATGGCCATGGAAGTTTTTCATTCACTAATATTTAGCGTAGGTTTGGAGTATTATTTAGCCTTTATTACGACATGGTCTGACTTTAGTATGACTTGGTCAACATTATTTTACTGTCAATAATGACAGTACGACTGGAGCTTTAAGCAAACAGTAAGACTTTTATTACTGCATTGTAAAAACCACATACACCCTTTGAATATTGGATTTTCTTCACTCACGGATCTTTTGCAGATCCCCGGCTTCATATTTTACACATTCGTACCAATCTATTCCTGAGGTTTTCTACTTTTACATGATGCCAATATCTTTATTCCAGCCTTGCAGGTTTCATTAATGTCTTAAAAAAATTAGTTTTATTAAAACAAAGCCCTAATTCATTACACACACTGGTTGACTTGCAAAGTTTTATAAGAAAGTGAACATTACTGGTAGAAAACCAGCTCTCACAGTGTCCAGTTTCTCACTAGCAGAGCTGATCTTATCGAAGACCCAGCAAAGCTTTACTGTGTCTCCTAAACCACGGAGCGGCCTTCACAGTGAAACAGCTGACGACAATAGCAGCAATGAGCATGATGACGGGGAATTAGCGCTAAGCTCTGTTATGGCGTGAGAAAAGACGGAGCGCTCATAATCCTGAAGCGACAGCTGCTGGACGGCCATCAGGAGAAGCATTCAGGCCTGATGCCAGGCTGCTGCTCGCACTCAACAGTTGGTACTTCTGAGGCCATTTCCTCTGAGACACGATCAAAAGCTCATGGCTTTAACATTATTTTACTGCCGTGAACTACTGGAGCTTTGAGCAAACAGTAAAACTTTATTACTACACGGTAAAAACCATATACACCCTTTGAATACTGGATTTTCTTTTACTCACTGATCTTTAATATTTACACACAAAACTGCACACCTCCTCCACTTTAAAAACAATCTATTTATATACATTACATTATATTTCTGATGGGAAATTCTGCTGAAAGAAAATTGGATAATGTTTCTATGTAAAACAATCAAATAACGTGAACTGATAACACTTTGTGTCATTTATTTTTTTTACATAATAGAGTCAACATACACTGGTGTAATATATTTTAAGAAATAACAAATGGCAGAGGACCTGGAGCGACAAATAGGTTGTGATCTTCAGGAACTTGTTTTGAGATTTTAAATGTACAAATTGTATGGGTGTATATTTTTATGTGAATACAGGTGACATAATATATTAGGTGTGCATATAATAACTGTCTTATATTCTGCTGAGTTTATTCAAGGACTTAAATGAAATATATTGTAGTGCTGCTGTTGATATAGTCATTTTTAAAAACCTTATCATGGGACCAAATTCTAAATTTGTGATTGCAAACAGATGTTTTATGAATGAGTATATTTTTAGCTATTTTGTATTGCTCAAATCCTCTAATATAACAAAAATCTATAACAAAGAGTTTTTGCAAACGGTTTAACAAAGCTGGGAGGAGAGTTGGTTGACCAGAGTGAATTAAATGTGACACCCGTCTCACACACCGTGGGCTGTTTTAGTGGTACATGCTCTGCTCTGCACTATGAAATATTCCCGGACAGAAACTTAATGGATTTCCAATGTTTTTATGCAAAAAAAACAAACAAAAAAACAAAAACAGACTGCGGTCGTATCCTTCTTGAGACTGTTTTCTATGAACTCAGGCACAAGATAAAGGTCAAGGTAGCTTAACACAGTCCAGCTGGACAACAGTTTAGAAAGTAAGCAAAAAAGATGACCACACAGACACTGTGGGAAGGCTTAGAGCTTTAGAGATGACTTCCATGTCAAACTCTGGCAGCTTGTCGGACAAAGCCATTTGGGAATGGCAGGTAGAGACACTCCACTTAAGCTGAGAGCCTGTAGAGGACCTGACAGCTCCTTCTAACTGTCAACGTCTATAGTTAAGTGATTTTAATATTATATAGAACATGGTCTGCAACTTGACATGGCTTTGTTCCTAAAATATGTCCTGGGTATTACTTTCAACACGTCAAAAGGACAATTATACACTGATTACAGCATAAAAACAGATGTGTGAACAAGCAGAAGCAGTGATGTGAAGCCAACAGATTTCTAGATAATTTACAACGTTGATGCATCATTGGAAGGTTATTCATGGAAATATGAGGGGTAAATAATGCAATGGAGAGCTTTTGACACTCCACTATGGTTTCAAATGAGAATAACAAGATATAAACACAGAAATTAGCAGAATGTAAATGTAACATTAAAATCTCATCTTGTAAATCTCATATTATCTAAATCTAACTCCTCTGTCACTGACAGTTTGCAGATTGATGGATGACGTCAGGATATTACTGGTTAAAACTGGTCGGCACTAAGAACACGTCAGATTATGTTTTACAAGGAGAAATGATGATTGAATTTTTATATAATTTTATCTTAATCTTAAATTTTAAAAAACATGGCACTTGTTAGCATGCTAAGTGTGTCAAGCTGTGGATTTTCAGTTGTAGCTGGTCAGTTTTTATTGAATAGATAAGAGTTCAGCTCAAACTGCTGAACTCATGTCTTGTCTGATAATCTGTTAACTCTTTGAGTGCCAAAGATGTATATTTACATCCTTTAAAATACAATGCTTGAGTGCCATAAAACGTATATACCCATATACTGTATATACGATTTTCCTTTTTTGGCAGCAGGCACAAGAGGGCGCTCTCACACAGCTTGTGAGTAATGCTGGGGCTTCTGGGATTTGTAGTCAGAGCATAAAGAGACGGTATACGCCACAGAGATCAAAGCAGGAAGTGGAGACGATCAAGATTAGAGAGCAAAACAAACAGAATCTGGACAAAATTGAAAGTGTCCTCTACTCTACCTCTGATAAAACAAGAATGGAACAATGGAACAATGTTTTCAGAGACATAGTATAAAATATTCTGTGGGTCTTGAAATATGACTCAAAATGGGCAAAAATGCTGGAACAAGGGACTTTTTGTTTCATAAAATGACTAGCACTCATTGAGTTAAAAGCACAAAATCTACAGTTGCACCTTTAAAATACTAATAAAAATAAAAGCTATGTTAGAGTTTCATTTAACCTGCACTTTAGGTTGCTTTGGAATAACAACAAAGATCAAAATACACCATGTATAGAGTGTTTATAATAGTATTCACCTGGTCATTTTACTGTTAATATTATTATGTTTAAGTGATGGAAAATCAGACTTAATGCTAATGCCTGTGTTCTGAATGCAGCAAAGGTAAGGTCAAACTGTGTGGGACGGAGCTCCTCCACCTGCTCACACTGCCAGCACATGAATAATTTCTCACTCAGATTCACATTATGGCACGGTTCAATCACCGGCACGGTGTATCCTGGCAAAGGTGCTCCTGAAAGGTGCACATATAAAACAAGCTGGGCCGGCCTGAGCAGACAGTGTGTGTGCTGAGTCAGCGTCCACTCCTTCCTCTGCTGCCCTACAGAAGAAGAGTAATAACTCCACTGGAGTAAAAACATTTTGCTGCAGTGGACTCTCAGCCGCACAGCGCTTCATTACGCACATTACAGCGATGAATAGGGGTTAAGATATGAGGCAGGAAGAGAGAAGCTGGACCTCCCTCTCTTACTGCACTGTATAGTGTTCTATAGGTTACTGTATTTTACAGTGTTGCTGTCATTTAGACGTTAAACATTCCTGGTTATGCTGCGTTGCATTTACATCGGAAGTCGGAGGTCGGAGCTGGGAATGACCTCACACCTGAGTTGACTGCGTTCCAGTAAACAAGTTGGAAAACCAAGATGGATGCCTCCAATTAAAAGTTAATTAATAGCCACAAAGAAGACGCAGAGGGTGTGTGTTTGCTCTTCAGCGTAATGATGTGTGGGAAAAATGTTTGTAGGCTGTAACGTATAACACTACACGGCGCTAATCCAGGGCGCTGGATTATGATGTTGTGGTCAAGTCTGGGTTGGAAAGAGAAGTCGGAAATTCCGACTTCCGAGTACAACTGGAACGCAGCATTAGTCTGACTACAGAGTTCACAGCAGTATGGTTTAACTGCTAAAGTCACCATACTAAAATGCTAACATGCTAATGTTTAGTGTCTCTGAAAAAAAACTTTGTCATGGTTTGATCATACATACTGATCTGTGAATAAAATGTCCACACCTAAACAACCTTCCTGAATCATGTCTCGGGGCTTTTCTTCAGATGTACGCAGACGATGCAGTCATTTACACTTATTGCAGTTAATTCCCCCACTGCAAATAAACAGCTGCAATAAAATCTGTGATACACTGCGTCGGAATATGAAAATAAATTACTGAATGGTTTACTATGTTCACCATCTTATCAAACATGTTAGCATTTGCTAATTAGCATGAAACACAAAGGCTGATGAAAAAACAACACAGTTTTATGAGTAAAACAAAGCAGTGCACAGAAATTTGACCTGATGATAATGCTAGAGGAAAAGTTAAGGGATCACGATGTTACTATAATTCATCCTGAGAGGAACTGCTGGGATGTGACACTCAAAAGAACGAATGCAAACATGATGGTGCTAAAAGAAAAGTCAGAAGAAGCTACACAGTGTTTAACGGTGATCCATCAGCTGCTATATTTCATCTCTTGAGGTATGCTGTTATTGTGGCTATTAAGTAATTTGTTTTTGTAAAGCTACGACACATTTTGATTTCAAGGAGCAATTCTAAAGGAGATAATTTACTTTTCTGACCCAGCAGTCAAATGCATGGAAACCAAGAAAAACTAGAGGCTTTTGAGTCGACGAGTAGTTAATGACTGTTCACTAAAAAGCACAAAGAATGACATCCTCCATTAGCGAGATACAAACATTTACACAGCACCACATACTGATCCATTAGGATGTAAAGCGGATACTATTAGGGTCCACATCACTGTAAAGAAAGACACAGAGCATGACCGCTGCTTTTCTGATGGAGGCTCTGTGAGCGATACAATAGAGACTGGGATTAGCTGCCTTTGTGTGGCGTATCAGTCAAGCAGCAGACAGCAATCAATAATCCAATTACAATCCTGCTCAGACGTTATACTGTAGTGAACAGAGCTCTGTCTCTCTATGGACATTTTCTGGCCGCGGTTAAGGGCTGAGCAATTTTAGGAAAAGATCTTATTGTGATTTTTGTGATTTTGCTTCAATATTCACGTGTACAGTAACGGTAAAAGGTAAGAGTTGCTTCCTTCATGTATCCGTGACAGTGTTGCCACAGTTATCTTGAAAAAGTAATCTGATTACTAGTTTAAAAAGTAAGTTAGTTATTATTTGAATTTAAAAGTAACTACTACTCTTCTACAGTTACTCTTTAGGCCCCCTGAGGAGTGAGTTTGTCTTATGGTGTGTTCACTTGAAGTCGGAACTTAGAGCTCAGATCAACCTCAATGTTTAGCGCTCCCAGCTCTTCCAGCCTTACAGACGTACAACAAAACATGTAGTAGATAACAGCAGATAACATGAATTCAATGTCTAATCTGACTTTCTGATCCAACATCACAGGGGTTCTGTTTTAAATTCTGACTTGGAGCTTGGAAATTCCGACATTAGTGTAAAACTGGAACGCACCATGAGTCTAAACACCAATGCTGGGCTTCCAGTGTTGCTGTAATGACACTGATCCTCTGTTTTAGCGGTGATGTTTGTTGTCTCATTTTCACTACACTTTTTGAACTTGTTTGTGTAAAATAGTTAACACAACAGATGGTCACATGGTGATGTTTTCTGAAATCACAATTTCAAGACTTAAAATATTAAATAGACACAATGTAACTTTAAAGGTGATAAAGGCGAGATTGGGAGCATTTGTGTTGCTTCTCCTGGCTCTCAACATGGCAATGGCTAAGCTCGCAGCTAACAGCGCTAGCAGTATAACCAATGGCAAAAGAGCTGACAGAGCTAACAGTGCTCTAAATGCACTAAAAGCAAACAATTCTCTATATCTGTTCATCATTGTTTAATACTATAGTAATGCTCTACACAAATGAAGAACCTTTAATGTGCATGGATGTATATTATTAGCAAAAAAGAGTGGTCTGGCTGTAATGACGGAAATATTGGTCGATCAGTCCACCACCTTTGTCCTGAGTGAAATATCTCAACAACTATTCATTTATTTAGCCTTTAGTTTGAGTTAGATTGCCATGAAATTTGCCACACATACCTTAGCAGTGCCCAGAGGATGCTGACTTATCCTCACTATGAGGTTGATTTTTTTTTATTTTATGAATGAAACTAGCACTGGATGAACCATGAAATTTGGCTTCCATGCTCCACAGAATCAATTTCAACAACTTTGATCCACACATGGAGTCATAATTAGATAAAAAACTACATTCGTCCTCAGCTTCACATTGGGGTGAAGAGCAATCATGTTAGCGAGCTATCATGCTAAACTTTAAAGGTGAACACTGTGAACTGCTAAACACCAGCAGGGAGATATTGCCTCTGTGCTCCTGTTAGCATACTGACTGTAGCATTTAGATCAAAGCACTGCCGCTGTGCCCAAGTCAAGCCTCACAGATCCACGGCCGTGGACTCTGGACACTCACATCTTTATAGCTTGTGCTGCAGTGTATCACTGCTGCTTTACGACCATCCTCAAAATCTGTTTGTTCTCCCTTTTCTCTGCCAGAAGGCACAATAATACAAAAAAGTTTTTTTTTTGTTTTTTTTTAAACCAGCCATCTGCCTAACACAGCCCTAACATACAGTATATGTGTGTGTGTGTATATATAAATAGGTGTAAATACACACACGTATATATGTACCTATATAAAACTGTATTTTAAACTGCATGGTGATGTAAAATATTGCAATATATTGCAATATCACAATAATGTATCGTATCGTGACTCAAGTATCGCAATACGTATCTTATCATGAAGTCCTTGCCAATAGCCACCACTATGGCTTCCTGATCTGCTGCTCACAGTGATGAGGACAAACACACAGATAGAAGTACAGGACATGAACTTAAGACTGCTGTATTGACACAGATAGCAGGACAGGTGGACATGCCATGACTTCTGGGTTGCTCTTATTCCCAGTGTCCTCAAATCTCTCATTCAGGCAGTATTGATCCATGTGGGCTGAAGATGTGGCCACAACAGAACCTCCTTCAATTATCTGGTTTGTTAGCGGAGAGCTTCCGCTTTAATATTTTATCATTTTGTTGAGCTGTTTGCTAAACAGCTCCTAACTGCTTCTCTGTCACGCTGCATTATTTAGGGCTTTTCTTATGTTTTTACAGTTTCTTCACACATCAAGCTCACTAAGTGACGCCACCGCCTTCAGACGGGAGCAGAAACGCTAAGCAGCACATAATAGACATGCACTCAACAAATTAATCCACCAACACCCAGTGTCAGGTGACATACCACCGCTGCCCTAAATTAACAGTATTGCTGATTACCTAAATATTCTTTTTTTATGTTTCTATGATGGTTAATCCACCAGTATGTGCAAGCTATTAAACCAAAATTATATATTTAATGATAAAATACAATTATTTGTTTACCATGAATTTTCAGATTTACTATTTTACTAATAAAAGCAGAAAAAAAAATGACAAAGCACATTTTTAATTTTGATTGAGATGCCAAAATATATTATGTTATTTACTATCATTTTTCAACTGAAAAAAAAATCCATACATGTGCTGTATAAAGAAGCCAGGCTCCATGCAATTACAGAGGCGCTGCAGACGAAGCAGCAGTCACACTGTAGGAGGTAACTATGGCAATCAATATGCCTGGATTGTTGAAAAAAAAAAAAGAAACGGAGTGGGGGTGGTGTGGAGAAAAGAATAATAGACTATCTGTAAGTGTCAAAGGAAGAAGCTCAGGATGTTATGAAAGAGACAGCTCCTCATGGTTTGTCAAAAGGCTGCACAGCACTGAGCACAACACAGAGCAGGACACCACAAACCAGAGCCCAGAGCCCAAAAAGATGCATTGATGCTCATTTCTTAACTCTACTGACAGCTGGAGAGTGTGAAAAACAAAAAAGAAGAAATAAATGGTAGTTCTTTTGTCAGGGATTGCCGTTAAGAGTCGTCCTTGGTTGCCTGACTGGACTGTCAGATCCAGTCCATCACAGGACTAACGTCAACAGACACAGTCAGACTCGTACTTAAAGGCACTTCAAGCTGACTTCACACAGTTACACATTATCAGGCAAAAACAGTGCAAGACCACTTTTAAAACGTTGAGATTTTGGCAAAGTGATTGTCGATCTGCTGTGTGAGTGATTCCTTGACTTTTTCTTTTCACCACCAGCAGGTTGACATTCATGGTATCTTTTGAACAGAGCTTAGAGCATCTGTCCTGTTTGTCTCAAAGAGCCTCCAGCATCATTTCAGAGCTTTAATTCAGACTCTTTCTTCCTCACTGAGTTCACTACTCTTCACTGTTTTGAACAGGAGTGAGGAATTTAAACTGAATTCACCTTTTTAGACCCAAATTTGAGCCAGAACACTGGAATTCACTGAGAAGTCAGAAATGAATCAAACAACCACTAAAACACATTTTCTGTTCAGGAATGTCAGGAAATAACTGGAATTTAACATCAAAAAGTCAATATTTTTTCTGATTTTTTTTGTAAAACTGTAAATTTTCACAAACAATAATTGTATTTTAGCATTAAACATATACGTTTGATTAAATAACTTGCACATGATGGTGGAATAACCATTATAGAAACATTAAAAAAACAGGAAACAACCCATGTTAGGTTTAGGCAACAACATTACCCCATTAGGGTTAACTAATTTTATCACTGGGAGGAATGATAAGGTAAGATCTGGATCAGAATCATTATATGAATTGCAAATTATTAGTTGACTCAGACTTGAATGAGTCGTGTTGAAGAACAGTTCAATGGATTTGGTTCGTTCGTGAACGTCACAACTCAAACAGAGGTCTCCTTTAAGTCATACTTTAAATTTTCTAAAATAGCAAATAAATATAAAGTGTGATGTCTAAGAGCAGGCCTCTGGTGTGAGTTGGCCTCTCGTTGATCCAGGGTGGGTTGTCAGGTGCTGCACTGGCTTCGTTCGGCCTCCTTCCTCTCCCTCCCTTCCTCCCTCCATCATCTCCTCCACCCTGAGTGCTGCTGACAGCGACTGTACAGATCAAAGCAAGCACAGAACAAACCACAGCCTTCTCACCCTGCCAGAGGTCTGCACTGAAAAGCAACACCGCTACTAAGCAAGGACTGGCAGCATGACGGTAGCCAGCAATACTCCATTTCTATTTCCTTTGAGTGCCTTTGTACCTCCCATGAGAGCAAACTGATGAATCCACAAGAAGACGAGCACAACAACTCTTATGCAATAACATAAACTACAGCTGCGCTTTGACGTATCGCTGCATCAGCTTTTTAAGGTTTAATGTGATGGTGGGTTTACTAGTATACATTATCGTCCAATAATTGGATGTCACACCCAGCTGTAAAATTTGCAATTGAGTGCGAGATGCAATAAGAAGAGATGCACAGACATGGAAATTTCAGGGTCAATAACAACGGCCAATAATACAATACAATGCCAATAACATTACTCTCGCATTTGTAAAACTGTAAGAAGGGAAATAAAGGACGACCTTGTAGACCGACGAGTACAACTATTGGAAATAATTTGAGGGTACTTTTGCAAGAGAAAAGAATCAGAGGTGTAATACGCAACATTAAAATGTTGAAAAATTACTCTAGCTTTGCATATATATGCATTTACATCGTCCCAAATATTTCCAACAATGGTCAAACCCAGAGAAAGCCTCACTTTAATTAATCATTTAATTAAATGCTTTATTCAGTGTTTTTTCACTGGTTTTAATGACGATGAAGTCCTGTGATAACACGCTACGTCACCACGTCTTCGAACTAAAACCAGCAGAAAACAACACATTGCATGTTTAATTATTAGCAAAAATATATACAGTTTTTAACAAATGTGCAGCCCTATTTGCCTCCAGCATCATGAATTAATCAGAATAACAAACAACCACTAAAACACATTTTTCTGTTCAGGAATGACAGGAAAATCTGGAATTAAACATCTCAGTCAAAAAATAATAATAATGTGCTCTGATATTTATTCCGTTTTTTTTGTAAAATAGTAAATTTGAAAATTCCTGGCTAACAACAATAGTTAAATTTTAGCATTAAAGAGATTAAAGAGTGTGCACAAACTGGTGGATTATCCATTACAGACATATTAAAAATATTTTGGTAATGAGCAGTGCTGTTAATTTATGGCAGCTTCAGTATTCTATCACCTTACACTGGGTGGTAGAATAATAAATCAGTTAAACACTGTATGTTCTGCATTTGAATCCCAGATTTTAGTAATAATAATAAAGAGTTGTTTCCCAGATGGAGCTCCTCTACTAGCCAACAGGAAAAGCACACAGCCTCGGCGCCTGTCTCTGCACTGTTGCCGTGGCAACTTTGGCAGACAGGCTGTAATGTGTGTTATGTTGACCTCTTAGAAACCAAGAGGTCTAAGTATAACTGCAGTCCTCTGCTGATGACCACTGAACACTTGCCGAAGTTGGGAGAGAGAGATAGAGAGGGCAGGTTGAGACTGGATCTTAAATCATCTCTCAGTAATCATCTATTTGTTTAAACTCAGTCCTTTTGTTGTGTAATAGCCATGGAATATGCTGTAAAAGCATGGTAGCATTATCCAGCAGATAAGATCATAGAATAGCAAGTATTGATAGACTCTCCTCAGCATGTTTAATAGCCACAGATATTTCCATCCACTGGCAAAACTCATTATGTGGGAAGGACAAGTCAATACGGTGTGGTGCCGTATCACAGCACACTGCTGGAACTTTCTCATCTCATATATGATATACAGTAAAAACAGAGTGTTTTTTTCATCAAGAAGTAAAACTGAGTCAACTTGTAGTTGTTAGAATGATAAAATTAAATCAGCAATAATTTGTAATGTGAGAATGGTTAATCCACCAGTATGTGCTCTTTAATCAAAAATGATATGATATATTTAAAGCTAAGATATAATTATTGTTTTTACAAAAATAGTATAAAAATTACTAAAGCAAATTATTGGCCTATGTTTTGTGTTTTAGTGGTCGTTTGTTATTCTGGAGAATTCTAGCGTTCTGGCTCAAATTTGGTTCTAAAAAGGTGAATTCAGTTTAAATTCCTCACTCCTGTTCAAAATGATGAAGCGTCTGTATTGAAAAAAAATAAATGAAAAAAAAGAGTCTAATAATATTTGTTAAGCTCTGTATATTTCATTGGACAGAAAACAGACAAACTTCTCTTGTCTGATTTACTGTGTGATTTACATGACCATCTTTAATCACATTGCTGACTTATTTATCTTTAAGCTGCCTTTATTCATATTTTTTTTTTTATCTTTTTATCTATTTTTTACACATTATTGGTCGGCATTAATTGTGAATAGCAAAGGAAGTATTTCATTGTACAGGGAAGCACATTTCCTCCCTGTACATGTGATAATAAACACTTTGAATCATTCAATCCATTAATTACATTCAGGAAACATTTAGATATTTTAATATAAGTTTGTAATCTTGTAAATCTGTCTTCTAAAATGAACCTCTGTGTTAATTAAGGAAAGCTGGTTATTGAATGATTAATATCATGTTTCAGTTATACCAACTTTTCTAAAATATCTTTAAGCAATTATTCGTATATTTTAGCTTATTAGCATCTTCTGGTTTGGAAATAACATCTGTAACAGGAAAGTTAGCCTACATGCTAGAGCCAGGCTAGCAGTTTGCCCCCGCTTCTAGTCTTTATGCTGAGCTAAGCTAATTGCCTGCTGGTTCTGTCTTCATGAGGCTGCTTAGTGTAGAGACATCCTCATTTTACTCTTAGCAAAAAAGTGTTTTCCCATCAAAAATGAGTTTGCTGATGAGCTAAACAGCTCTAACTATCCAGCAGCTACTCACCTATATACAGTGAGGAGTCCTTCCTGTGGACATGGTCATCGATGTAGGACACTCCCAGCGGTTGGACAGGTGTGGCTCCGATGCCCAGCAGCACCTGGGCTCCGATCAGCAGGAGGTACATCATGTTGGTGTTGGCTCTGTCGCCACATTTAAACCCAGAGTCTTGGTTCTCTGACCTGGAGATGTTGGAGCAAACGTCCCTGCCGTCCTCAGCGTGCCACTTCTCCCCGGCCTCGTACTCGTACTGATGAGTCAGGAACTCCGGCAGCGCCGACAGCAACGCCCCCAATGCCATGACGATCCCGCCGCAGCCAATCAGGCGGGGCCTGTGGGCCTTGGCGCCAAAGTAACTGACAAACAGGATGAGGGCCAGGTTGCCGATTTCAAAGCTGCTGGCGATGACGCCCACGTCGGCACTCTGGAGGTTGAAGCGTCTCTCCAGGGTGGTCAAGACACTTACCTGACAGAGATAGAGAGTTAATAATTAATGTTTAGCATCAAGCAGTCATGGCCAACACATAAACTTAACTTTTACATTCAGCAATTTAAAAAAGCATCATTTTGACACTATTAGCTAGTTCACCAACCTGTCAGAAATATGAGATACCTCTGTGTTAAATGTTTGTGTAAAACTACAAGGAGAATTTACTATGCAGGTACAGACAGATCACAAATATTCTCCATTCAGAAAAAAATCTGACCTAATTTCCAATTAATCTGCTGATTGAGAGATGAATTGTTTCTGCAGTAAAATATCAGAAAACTGTGAAAAGTGTTCCTCACAATTTCCTAAAGGCAGCTTTTTTCCTCCTCATGTTACCTGTGAAATATTAAAATGTCAATACATTTGATCCCTATGTGCAATTTTTCCTGTTTATCTGCCATGATAGGGCTGATTCTGATTAATACCCATGTACAATATTATAATACAAATACTATTTTCACTGTCCTGTTTATTTATTTATTCAGTCTAAAATTATTATAAAAACTAAAAAAACTTCCTGAACATAGTACTGGCTTAGATAATGTAAAGTATTTTTGCATATATTTTTTCATACTTCTATTCCATGAGTACTGTTAGCTCCTTGTGTATGTAAGTTCATTTTTGCAAAAAAAAATCTTCTTGATTTGAAGGCAGGATTGGAACCAAGCTATGAAAAAAATCAACAATTAATCAATCAACAGATGATCATTTCTTCACATTGATCGACTGATAAATTAATGAGAACCATCTCTAAAATGTTTGGATCCAGATAAACACAATAACACGTTCTATAACAATAAAACAAGATGGCCGTCGTACGTCTGTTATGTCAAAGTTGGAACACTAACCTAGTTCTGTCACTAATACAGTAAATGTGTGGGACTGACTGGCAATAACTTAAAATGACGACGGTTCCATGGTTCACTTTCTCTTATTAAGTTGTAACTCATGGTTCCCTTCCATTACAAGCTGGGAGGACAGAGGTCAGAGGTCAGCGAGTCCAAACGACAGGGTTAAGATTTACACCTGTGGTCCCAGAAGATTTATGGACGGCCTCTTAGTGACTGCCGATAACAAACAAACGCTTCACACCTTTTAGATTTATGCATCTTAGTCCAGTCCACTCTGATATTTACAGACAATAGAGCCCAACACTGACCAGGACGAAACAATCCTCCTATGACAGGAAGAATTTACACCATAAAATATCTGGAAAAATGCAAAGGTATAAGACTGTATTTAAGACTGTAATTAGACTGTATAATTATTTTGATTAGATTTTATTGTCCCCAAGGGGAAATTCATTTTCACAGCACTGTACGTGTTCAGACAGAAACAAAAAACACAAACATAGACGGCACCAGATCACGGCACAGATCACAGGTGAACAGACATACATTCAGTCCGGCCTGTTATTTAAAGCAGCAATGGCTGCAGGGACCAGACTTTTCCCCAGGCGAGCCCTCTTGCATTTAAGTGTCCTGTACCTATGCCCCGAAGGCAGTGGGGTGAGGTACTGGTTGAGTGGGTGTGTAATGTCCTGTTCTATTGTGGCTGCAATACGTGAGATGGCCCTGATGTTTAGTGAGGACAGGTTGGGTGTGGGGAGAGTGATTATTTGGCAGCAGTGCTGGTGATACGAGTGAGTTTGGCTTGGTTGGTGACAGTTAACAAGTTGAAAAAGCAGGAGGAGCAGTACATGAGGATGGGCTGGATGATGCTTTGGTAGAGTAGTAAGAGGAGATGGGGTGAAACATAGAGTCCTTTAATTTTACGGATGACAGACAGTCTTTGTTGGCTCCTTTTGAAGATTTCAGTGGTGTGTTGGTTGAAACTGAGTTTTTTGTCCAGTGTTATGCCACGGTATTTAAAGCTGTCAACTATTTCAACTGTTTGGTTATTGATGGTGATGGGGGCTGTAGTGTGGGTGGGCTGATGATGAGTTCTTTTGTTTTATTGACATTGAGGTGGAGATGGCTGTCTTTGCTCCACTTGGTGAAGTGTATGATGGTGCTGTGGTAGTCCAGGATAGAGTGGTTGACTGTGAGCAGGGCAAGAATGGTTGTGTCATCTGAATACTTGAGGTGAAGGACTGGTGCAGTCATTTGTATACAGTGTGAATAGAAAAAGACTCAGCACACAGCCCTGTGGTGCTCCGGTGTTGATGGTAAGTGTCAGTGATGTAGTGTTGTCCACCCGCACAGCTTGTAGAGTGAAGAAACTCCTCATCCCATAAACCTTTGCAAATTGTGACATTTTAAGTGTCTGATTCAGCAGATTCAGTAACTGTGAGTAAAATGTGTCCATGTTGACCTTGTTTCACCATCTCCTAGCTCGTGATGAGTCTACCTTGGACGTCTGTGACATTATAACTAATAATCATAATTCAAAATATGATTTTTTTTCACTTCTGCAACCTCTTTACAAATTGTTGCAGAGCTTTAGAGAAACTGCACATTTCAGTTCATGTTAAGTGCTCTGTAACCGTTATTATTATTGGTAAAACACTAATTATGTGCTGCTGATAAAAAGGAATAGACAATAAATGCAGACTGTGAACTACAGTAAGAATAGAGATAGGGAATAAAAGATGATGACAAACTATATTTCATCCAGGGGAGGATCGGCAGTGCTTCCACAGTGATTTTTGTCTGTTGCAGGATTAGTAAAGGTGCAGTTTGTTTTTAGGATGCTGGTTCAAAAGAGGAAGCTCCACTGCAGTCTTCAATGTACTTTAAATTTGTGACTGGTGAAAAACTCAGCTGTGTTTCTGCCAAACTGCAGAACTTTATTTTGCTGGCAAGATATTAATTTTCCAGATATCATCTCTGACGTGACTGTGTGCAGTGATGACCGGATCCTGGAGATTCAGCAAACAAAAGCTACATTAATATAAAAGTTCACGTCTAATGCAAGTCAAGAGACTGGCCTGTGACTTTGACTCTTTTTAAAGTGCCTTCCTGGGCTGTGTTGTGAATGAAGATGGGTACTTTATCAACTGTCTTCTATCTGCCCTGAAGAAGAAGATGAAGCCCCAACCTGCGTACACAATTATTAATACTATAAAAGACTGTGCCAGCACATTTCAGGGGCAGGAAATAAGGGGCGTCTTTCATGTTTATGCAGTTTTACAGTAAGTGGTCTGACTAATGACAAACGCTGTGCATTAATGATTGCTGCTGTGGTTGGCTTTGGTCACATCAGCAACACCATTAAACACAAACTCATCACATATATAAACATTTCGATTTGGCTTCTAAAAGGAAAATCAAAATGATGTTCAGATATGTCTAATTGTGTCATCACAGATCCAAACATCATTTCCTCCTGCCTGTATTTCTTATATTTATTGGCATAAATCTAAATATATCAATGCACATTATTTGGATTGGTGCAGAGTAAATGAGTGTTAAATAAGCTGTTGTGGTGATCACGTCATCTCTAGGCCTGTATCTCCAGTGTCAAAGGCCTCCTGCAGCACTGAGGCATGCTGCTGCAGGCTGTAGCAGAGCCGGCAGCTCTGATGGACCTCCTCCTGACCACTGTTTCATAACCAGCTCCCCAACAGACCATCCCTGGACTCATATGTAATCCTCCACCGACAACGTGGAGAGCTCGGTCGCCGTGACGCGCTTTGTGTCATGCAGATGGTGCATAGGCCTGATGGATAATACGCAGCAAGTCATCAATCAGTGACAGCACATGCTGCTGGAGGATGTGATTATTCTAATGTGATCAGAATAATACGATTATTAACCGCATCGTTATTCACTGTCTGCCTGTGCCAGTGTGAAGGGCGCTGCGTTAACCCCATGCTACCTGACATAACACGCGACCAGCACCGGCTCTGTTCCGTGGAGACTCACCAGATACGCGCCCACGGTGCCCTGTGCCAACATGAGCGCACATTCCGAAACCAGGAAGATCTTTATATTGGAGAAACACGAGGTCTTCTTCTGGCTGTCATCCTGCTCCGGGTCGTCGGTGCTGCTCCGCTCGCTGCAGATCTGATTTTTAACCTGCATCCTTCGGCTCAGGCTCCGGTCGGGCTGGACGGCACGAAACTGAACGGGTCCGGTCCGGAGGAGAGCATCTGGGTCTGAGGATGACGAGCTGGACTGCAGGACAAGTGCGGATCTGTGGTTAGAAGCCCGTCTAGGCTCAGATACACGGAGAGAAGCACTGCCGTCCACTCAGCATTACGCGCTGCTACCTCTCCTCTCCTCCTGTCCAGCCAGTGCGTCTCAGCTACATCATATTTAAATACGTAGGCTGCGCGTGGATGTATGACGGCTTCTGATAACCGACGTAAAACTACAGGACGCAGTTTCCCCACATCCGGGATCTCCACCCAGGACCGGTACCGACTGGATTTGGTTTCTCAGCCCGGTTCCGAACGCACCTCTGCGTCCTTCAGGCGGCGCTATGATGCTCCTCCTCCTCCTCCTTCCATCCTTAGTCCTTGTTCCTCCTCCTTTCTTCAGTGTCCTCACATCATCATTTCACCTGGGCAGACTTTCAGCTTCATCACTGCTGCAAGAAGAGAGGGACTCAATAATAACCAGCCTGGGTGGAGAAATGACAACATCTATATAATCCTCTTATAGTCTCATAGGGGTTGTGTTGTGAATTAAAGCTGCAGTCGGTAATTTTGGGTAAATATTATAAAAAGCTGTCACTATATATCCCAGCGTTTCTCAGATGTTTTCAGACCAAGGACCAATTAACTAATAATAATTTAAACTCCTCAAACAAAAACAACAGGCCTACTTCAGCTTTAGCTCACATTGTCCTCCTGGATCCTTCCTGACTTGAGTCATTTTTTTTAGGATTAAAATTTTTATTGCATTTTTATTTTAATGTTTATTATAGTAATTTTACATAACATGTTAAAAAGAGGCTATAAGACAGACAGACATATAGATAGACATATAGATAGATAGACATATAGATAGATAGATAGATAGATAGATATGACATTTTATTAATTCCTGAGGAAAATTCAAATAACCATCAGCAGATGTTAAAAATACAGAAATATGAGTAACCCAGAGAAAGGATATCAGAATTTCTAGACATATCAAAAATACAAATATGAAAACTAAAATACTCAATATTAAAGAGTAAATTGAAACCGTGCAAATAGTGTGCAAGTTAGCAGAAATGTCCATATGTACAAATAAAAGCATGAAAAAAGTGTGAAGATAATGTGCAAATAGGCAGAGCGCACATTTCTGTGCATGTATCACCAGCAGCATCAGGCTAACATTATGAAGTGCAGATTAAAAATTTAAAATTCAATGACACAATGACTCTTGAACAGCGTATAACAAATACCAGCCTAATTAAATGTCAGTTTTCAAAATGCCTCGTCTCTTCTGCATCATCTTAATGACAAGAAAAGATCAGATCTTGGTGTTTTCTTTTCACTTTAGCACTCTAGGATTTTCCACGTTCATGGTGAGTCTCATAACTTTGAGGACTCGGTGTCGGGGACGCTTCACGCATGGCTGGAGTACATTTCAGGATGGTTAAAAATTCAACACTTGCCACAAAAGAGCTCTGTTACACACATCAACAGCCGGCTGTATTAGCTGTTCTACATGAAAACATTCAAGGTGAAGCGCTGTGGTATTATCGTGGACAAATGCTCAGGGATGACTATAATCTTCACCATATTTATTTTATCATGTACAGTGTGCAGCTAAGCAGATGCATTTTGACAAATGAAACGATATGATTCTTTTCCATGGAGAGATTAAATGATGAGAGGGAGGTGTGAGCCTTGTTAAAGGGCATGTTCATACAAAATGCTTCATTGTGACCCTCCGCAACCACAATACTTTTTCCCAGCAAATACACTGATAATCACATCACTGGTATCATTGGTGCAGTGAAAGATATCCAGCTACAGTGTACCAGTCAAGCAGATGTAATGAAACGCTCCGTTGTGCTATTTAAAGTTAATGTGTCCTGGATGTGATGGTTGAATTAGACCAGCAGCTCCTCCAAAAGCAGCTCCTCCAGCCCCTAATGCTCCCATCATAAACTGCATTATCTTGAGTTTTATGTTACCAAATTTAATATAAGGCTTTGTTTTAATTTACTGAATTACATTTCACCAGGTATAAAAGGAGTAGCATGCACCACTCTAGGATTCAAGCATTCACTTTGAGTTCTAGCATCAATTTTCTACATTACAGACTCAAAGGTTTGCTACTGAGTGACGGAGCTGCAGTCATTGGTCAAAACTCTGAAGGTTAATGCTGTTATATCCTTCATTACACCTGTTTTAGTTTTAAACATAGGCAGGTTCTGCTCAAACACTCACAGTCCTCGTCTTCTTTTAGTGACTTTTTGCTAATCCCACATCTGTTGCTATCTGTGTGTTAGCAGTGGCAGTTAGCAACATTAGCTTCTCCTCCCTCCTTGTCTTGCTCTGTTGTCAAAAGTTTATCTATTCCTCTGCCTCATATAGTAATAATGGCATATGTAATTATGGTTGCCAGGCCTAGTGAATTGAAGAGCCAAATCAGTAACCGGTAAACAGAAGCTGACCTTAGCATCGTCAGTTTAAAAAGATTGAAGCTGAACCTAAAATATACTGATTTTGCTGTGATTTCATTGCAATAAACAGATCAAAAAGATGCCGAAATCACGACATAAACTTGCAGATTTATAAAATGTCAGAGTCTGTGCTTCGACACGTCTGTCAGCAAGACGACAAGCCAACAACGTTAAATTGCTTGTTTTGTGAATGAAGTTCGGTTTGCTCAGGGCCAACTTTAGAACTTATCAAGTAGAATCACGTAACAGACACATATTTTCAGGTCGCCCTACTTCATATGTATAATTTTAACATTTTGTCACCACTGCAACTACAACAAAGTCTTTAACTTAGTCCTTTTAAACTACTACTGTCTTTGGATAAAGATTCTGTAACAGGTAGACAGACAAGTGCTCATTAGTTAGGCACAGGGAAAAAGGGATTATGGTGTCCAAAATATAATAAGTTATACTGGAAAGAAAAAAGCAATACTTTCATATTTGTTATGTTTGAGGCTTTTATATGGTGCAGTTTTGGGAAAAATGTAATGAAGTCTATCTTTATTATGAATAAACATTAAACTTTCCATTAAAGAAATGTTTGTTGTGAATTAATTCTTAGAAACTTGACAATTTTAGTTTAAATGTGAACATTTAATATACTGCATTTAACACAGACACTACCACTGTTTACCTAACAGATTGGCAACAGATTGACCATACCATCCGATAAAAGATAAAGTCTTGTTTAAATGAAAAGATATCCGAGTGTTTATCTGGTTCAGGGATCAGAATGATGGATTTCATCCACCCTGAAGTTGGCCGTGCAGAAGAAATAGAAATGACAGCAAAGTGGCAGCCTGCAGGACAGAGCGCCACAGCGACAGCAGTTAAAAAAAAAAAATCCTCCATCAGAACCGTGAAATAAAAGAGCGCTCAGTGCCAAGGTCACTTCCCACTCACCCTGCAGCTTTTGGCTGACAATATTCCTGGGACCATTCAGATGCTCTATCAGGACCGATTCAATAGCATCTGAAGCAGCACAATCTATCAGGCAAACTGTGGACTCAGCAGGAAGAGCGTCCATTTCTCATGGAGTCACTCAGAGTACCCGGGGTGATTTAAGATCAACCACAGTGACTGCTGATGCAGTGCAGGCCAACTGAAGACATTATTTTAGGATGCCTCTTAATCACAAGAGGGATGCAGTCATGCAACAAACAAATCAATTACCAGGGTGCAAATGATGTCCGAGATTATGTTCAATGCTAAAAACTTTGTAGGTTTTGTTGGAACCAGTGTTTTTTGCAGCATGTCTGAGCGCTCCTCCTCACTGTGACTCTACTCTCTGCTAACAGTGTTACCCTGTGCATATAAGGTCAAGCAAACCAAAAAAATGTTGGCTTTCTGCAAACCACAGATAGGCTTAATAACGACATTTCTGACCCCAAAAATATGTTTCATAAACAGGTTTCATATCATGCTTGCATGAACACTCACAGCCCTCATCTTCTTTTAGAGACTTCATGCTAATCCCACATTTGTTGCTATCATACTTTGTGTGTTAGCAGCAGCAGTTAGCGATGGCTTCTCCTCCTTCTTTGTCTTACTCTGTGTGTCAAAAGTTTAACTATTCCTCTGCCTCATTTAACGACATATGTAATAAATGCAGATTTCTAAAAGAAACACACAATGCTACAGGCGGTTATTACCATTATTGCTGCAGACCGGCCAGAGGGCATGTCTTACTGGGGTATAATAAAGATCATCAGCTGCTAATAATTATGCCTCTAATCATTTAGAACAGAGAGGACCAAACTTTCTGCACTGTGGGCCACAAACAGAAACATGTGTAAGATACAGTAAACAGTATATACACTGATCAGACATAACATTATGACCTCCTGTCTAATATTGTTGGTCCCACTGTCTGACCTCTGACCCCTGAAGGTTTATTCTGTAGTATGTGACTCCTTTCTATCTTCAGCAGCATTAACTTCTCTGGTCTGTTGGATCAGACCACCAGGACCAGACTTCACTCCCCACCTGCATCAGAGATCCCTGTCCTCTCATGACCCTACCTCTGGTTCACCACTGGTCCTTCCTTGGACCACTTTTGATAGATCCTGACCACTGCAGACCAGAACAGCCCACCAGAGCTGCAGTTCTGGAGATGCTCTGATCCAGTCCTCTAGACATCACTGTTAGCTTCTTGATGTCAAACTCTTGACACTTGAACATTTTTCCTGCTTCTAACATCAACTTTGAGGACTAAATGTTCATTTGTCCCCTTACATAGCCCAGGAGAAATGATGAAGAGATAACCAATGTTATCATGGGCCAAACAATAGTAAATGCACACTTTTAAACCAGGTCAACGTCCACAAGGAAAGTGTGTCTAGACATGAAATCCTCTTGAACCACAACGCTCTCACAAGGATTTTTTTGTACAGATTGATTGACAGTCAGCAGGATTTGAAAAGCTCTGTGGCGTAAAATCTGCTGTGCCATAGCAACCAGCCGATTTAGCCAATCATGAGGAAGCATGCAAATTACAGAAAAATCTGTTATATTCTTTCAATATAAATATATTTGTGCCTTAATTAACACACATTATTACAAACATGCAAGTCAAGTTTGGGACTCCCAGACAGGAAAACCACTGTATCTAATGGTGTAAGGTGCTGTAAGGTAACAGGAACACTAGCAGTCTGTCTCTTTTTAGCTCCACAGTAAAACAGGTGTTCAGATCCTATAGCTCAGTGAGGGTGTGAAGCGTGGGTGGGTGGAGGCGGGGGGCTTCATCTGCTGTTAAATAGATAGATATAATAGATATCAGCCTCAAATATCATGGTGACAGAAGGCAGCCTATTGTTTCTAACAGTGATGGAGCTACTGCTAACTTTAGGTTTTCTTTGCTTGTGCTGCACCTCAGATGAACTGTGGGGTTGTCACACATTTTTTCACCCTTCACCCCAGTGAGAAGCAGCCATTGCATGTAAATCCCATCTGTTTCCATCTTCCTGTAGTATCTCTGCCAACTATCTCTGCCTTCCTCAGGCAGAAAACCTCCTTTAAAGGCCCAGACACACCAAACAGCAAAGATCTGCCTGCTGTGTCGTTTCCTGTGTTTTGTTACACCACAAAGACTACAGCCAACAGGAGATGTAATAACTCCATGTATTCGTCATTCAAAAAGACCTACAGGACGGCAGATATAAAATCTGTTGTTATGAAACATAAATAAATAAAGTAGCCAGTTTTCCTCTGTGTGTGCTCTTGATTTTACCTCTTACTACCTCAAATATTGCACATTTTGACACTTTAACTCTTTGCATAGTCTATATTTTTATTGCATGTATTGTATTTTATCACACTGCTACCTTATTTGCACTTAAGCTGCCTATATTTGTCTATTTTTTTAATCTATTTTTACACTTTGATTAATTGCTCTGCAATGTGCAGGGAAACACTTTTCCTTACTGTTCACATGATAAAAACACTTTGAATCTTAAATATGTGTAATAACAGTTTATATGATGCACTGAGGCACAAAAAAAAATTAAAGAAAGCAGAATAAAGAATCTCATTTTTCATGACCTATCACTGTTAATGAAAATATAAATGTAAATACGAATGCTTATTTACATTTTATAGACAGCTCTGTGGTGCCCTCTGGAGGTCACTGACTTTAAAGTCAGTGAGGAGTCAATTCATTGATCCAGCTATACAGTACCTGCCTATCATTAATTAAAGGAAGGGGAAAGCATGTGGTAAGTCAGGTTAGGTCGCTTCTCATTCACAGTGGTGACACACCCAGACAATCTGATCAATTCTAGAAAATTGATCAATAAAATGTGATCCATCAGATTCAGTGAAAGTAAAGCATTACTTCACTGTAAAAATACTCCATAACAAGTATCCGCCAAATGTACTGCAGCTTTCATGCTGAAAAAATATCCCTGTGGATGTAATTATAATATTAGATTTTTATTTTTATTGTTAACTTCTTGACTTCTAAACACCAGACTATCCCTTTAAATACAAAAAGGCCTTTTTTTACAGAGGACATTTTGACACAACAAGAAAAGTCAGGAATAAATAGTTTCCATCAATGATGGCTCTATTGAGCTGCTTCAGTTTCAGCGTGTTCTTGGCTGAAAAGAGCTATATTATATTATATTACATTATATTATATAGTAGTTGAGTCCAAGCCTTTTCTATGTGTTGCACTTTATTCACCTGCAGTGGACAATTCATTCATGATAGAACAAGGATTCTGCACTGATAATCGACAATACTTTATCATTATTATACGCTACTTGTTATGTATACTCACCACCCACTTTGTTATTTATTTATTGTTCAATTGCTTGTTAAAACAGCTAGCTAATTATCCAATCACATGGCCGCAACTCAATGCATTCAGGTATGTAGACATGGCCAAGACAACTAGCTGAAGTTCAACCCTAGCATCAGGATGGAGAAGAAAGAGGATTTAAGTGACTGACTGGATGTGGCATGGTTGTCGGTGCCAGATGGACTGGTCTGAGTATTTCAGAAACTGCTGATCTACTGGGATCTTCACTACAACCATCTCTAGGGTTCACGGAGAATGGGCCAAAAAAAGGAAATATCCAGTGAGAAGAATGCTTTGTTGATGTGAGGGGTCACAGGAGAATGGACAGACTGGTTGGTGATGATAGAAAGGCAACAGGAACTCAAATAACCACTGGTTATTTGCAGAATATCATCTGTGAAGAACAACACTGGAGCCTTGAAGAAGATGGACTACAGCAGCAGAAGAGCACACCTGGTGCCACTTCCTGTCAGCTAAGAAGAGGAAACCAAGGCTACAGTTCACACAGGATCACCACAACTGGACAACAGAAGATGGAAAAACGTTACTTGGTCTGACCAGTCTTCATTTTAGCTGAACGTTCAGATGGTTGGGTCAGAATTTGAAGTAAACACCATGAAAGCATGGATCCATCCTGCCTTGTATCAATGGTTCAGGCTGCAGCTGGTGTAATGATGGGGGATATTTTCATTAGTACCAACTGAGCATGGTTTAAACACTGCAGCCTGCCTGAGTATTGTTGCTGACCATCCCTTCATGACTACAGTGATCATCTTCTGATGGCTACTTCCTGTAGGATAATGCTCCATGTCACAAAGATCATCTCAAACTGGTTTCCTGAAAATGACAATGAGTTCACTGGACTCCAGTGGTCTCCACAGTCACCAGATCTCTGTCCAGTAGATCCTTTGGGATGTGGTGGAAAAGGAGAACCTCATCATAGATGAGCAGCCGACTAATCTGCAGCAACTGATTGATGCTATCATGTCAACATGGACAAAAATATGTGAGTAATTTTGAGTGTCTATATTTCTTGACTCTGTACTTAAATTGCACTGACTCGTGTCCCCACTGATATGAGTAATTTCTTCTTTTTTCTCCATTGGATTTAAGAAGTAAACACTGATGTAGAATATAAGAATTTCATTGTCAACAACTGCATCAGTGATTATTTAGTTTAAGAATTAAAGAACCATGAACCTTGTATGTTAACTTAAATCCACTAGATGGCAGCAAAGCATATAATAACAACGCTACTCTATTCTGTCCTAAAGGTACATGTCTGAACTCTTAACAAAATTCTCACATCTACACTCATTCAATCATTTAGAATTGATTTTATATTTTATTTTTTGTCTATTACCTCCCTCTGCTTGGAAAACCCCACACTAGAATCATTTAAGTTTAATTTTGTCGCAGATTCAACCCCTCTGGGAAGGAAATGAGAAAATCATCCCTCTCATCCCTCGACACTATATTATATATACACACTATATTATGTTGCGGTAATATAGGTAAGCCTACAGCTGGCAGCCTACAGATATACACGGTTCATTCTAAGGTCACAAATATCACAAGCAAAAATCATAATGATTATTTTGGTCAGTATTGGGATAAAGATTATTTAATACCCATTGAGAGTAAAGTTAACAGGCTTTTGAGGGAACTTTGTATGCGAGTAAACAATATATATTATTAATATTATATTAATTGTGATGAAACAGGAAAAAAAAAGTTCCCACAAAGCTTGGTAAACTAAACAGGTCTGTGTTTCAGGACAGGGATTATTAACTCAGTGCTTATTAGTCCTTTTCTGCAGATAAATCTTCCTAAATGTTTAAAGAAACAAAGGCAGCTTCTAGCCATGATGATCATGACTGTTCAAGGAAATCTAAATGGTTGTATACATTCACATCCAGAATTTCAGAAAACTAAACCTCCACTCTGACCTTTATCATGCCAACGTCCAATCTGAAAGTCCAAATCTCCACATCTGACTGAGACCCAAAATAAATAAAGAAATAAAAACAGCCACAGAGAACAATTTTTCGCCCTTTTTGGGTTTTCAAAGTTGACATTTTGTGGCGTATCAAAGCTTCCTTTGATCCAACACAGTCGATTCATCCGTGGACTGAAATGAAACGATGATAAGGGAAATTCATCATCAGCCGTACTGTGATGAGTGTAGCTCCTGAATCGGCTTCATTCATTCACACACAAAGACACAGAAATAATTTTATTCAAAATATACAGTCAACATAAATACATAAGCTGCTTTTCTGACAGGGACCACTACATTTAGCAGCTGGACAGTCTGATATTTCCTACAAACGCTGGTGAAGATGAACTGTATTTCATCACATTGCTGCCTTATTTGTCTTCAAGCTGCTTTTATTTATATTTAACTATACTACACTTTTTTTTACTTGCCGTTCACCGAGAACAGCAGAGGAAGTATTTCATTGTAAAGGGAAATATATAAATTAATCATGAATCTGAACATGCAACGGTTTATCAACATCATCAAAACATAAATGTAAAAGCTGATGAAATGTCATATGCATGTTCACAGTTTGTTGTGCTAGAAAAATAAAAACAAATGCAGCATTTTATAGGTTGAAACTTTCAGTATTTCAGTTAAATTCAAATCAGTGTAGTTTATCAGTAGCTAGTGGTCGGCTGTAAAAGGCCCTAAGTCCAGTTTGTGTTGGATGGAGGAAGATTATCATCATGTGTCACAACAAAACATCCCTACAGTAATTTCAACAACAAATACTGACATACCTTCAGTTTGGAGCAGATTATCTGTCTCTGGATTGAACTTCATGTGAAGGATCAGACGTTTGTTTGGTCTCAACCCAGAAAGAGGAAATAAGTGCTGCTAATCCCTCTTTGAACCTAGAAAATATACCGGTAGATATGTTATTTCTGTTATGATGAGGGTTGTAAGTGACTACTCCTCTGTTGCTATCTCTATTACAGTTATTATTACCTGACTGATGTGCATGTGGCTCCTTTGTGTTTTCTTTCTTTTTCTTTTGTGGTTAGCCTGGTCTTATTCCTCCATTGATTGAGAACCGGTTTCAAACGGGAGGCGTAAACTCTGTTGAAGTTTGAAACGATTGGATCTGATTTTACCCAATCGCTAACGTTTGGTTGTGACGTATGTAATGCGCCGCTAGCATTCAGGCTAACCAACTCCTTCGCCACTAACGGAGCTAACTGAAAAATAAGACTTTTCCTGAACCCTGTAGGGGGTAAAACTAAAGTCACGACATCTTTGCCAGCAATTAAACTGGTTAAAATATTCCTCTTGCTCCGACTTCAACTGCTGAAAATTTGGGAGCCTAGCCAAAACGTACTGAATAGCTTCGCTCACTTCCGTCTCCGCCGCCATTGCCAAACTACAACAAGCTAGATTACAACGTAATATTCGACGTCATCATTAAGACCCGCCTCCCGTCCCCCACCATTCGCTGATTGGCCAGGATAGAAATCATCCTGAGAAATCGAGTCCAAGTGGATCGAACCCAGACGTAATATGTAGGGAAATTATAATTGACCAGAAGATTACGGAGGGTTACGGCCAGGTGTGGTTGTTCTATTTTTTTTATAAATTGTTCAGGTTATGCAGCAATACTTCTGTGACCTGTTTGCCTAAAAAAGTAAAATTCTATACTCAACTCTGTAGATGTTTTAATGCAATTGTCGCAAAACCCAATAAAAAAGTTGGAAAAAAATACTATTTATTTGTCATTATTAGTATCTGAGTCATGCCATACATACATATACATATATACATATAGGCCTGCTATACAATACAGACAACTATTGGTTGGCAAACCAGCTTAAAGGTGCATTAGTGCCACAAACTGGACAAGTTTGGCAAAATATTCCTTTAGCTAAATTAGTTTCTTTTAAAGCTGTAATACCACAGTATCAGTCGGCATCTATATATCATGACAATGGCTTGTATATATCCACTGGTCTTCCTGTTTCCCTTTCTGGGGGGTGAATACAGACTATTGATCTGTTGGTATGGGGAGAAATTACATCTCACACAGGTGCAGGTAGTTGCCTGGTGGCTGTAGTTGTCATGGTGCATTCAAGCGCACTTTTTTGGCCAGACAATGGGAAACAACACAGCAGCATCTTACGGGTCTCAGGATGAGGGATCAGACAGGTGTGTGAGCCTGAAAACAGGATGATAAATGAGCATATTATAATTGGGTGGAAATACTTTCCAAAATATTTTTTTTTTGCATCTTTCGGGTCTCTGTTGGGATTCTCATGATAGATGCTGTCGTTTATTAGATTTTTTATTTAGCATGCATTTTCTTATCCCTCAGATAAAACTCCCCTTATCCTCCAGGTTAATCTAACTAAGGCTTTAATATAAAGTTTGAGGTGTTATATTTTAGTGTCTTTTCCACCCACCACATGTCTAAATAGTCATGTGTGTCCTTCTTTTTCAACTTTAGAGTCAAGTTAGAGAAAACAGTCACTGCACAGACATCGCTCTGAGTTTCTATTTTCGATTTTAAGATGTGCAGAGACATTAAACATGTCATTAAAATATGGTCTCCAGTCAGCAGGAAAAAAAAAACCTGATTAACAATGAAATTAATTATCCACATCCTCCTTTCTTGCTTTAACATAAAAAATCCATCTCACATTTTCACCACAACACAAAGCTTCACAGCAACAGAGAGAATAAATGCAAAGTGATTTTCCACAATCTCTCCAGAAAACGCCTCAGCAGTCAGATAACACCGCAGAGTCTTTTTGTGAGTCAGAGGATATAAAAACAATTCAAAAACCTCAAAGAAAAAGCCTGATGTGCAGAAGAAAATTTGGCTTATTAAATAGTCACAGGCACTGTGTCCTTTTTGCATTTTGACTTCCCAAAACAAACCAGACTAAATGACTGCTTACTGCAACATATCAAACATTCATCATGGTGTTCGTTTGGATTAATTAACCCTGTAATGCACCTTTAAATAGAGTCATCTTCATGCATCAGTGCACTGGAAGTTGCTTGTACATGTTTGGTTCACCAGGGATGTGTCTCATACCTGATGCAGCTCTACCTACCAGGATTTATTAAACTTCCTACTACTACTACTACTACTACTCCACCACGTCACGTCACCATGAGTGACGAACACTTCGCTGACCCAGTTTCGACTGATGTGGCAATCATCAAATCAAAGGTGCTTTTGCATCTTCGCCTTAAACTAAAGAAGTCCTATTCTCTTTCTGGATGGGACCTAAATGCAGATGGAGCAAGCAGACAGGATCAAAGTAGTGATTTATTTTCTTACTGGCTGGTCACTCTCAGGTAGAATGACAGAAAAAACAGAACAAGAAAGCTGCAAAGCAGCCATGATGGTCTGTCAGGGGATAAAATGAGCCGGTGTGTGGATAGCGATGAGTTGAGGCTGTCAGGTGATGATAATGAAGCCAGTTTTATTTGTTTATAGCCGGTATCACAGCCTCAGGGGAGCTTTATTATCCTTACCTCTGTCCTTTACAGTACAGTCGTCTAATCGACTGAAAACTCAACAAAACAGTGTTAGAAACCTGAGGAAGAGCAGCAGAGGAGAGGATGAGGCTGGAGAGGACTGATGTAAGACACTGTGACGTAAAACAAGATCATTAATAAATACTTCTAAACCTCCACCTCACTGAGCTACACTCAAAGCAACGAGTGCATCTCTACAGTGATTACTGGCTGTGAGGAAGAAGCAATCGGCTGTCCAGTCGGCCATCAAAGCTGCAGGAGGAGGTTTTTTAGTCAGGAGGGAAAAATATTGAACCTGCTGTTTTCAGACGGTCTCAGATCGAGACGAAAGAGAAAGAGGCAGAAGAAAATCACTGGAAGCAGTTCTATACGTATCTGAGTCAAATATTAATATGTTTTGGGTAAGGCGTGTGGGAAACAGCAGTCTGGCTTTTCTCCACATACTTTGAAAACCTCTGGCATAGAAATAATAAGGCTTGTTAGGAGGATCTTTCCTGGAATTTGTTGACAAAGAAAAATCAATTATTTGAAATTAAAGTTGCTATAATTCTTTCAATATTGCTTCTTTAGCAAGAAGAACTAAAGCTGTAACCTGACTTGACTGAATTAAGTTCACAAGTTGCGGGGAACTTCCTGCGTTAGTGTTGACATATTTGAAAAGGTCACTATTGATGTGTTAAATGCTACCTTGACATGACAAAATCAATTAGCAATGACTGTAGCTGCTTTTATCTGGGAAAGATGTGCTCTAAATGACTTTGAGCTATCTCTGCACTTTATCTGCACCGGTAAAAAAAAAAAAAAAGCATCAGTGTGTTCGATAAAGTAGTTTACCTGCAAGTCTTCAACCCAACAAATCTGCCATTAGGCCAAACTGACCTTTAAAACACTGAGATATTTGGTGAGATTTTTCCTCTTTCTGAGAAAAAGGGGGACACTTCACTTTTGTCGGCACAAGTCGAGTGAAATCTTCCCTCCTTTCGACTCTTTCCTCAGCATTTAAACCCACTGAAAGGTAATTCAAAGTGATGTTTTCTTGCCCAGACAGAGCTCAAAGTGAGCGTTTCAGACAGGGTGAGGGTGATAAGACACTCACAGCCAGTGTGAGAAAAGTAATTTGTTTTTCTAAAATTAAAGCATGGAAACATTTTCCAGTAGAAACCCGAAATACACCTGAAGGTGAGCACAATGGATCCTCTTTAATACTTTCAGCAACACTGTGGTGCGCATGTTCTAAAGAAACTGGGCTGTCAATCAGTGGCGTCATTAGACCCGAAATAATTTGGTGAATTTTATAAAAGAAAAAATGTAATAGTCACATTCTGCGTAAAAGCATTCATGACAAAACAACTGCACAAAGAAATGAGAGTGAGAATTAATTACACCTAAAACACTTTATTCTTCGATTTACACCAATAAAAACCGTTTAAGAAAAAAGATTGAGTGACCCTGATGGCAGTGGTGTTATTAGGCATATTGTTCTTAAGCCCCTTAAATAATTTGGTGTTGTTTTGCTGTTTCTTTTTTATTTTTATTTTTTTTTTTTTTACAAAAATGTGCTGAAAATATCAATATAAAGTGTCCAAAATGTGAATTTGAATCAAGAATCATATAACCTTGCATTACTCATAAATCCCTTAAATACAGTCTCCCCCCTTGTGGCCCGATTATTGAAAAATGCGTGCTAAAGTGCCCTCTTTGGAGGCAAAAACGCACACTAAACTGCCCCTGTTTGGCAAAGCATGCTAAACTGCCCTTTGGCTTGTTAAAAACATGATAAACCTCACCTCACCACCCTCATCTGGGGGCCAAGCCCCCCGTCCTTAAAACCTAGCGACGCCCCTGCTGTCAATTATTGCCCACATGGATTCACATCTTGTCAAACACCCTCCAACCAATTGATGAATATGTAGCGATTATGAAATTCATGAGGCCACTACAAGCCAGAGCACATATCTAGGCTATTATTATCTCAGCCAGAGACGTTATCTGACTGTGTGAATGAGCTCTGAGGCTGAAAGATCCAGGCCAGAGCAGTCGGCTGATTCAGCGCGATGAAAACAGAATGACTATTTATTGATCCGGTAAGGAAAAGCACAGTTTACGCAGAGCTTTGCTGGCCAGCGGCTGGGTCTGAACATTCAAATTGACAGGTGCAACGATGCAAATGCAAGACATGCACGTTTCCTGGCTTCGGCAGCTGTCTTTTAGCGATCTACAGGTGAGTACATCTGTTCTGTGAGCGACAGGACGGGGATGCATGTTGAAAGGAGGCCTGCATGATGGTGCGCTCGTCCTCTCTGCCTACAGAAGATGTAATGGGAGTGGACAGGCCAGGAAGGGATCAGTGAGCAATGAATGAGTTGGCATCCTCCAGCCGAGAAGAGATGAGAATATAATGGAGGCCAAGTCCAAAACAATGTAGGCAATAGCACCCACAGCCGAGGCTGAGAAGAGGATCCTCCAGTGAAGCTGTCATGATGGCACTGTTGTGTTTTACTCTTTCATTAAGCCAATGGCCATTCAGTCGTTTATTTTGTCAGGACAGAGAAACATCGGTGCCTTTGGCCAGATGTGCTGACTGCTGCAGTAACAGGGACACAATGTGAGGGTCTCCAGAGGACTCAGTGGGACCGGTTTGAGACGACAAACATCAGCGCTAAAATGTTCTGATCCCCTGAGAGACTCGAACAGAGACTTGGACTCTTGTCAAGTTGGACATATTAACAGAGCAAGATGAAGCAGAATAAAAAAGATAAATGTGGAACAGTGTGGGAGTAATATGATTATCATGTAGCTAAGAGTATGAGGGTGTAGGAGAGTGTGGAAGGGTGTAGGAGAGAGTATGAGGGTGTATGAGAGAGTATGAGGGTGTATAAGAGAGTATGAGGGTGTAGGAGAGAGTATGAGGGTGTAGGAGAGAGTTTGAGGGTGTATGAGAGAGTATGAGGGTGTAGGAGAGAGTTTGAGGGTGTAAGAGAGTGTATGAGGGTGTAGGAGAGAGTATGAGGGTGTAAGAGAGTGTGGGAGGGTGTAGCAGGGTGTAGGAGAGAGTATGAGGGTGTAGGACTGAGTATGAGGTTATGAGGGTGTAGGAGAGGGTATGAGGGTGTATGAGAAAGTATAAGAAGGTGTAGGAGAGAGTATAAGAAGGTGTAGGAGAAAGTATAAGAAGGTGTAGGAGAGAGTATAAGAAGGTGTAGGAGAAAGTATAAGAAGGTGTAGGAGAGAGTGGGATGGTGTAGCACAGTGTATGAGAGTATAGGAAGGTGTTGCAGAGAGTAGGAGGGTGTAGCAGAGGGTGGAGAGAATTATGGACCTGGTCCAGGATCAGCAGACCTTTAAGCTTGTTTGTTTCCTTTTGGAGTCAATATTTCCAGAAAGAGCATGAACAATAACTTGACTCTTTGTTCCTCCTCTCTCTCCTCCATGCTGCCTCTGTTAATCAATGACTTTCCCTCTCACACCTGCTCACAGGTGTTCACCCTTCCTTCCTCTCCTGTCAACACAGAAAAGGGCTATTCTGTGTTTTTTTCTCTCCTGTCTCGTCAACCACTAAACACATGTTTCTGTTCAAGAATGACAGGAAATAACTGCAATTTAGCATCTCAATCAAAAATGAATAATGGACTTTAATTTTTTCCACAGCGGTGCTGATGATGGTGTTATTTTAGTGTCACACAGGCTAAAGATGGAGTCTCATTCATGCTTCTGAGACATTAATTTAGTGATACAGGAGCAGCATAACTCACTTTGATTTCACGTAGCCACGGTAATTCATCTCTGGTTATTTGGAGACTCTTCTAACTGAATTGCTGAGATAGAGTTGGAGCTGATGGAGGCGCCTGATGCTGCACCTGGAGACATTAATTTGATATTCAACATGAACGGATACGGGCAGAATTAACGTCACACTTTTGCTAAATTAAATTCCTCCACAACGGAGAATCATTACAACTCAAGCTTAAAGGCAACATGTTTTCATTTGTGTTTAATCAAACTAAGAATTGTTTATAATGAGTCCCTCGTGTCTACAAAGTGAGCGGCTTCTCACTAAACCTCAGCTAATTATCACCTGGAGATTAGGAATATGTTTAAACCAAATGTTCACCGATTACACATCTTCCAGTGACATAATCTTCCTTGTATGCTGCGTTTTATTTCTTATACATTTGATTATATTAACAATTTGTAACAATACACATTTATTTTGCATTTATTGACAGAAACTCCTGAACTAAATATATATATATATTAAACAGGGAGGTGAACCACAGATGTCTGCTATGTCTTATGAACTGAACGGCAGCTTGATCAATTAGATGATTAATCCATTAGCTTCGAAAGAAAATTAATTGTTGACAATTGTGATAACCTATTATTGGTTTCAATAGTGTTTGAAGCAAAAACAGCCAAAGGTGACAATTGTTTGAGCCCTTTAACTATGAGCCAAAAATAACTGGCAAAATAACCAATTATAAAAAAAAATAATCGTCCATCTTATATCTTTTCTTGATGTCAAGGCGGTATTAACTGAAGTGAATAAAGAGCAGCCATTGGAGCCTATTATGAATTGGATTTCTACTATGATTGTAATCTTAAAAGTTCGTGCAGTAGTAGACATCCACAGGTATTTCTTCAAAGAAAAAAAAATAAACCTTGTCTTTTTCTACAGAGGACAGTATGAAAAGCAGGACACTTGAAAAGGACAGAGATCTCATTGATGTTGACAGTGACGCTGTGCTTCTCCTACTAAACCATGGCAGATGTATTCTTCTTAGTTTTGTATCCTCAGGGGTAAAGATGAAGCATCTTTAAGCATCTTGTTTCGTGTTCGCTGCAAATAAAATCACTCAACCTCTGCAGTCGTTTAAAGCTTCCTGCTGCACAGGAAACAGTCCTGTTGTGTAACCTGACAATCATCGTCTCCTACTTTACCGTTTTGTCCTGGAGGTTTTTTCCAGACTCTGATGAATCCATATTTTCTGAGGCCAACTCGTCTTAAAATAGGAGCAACTGGCACAAACACACAAAGCACCAAACAGATCCGAACATTTACAGGATTCATAAAGATGTTATGTAACCTTTAAGTAAGACGGACAGCCTGGAGCACCACGACACACAACGACAACATCTATGGGTTTTTGTTTATGTTTTCAGACATTTATCAGGCCATTAAATGTGCGTTAACGCTATAAGCATCACAGATCAGTTCAGTGCGACTCTCATGATTCGTATACATCCCCTGAAATCATATTTATGGACAAGTAAGTAACACAGAAAGCTGTGAAACCACAAGTTAATGTCCAATTATTTGTCACCTAACTTTTGTACACAAGTTACTCCATTTTGGCAGTACTTTTACCCAAATCATGCTCTTTTCCTAAACCTAAACTAAATGCTTTTTTGTACCATTACTTACTTAAGTCATTGAGTGCCAACCCTTTATACTTCTTGTCTTGTTCCAGCGTTTTTGGCCATTTTTTAGTAATTTTTATGATGCACAGAATATTTTTGCACTATGACTCTGAAAACACTGAATAGCTCAAATGAAAGAAGAGACTCTGTATTTCATCATGAAAAAAATGTTTGTTTTTACCTTGTTCCCTTCTTGTTTTATCAGAGGTAGAGTATCACCACTTTTTGTCCAGATTCTTCGATCGTCTCCGCTTCCTGCTTTGACTCTGTGGTGTATACCGTCTCTTTATGCTCCGACTACAAATCCCAGAAGCCCCAACATTACTCACAGACTGTGTGAGAGCGCCCTCTTGTGTCAGCTGCGAAAAAAGGAAATATGTATATATGCACAGTACGTTTATGGCACTCAAGTGTTCTATTTTAAAGGACATACATACTCGTCTTTGGCACTCAGAGGGTTAATTTTTAGTCTTTTCCTATGTGGTTTTGTTGCCTAAACCTAACCGAGTTGTACATTTCAAAAGACTGGAGAGGAAGTCAACGCTGGACATTTGTAGGAAAACCCCAAAAAATTGAGAATAACTTTCCGTGAGGTATAATTACGAACCACTGAACTTCACTTTTGTTTTCTTCTATTCCTTCTTTCAGTGATCAGCCATAAAATAGTTGACAAAACCTACTACTGGATGTAGAATAGCCCATCAAAGAGGCCTCTAACAATTGATGAAACTCCATTTAATGACCTGATAACAGTCTGTTCGGCTGTTTACACATGAACATTACATATGATTGTGAATTAAAAATGTCCAGTATTTAGTTTCCCCTGAAAAATGTTTCAACCAGCTCAATTCCCAGAGTGACATCCCTGGTATTCTCATCATATCGTGCTCTCAGCGCTCAAAGGGCAAAGTGGTCCTCCTTCTGCTCGACTGGTCCACCTGTCAGAGGGTTTTGGTCCAGCCTGCCCACAGCTGTGGTTGTTCACTCCAGTGGTCATAACTCTTTTAGAGGACAGAACACATTTGGTTTCCAGGTCCAGCGTCACTGTTGCTTGGCGGTAGCAGCTCCTCAGCCCTTTGCGGAAACGTATGGCGAACAGGCCATAGATGATGGGGTCCAGACAGGCGTTGAAAAGCCCAAAGATGAACAGGATGTGGGTGAGGGAGTGGGACACCTTCCCCTCCAGGTCGTCTGGGAAGAACCAGTACCACAAACCCAACAGGTAGTAGGGAGTCCAGCAGACGATGAAGCAGATCACTATGACGATGCTCATTTTCAGGGTTCTCATTCTGGCTCTAGGGATGTTGTTCTTTGAGCAGCGGAGATGTGGCTCGTCAGAGGACGCTGGAGGAAAGATAACTGGTCAGGTGCTAACAGGTAAAATAAAATAATGTGGCACAGCTGTGGACTTACAGTTCCTTTTTGTCATCCGTTTGGAGATCTGGATGAAGATGCGGGTGTAGCAGACGATCATGATGACCAGCGGCAGCAGGAAGAGGCAGGAGAAGGTGAACATGTTGTAGGAGGTTTCCTGCCAGTGAGTCACAAAGCTTCCTCTGGTTGTGCACTGAGTGAAGTTGGCCGGATATGTGATGGTCACGTTATGGAAAATGAACATCTGTGGAATTAATAATTGAAAAATATAAGGATTGGGTTCGGCTGGGAGCAGCTCTGTCAGATTAAAGCATGATGTAACACTGGTGGTGTCCCAGTGGTTTGACCAGACAGCTCAGAGTCCCTGGGAGACACATCCATGTAGGTCAAATGCTGCTGCTTAATGGAAATGAGCTGCTGTATGTGTTATTATAATATTGCTTATTTCATACAATACAATATACTATGCTTATATTACATATGCAATATATTCTGCTTATTTTCAGATGCATACTTCATCATAGATGCAGGGATGACTGGCGTATCACAAGCTCCTCTACAACTTTGCTTATATTTGCTTTATTCTTCCATTTTATCCGACTGTTTTTGTAAATTTAGACCCACAGATCCTCTGCACAGGACACTTATTCACTCACTCATGACTGCACAACGGTTATTCTGTTACATTAAATATACTCTATACTTTATGTATTCATGTTCGACCCTGACTTGAGTGATCTGTTCCTTTAACACTGACATAGAAAACAAACAGCTCCATCAGAAATTGTTTGTGCATATGGCAACAAAGAACTACATAGAAAAAAAAGTACAGTAGATCCCCTTTGCGCTGAATCACACATGACAAGAAAAGCATTAAATCAGCAGCAAATGTTGGGTATTTATGCTTGAATTCCTCTCTTACAATGATTCATTAATAAATTTGGGTTAATTTGCAGCCATTTCAGCTCTGATCTTACTGTATTCATGCTGATATTGTGTGGTGTTTGTGTGAAGACGTTGCCAAAAAACTTCGTACGACACGATTTTTGGTTAATGAACCGTATCACCGGCTTTGCAGTGTTGCATGCTGGGCCGCTATATGTTTCAGTGTTCACAGTGGAGCATCTTTACTGCCAGGATTAGGGGTTTCCTCCAGTGTAACTAAATGATGGAACCATTAATCCCTCGAATGCTGAGACCTGGTTGGCCCCCAAAAATCATGCAGCAGGTTTTCGTGGATCAAAGCCTCTATGAATTTCCACATTTTATGTAAATGCACAGAAATACAGCATAAAAATGTAGAGTTTAATTTCCCCTAACATGTATGTGAGGGTTGCCTACAGTTTAATACCTCTATGAGATAGATAATACATGCAAATCCAGTAATCTGTTGCCACATATGAAGACCTAGAGCCTGCGGTGCTGTATGGAGAGAGTTCACAATCCCATGTTTAACTGAACCAAACTCTCACCTGTCTCGTCAAACCCGGCCTCACCTGAGGGATTGAGAACAAAGCGCTGGTAGTCCACGCCACCATCAGCATGACCCTGTTCCTCCTCCGAGCCGTACTGATGGCCAGAGGGTCCAGGATGGCCGACTGTCTGTCCAGACTGATCACCACTGTTATGAAGGCGCAGGAGTACATGGCCTGCAGCTTGAGGAACATCAGGAACCTGCAGGCCAGGTCTCCAGCCAACCACTGGACTGTGATGTTCCACGCCGCGTCCACGGGCATCACGATGAAGGTGACCAAGAGGTCAGCAGCGGTCAGGTTGATTATCAGCACCCGGATGTGGGATTTGCGCTTGTGGCCGTTGACCGCCCACAGCACAGCCAGATTGCAGAAGGCGGAAACGCCACACAGGATGAAGGTGACGATCACTCTGACTTTGGCCGCCGTGGAGAAGGTGGGCAGCTGTGGCGCTCCGTCCACTGACGTCCAGTTGCAGTGAGGAGTCAGCCAGTCGCAGCTGGCATTGAGGTCAAAGCCTGAGCTCTGCTGATACATGATGACTGAGGGATCACAGCAGGAGGTGGCGTTCATCTTCTGACTCTCACCAAGGAGTCAGCATTTTTGTTCAGCTGCACGAGGCTGCTGGTGCAAAAGGGAGCTAAGGCCAAACAAAAATCATTATCCTCTTAGTTTGAGCAAAAATATTCATCTGCATCGCTTTATCGATTAGCTGTCTATTATCTATTTGTCTATTTAAGAGTTTTTGTTCGAAAAGTGTCTCTGATTCATCCTCTTTTCTGGTTTCTTTCTCTCAAGACGCTGGATGACGTCAGCTTGGGCTTTGGGCAATGCTTTTTCATCATTTTATGTCATCTTATTGATCAAGAAAATAACAGACAGACTAAGTGACAATATAAATAATCATTAGTTACAGCCTGAGTCTCCAGCAGCAACACCAGACAGCCAACCAAGTTCATTAATCCACAACAATACTGTCTTATCTGGCTCCAAAATAAGACAACGGTTTGAAATGTATATAATAAAAACTATTATATACATATCAAACAGTTGTCTTATTTAACTTTTTATTAAAAAGTTTTCTGTTTGGCAGCAAAAAATGCAATAAACTATATTCAATAATGACTTTGCATAATGTGATTTTTTTTTCCCACCAAGCTGTCAAAACTCACAGCCAACAGCTTTAATGTTTAATGTTATTATCTCGGATCACATTTGGTTCAACGTTTGATATACATTTTTTTTTATTTAGAAATCATGCAAAAATATACATGTGCAGAAACAGCAGCAGTAGACTCACCTCAGTACACATGCTGTAGTGTGATAAATTATCCTCTTTTGGGCTTCATCTCCCTGCTTATGATGGGCGCATCACTGTCAGCTCTCCAGTCCGTCCTCTCAGTTTTGTGTTGCTTTATTCTGCCTGCACTCGGCGCGCGTCCGTCGCTGCGTGGGCGCGGCCACGAGAGGAGAGTGTCCGCATCCCAGAAGGAGCGTCAGTTCAGCGGACCTGAGTTTCTAATATTAACCTGATGAGACACCCAGCCCCCAGTAGCACCACCAAACCTTCATTAATATCTGCATTAATTATCTGCCCTGATGACACAAATGAGGACATATAAAGAGTAATATGATTAGAAACTAATTAACAGTACCGCTGATTAAAAATATTTTAATGTTTTTGTATAATTAATCCACCAGTATGTGCAAACTCATTAACTAAAATGATATATTTAATGCTAAAATAATTTACTGTTTAAAAAAAAATCAAATCACATTATTATTTTTTTTATTGAGATGTTAAATTAAAAATATTTCCTGTCATTCCTGAACATACAAATGTGTTTTAGTGGTTGTGTGTTATTCTGAATTAATAATGTAGGCTAATGGAGTGTTCTGGCTCAAATTAGGATCTAAAAATGTGAATTAAGTTTAAATTCCTCACTCCTGCTTAAAATAGCGAAGAGTAGAGAACTCAGTGAGAAAGAAAGAGTCTGAAATGATGCTGGAGGCTCTTTGAGACAAACAGGACAGGTGTAAGAAATCTGTTAAGCCTGTTAATGGACATCATGAATCACTGAAGATGGCCTGAAACTAGAAACTGAGACCATAAACGGTTTATAATGTTTACTGAGGGAATAAAATAAAAGAGAAGCAGGATCATTGTCTTCTGTACAAGTCGCCACGTGTGAAAAAAAACAAGTGTTAGCTGAGTATATCGACTCAGGAAGAATAGTTTGACATTTTGGGAACAACACTAGACTCAGAGAAGAAGATCAAACCATTGTCAAGCCATCCCTGTAAAAGGTGATAATGAGTGCGTGAATGAGTTTTTCACAGCTTGACATGTTGCACATGTGAGGAAAAGGTCACCAGAATAGAAAAGAATAGAACACAATGCCCTTTATTGTCATTATACTACTGTACAATGAAATTGTAGAGCTTCTCCCTTTCCAACATACAAGAATAAAAATGTAAAAAAGTATAAAAATAATAAGTATGAAAAATAAGTAGATAAATCTGATAATGTAAATACAAAATAAGTATAAAATTGCCTCGTATACAAATATGAAAAGGAATTTACAACAGGGATAAATACTGACTATAAAAATATATTGAACAGGGAGTAAGATTTTGTTTTCACTAAAACAAACAGCCTTTATTGACATATCTGTATATATATATATATACATGTACATACATGACACTTAGGGAGCAGCAGACTGCTACAAAGAGCTGGACAGTAGGAGATCGAACCCACAACCCTGTGGTTTAGGGGCGACCACTCTACCCACTCCACTGCATGTTTATTACTGTAAGAACGAAAACACGCTGCTGACTTTTTACAGCACATTACCTCCACTCACCTGATCTGAGCTCCTCATATTTAATAACAAAAGGCGACTTATGTGTGCTTTCCTTAGGGACACTGGAGAGAAAAAGAGCTGGATAAAATATAAAGGTGCTTAGTGGAAAAATGATAACTTAATCCACCGTGTTTAGAACCCAATTCAAATTTATAACTTCCTAATTTAAAGGGGAAGGTATGATTTTTACAAATTGGACCTTATTTCTGGGATAAAATACTGTCATTTACTCACCCATTTCACTTTGGAGTCATTTGGAGCATTTCTGACGATACTGGATTTGATGATATCCTTTTAACAGGAGTGAATGGGGCACAGAAATGCAGCCAGTAAATGACACAAACTTGACCATTTCTCAAATAACAGACATTTAATAAGATGGGCTACACTATTACTATTCTCATTTGAGTCAGGAGTTGTCCGTAACTTGAGAAAATTCAATCTGTAAACACTCTCCCCGCTACACATCTGTGGCGATGGATGATGACATCATCGCAGAGGGCCGCAAGCATTCATTCACTAACCCAGTTGCCTTGTTTGTTTAGAAGATGCTGCTACTAGCATTGTGCAACATGGCAGAAGACGCTGAGATTGAACACGATCTTGACTCTGAGTATGATATTCATCCTTATCGTTTTGAGCATGAGTACACAGATGAGGAGATTTTTGATAGGAGGATGCAGAGGCAGGCAGAAGTACAGCGGGCAAGCCAACAACAACAACAACAACAAACAAACACCCGTCCACGAATAGACAGTAACTGCTGGTGCTCATGTGGACAATGTTCAGTTATGACAACAGAGGAGGAATGCCTTTGTTGATCAGAGTGGGATTTGGGGTCAGGAGATTTTTTTTCCATCCAGTTTCCATCACCACAGATGTGTAGCAGGCAGAGTCTGTTTACCGACTGAATTTTGTCAAGTTACGGACAACTCCTGACTCAAATGAGAATAGTAATAGTGTAGCCCATCTTATTAAATGTCTGTTAATTGAGAAATGGTCAACTTTGTGTTATTTACCCGGCTGCATTTCTGTGCCCCATTCACTCCTGTTAAATGGATATCATCAAATCCAAATATTGTCGGAAACACTCCAAATGACTCCAAAGTGAAATGGGCGAGTAAATGACAGTATTTTATCCCAGAAATAAGGTGCAATTTGTAAAAATCACACCTTCCCCTTTAAGAAGGGTTTGAAGCACCAACTGTTGTTTATTGGTTTACTATAATGACATGTATATTTAGAGAGTGACATGAACAATCTTGAGACAGGACAACCTCAGATATAAAGGCCAGGAGTCGAGTCGCACTGCTAACTCGCCACCTTTATCCACATGTGAGACTCTGGGCTACTTTCCAAACAGGCCGTGACCTTCCCAGCTCCAAAAACACCAGACTGACTTTCACGGTAATCCACAGTACATGTGGCGCTCGTATTGAGGCTAAGTATTACCATTCATTGCATCACGGTCATCTCGCTCGTCCCTTCGACAATCATCGCATATTAGTGTACCTGCTGGCCTGCGAAGCCAAACACAGCAAGGTGTTTAACCTGAACACTGGACTCATAACACTGACTTCTACATTACACTGAGGTGACAGGGGCATTGTGTGGTTTGTTTCTTAATTATGTTATGTCCTTTTCCCTGTTGGGTACAAATGTGTGGGTGAATATTGATTTGAGGTGAAAAGCACTTTGAGTGATCGGAACACTAGCAAGGTGCAATATAAATGCAAATGCAAGTCCAAAGAAGCATAAAACGACTACAAAGAGACACAGGGAGACTAGAGAGAACAAAAGGCCTAAGAGATTAAAAAAAGGTGCAAAGATAAACAAAACCCGACCACAAAAAGACTACACGAATACAAAGAGACACAAAACAACCAGAAAAAGAGGATAAACACCTAAAATATTCTTCCACACTGCACACCTCTGGACTACTGACCTGACATGCTGGATGGGATTTAACGGGCTGAAAGGAGCTGGCAGTGAAGTCAAACTGCTGACAACAGATGTGTGCACACAGTACACATCTGGGTCAACATATAAGTGATGAGTCCCGTGTTATCTGACCGGCACAAATGTTTTTGTCAATATGTCGTCCCCAAAATGCAGACATCACTCATTTCCACAGAAGTTCATCAGTCCATCCAATTTGTTATTGTTCTCCATGGAGAAGCTGCTACCATGACAACAGTGTCACTGTTACTGTTGGTAACTTAAGTAAGTGCTTTACTTTGAAATTATCTTGTGTCTCCTTCTATTATTACAACAGGGAGCTTTACTTTGAAACTATCTGGTCAATATAAAAAATAAGAAGCAGTGACATTAGTAAACCGGTAGACTAAGTAGAAACAAAAATGAGTAAAAAATAGACCAAACAGAAACAGAAGCAGCTCCAGTGACCCATGTCCATGCTCGATACTGCATCAGCATCAGCACAGCTTCTACCTGAGAGCACAGCAGGAACCATTCATCTTAATATGAGCCAATGGATTAACATATCAGTGACGGTGCATCTGTGGATAGGCGGTTCCCGACCTGAAGGTCGCCTGCAAACACACAATTTTATCAGATGAGCAGAGCTGGAGCAGAGTCAGCCTTGGAAGCTGCACCCTCAGCGTAAACAGGTTTGCAATCATAGTGAGGAGATGACTGGCAAGGATGAGCCAAGCTTTCTTAGCCTTTATAACAGGTATTCTGTTTGTGGATGTGACATCTTCATTTTCTGGGCTTATGTATATATATATATATATATATATATATATATATATATATATATATATATATATATATTGCCTGTGCAATAATCTGGTGGACTCTGGGCAGGGGGCACAACACCTTTGGTGCCAACATATATGAAAAAAATGCAGCAGGTCTTCTATTGGAGAAAACTTGATAAAGTGGCCTCTAAGTTGATCTTCTAAAGGAGAAATTTTAATAAAGTAGCCTCTAAGGTGCCGTTCTAGCAGAGAAAATGTTTCCTTTAAAGTGCCATTTAGGGTGTTCTTCTATTGGAGAAAACTTGATAACATGCCCTCTAAGGTGTTCTAATAGAGAAAATGTCATAAAGTGCCCTTATGGATGCTTTTCCGATGGAGAAACATAATGAAATGACCTCTAGGATGCCCTTCCAGCAAAGAAAATGTGATAAAGTGACCTCTAAGGTGTCTTTCTAATAGAGAAAATGTAATAAAGCAACCTCTAAGTTGCTCTTCTAGTAGAGAAAACTTGATAAAGTGACCTCTAAGGTTCTTTTCTAGTGGATAAGTTTGATAAAGTGCCCTCTAATGTGTTATTCTAGTAGAGAAAACTTGATAAAGGGACCTCTAAGGTTCTTTTCTAGTGGATAAGTTTGATAAAGTGCCCTCTAATGTGTTATTCTAGTAGAGAAAACTTGATAAAGGGACCTCTAAGGTTCTTTTCTAGTGGATAAGTTTGATAAAGTGCACTCTAATGTGTTATTCTAGTAGAGAAAACTTGATAAAGGGACCTCTAAGGTTCTTTTCTAGTGGATAAGTTTGATAAAGTGCCCTCTAATGTGTTATTCTAGTAGAGAAAACTTGATAAAGGGACCTCTAAGGTTCTTTTCTAGTGGATAAGTTTGATAAAGTGCCCTCTAATGTGTTATTCTAGTAGAGAAAACTTGATAAAGGGACCTCTAAGGTTCTTTTCTAGTGGATAAGTTTGATAAAGTGCCCTCTAATGTGTTATTCTAGTAGAGAAAACTTGATAAAGGGACCTCTAAGGTTCTTTTCTAGTGGATAAGTTTGATAAAGTGCCCTCTAATGTGTTATTCTAGTAGAGAAAACTTGATAAAGGGACCTCTAAGGTTCTTTTCTAGTGGATAAGTTTGATAAAGTGCACTCTAATGTGTCCTTCTAGTAGAGAAAATGCAATAAAATAGCCTCTAATGTGCTCTTCTTGTGAAGAAAACTTGATGAGTTTCTAGTTTCTCAGCTCAACCTAAGTGCATCTAATTCAATCTAACATAACAGGCCTGCAATAAATCTGCCTTCACAATGTGACACTCATGTTTAGTTTTGGTTCAGAGCTTTACATTAATTTTAGGAACTTTTGATGGCTTTATTTCAAAAGTTGTTTCTATCAACTCTCAGTGAGGATCGGCCTCAGCAGCTGAACATTAAAGGACCATTCCTGCTGTTTTTTGTCAGACAAATACCACACTGAAGCTTTCCAAATACCAAACTCTTTGTCCTATGTTCTGCTTTTACCTTATAACTTATAATTTCCTCTCTCTTCGTCCACCTGCTCATTATGTAGGACCAAGCAGCAGGAGGTCGGACCTGCAGAGCCGTCTTTCCAAACATCGTAGATTAGCTTAGAACAAAAAGAGACATTTGGACAAAATGCAGAGACCATTAACCCACATCATACATTTTTATCATATGAATTTTCAACTCTATAGGAGCTTTTGTCCTCAAAAAGAAGAAGCCACTTCATCCTCCAGTCCAATTACCAGCCGGATGTACGACGGCACACTGATAATTGAGAGCCCATACACTTTTCAACCTGATTCACAGTCGACAGGAGAGAAACAAGTCCTCTGACATTTGGAGTACTTTTCATCCGATGGCTGTTTGCTGCTTGTGACAGCAGACGCAGAGAGTTTAAGTGCTCATAGAGATTTTTGGTGCAGGCGGCATCAGTCAAACCAAGATAATCCATAACAATAATGAATCTGCACAAGAAAAAAAATCCACACCACTGCCACATCTGAGAGGAACACAATCAGGGGGAAAAATGACATTTTACTCATAAAATAGGTGGTTATAAAGGGACTTAATGGAGATTAAGAAGGAAGTACATTTTAAATCTAGTGCTACACAAAAACTAATAATGCATCAAAGTGTTATTTTTCCATAAAAATAGTAGCATAATGTAATCAAATCAGCATTTAAGGGGTTAAAATCCTAAAAATCGTTGATTATTTGGTAGTTTTGAGCAGGGCTGAAGTTATTTAAAAGATTTATGCAGAAAAAAATCTGAAAAAATATTTGTTAAGTTTTTAATCACAGTTTTTGGAAGTGGACATTTTTGTCCTGAAGGGCACAAGTGGGTAGTAAAATCTGACGCTACACAAAAACTAATGAAGCATCAAAGTCAATATTTAGGCTAATCTTTGATATATCCAAAATTAGTTTTATGGGAAATGAAATTTGTCAAGACAGAGGCTTTCTTACAGAAAAATCTGTGCCATTTGCACTGACAGCCAAAATGAAGAGGACAAAAATGTCCATAGTGCATCACTCCCATTCATTTCTACTATTCTATACTATTACTATTACTATCTATACTATACTGTGAAATATCACTGTTATTTTTATTTCACCAGTTGGTCCACTGTGTTCACTTATTTTGTATATATTCATATTATTTTGTACTTTTTTTTATATAGGCCCTCATTATTAGTAATGCTCTATCCACTTTGCAGCTAGAACAAAGCAAATATCCCCATTTCTGGGACAAATAAAGGATTATCTTATCTCTTATTAGCATATTCTGATTATTATCGTTAAAGCCAGCAGAAAGCAGACATGTACGTATTATCATATTCATACACTCATTTTAGATGCATTGTTTCTCTGAGTTCCGTCAAACATTTGGACTGGAGGTGAACCATTCACTGCATACAAAAGCTTCGTATTTCGACCTTCACTTGACGCCGTTTCCATGCGTCTGATTTGCAAGCACAGCAGGATCTGCATCATTAACTGACAGCCACCATGTCCTCATTCTAGATCGTCAGGCGCTGCTATTATTTTCACAAATCAAGTGAAAGCAGCATGCAGAGAGAGGCAGCTGCTACTCTGACAAACGTAATACATTATAAAGGACGTTTTCTGACAGGAAGCACTTATTTTGAAGTGCCAAGATGAGTCACTTCCCAGGTTTCATCACATGGAACAATACTGTGAATGGTGAGGAATGACTCTTGACGTTCAGATGCAGGACCTTCACCTGGTCGGCTGTGTGTTTGCATTTTAAAGGCACTAAATGTCAGCATTTCTATTGCCTCCGCATGGCTCTCACAATGGCGGCGCTTACAGTGAAAACAATGGAGACAGTGCTAACGGTGCTTGACATTCTAAGAAAGAAATGAGATTCCACTGGGCTACCGATACGCCATCAAATGTTGTCGCTAACCGGCTAAGTCAGCAGAAGCAACAAGTAAATGTGCAAATAAATGCATTGCCATGGTGCAGATAATAACGGGGCGCTAGCTTCAAAGCTAATGTCTGTACTCTCGCATATTTACACAATGGCTTATGGCAAGGATAACGTTTCACTTTAGGACCCGGATGTGCAATATAGCAAAAAGGTAATAAATGACAAAAATACTCTAATTGGTGCGCCGCTTTGGTCGTTAGTTTGGCCATGTTTGCACTGCATGCTGGGAAAATTCCCCATAACCCTGGGTTGCTAGTCTGCTCCTGGAAAATTTGTTTGGCCGTTTCGACCTATCCCTCGATCCGATGGATGGATGGATGGATGGATGGATGGCCACAATACAGACGTGAAAAGGTTCATAACAGACGTTGACGGGCAGCTCTGAACATCATTAACACTTCACTTTCTTCAGTTTTTGGTTTTAGTAAGTGCAATATAGTTTTAAGTATTCTTAGTTCAGGTTTTATTCTCACAAATCATCATTTTGGACACATAGGTTATAATTATTAAGTGTAAATTACTCCTCAGTTTGTCTGAAAAGATGCACACTACTGTTCATTCACACAGCAGTACTCTGCAGGATGCACATGCAGTATTTGTAGTATACAGTGTGTGATTTTAGGAGCAGCCCAAATGTTCATTCACTGACTTCTCTTCTGTTCCTGACTGGCTGAAACTGATTAAACTGGTGAAGGAAACTGAAACCACTGATTGCAGAATCCCTCGAGGCCAAACGAGGAAATTAAAATAAAACACAAAATACATAAACATGAGGAGAGCAGCAGGGATGGCTGAGCCAACTGTGATACTCTTCTTACAAACTATATGCAAATAACAATTTAATTTATAGTGAAATTAGATATTTTTTTTCATCCAGAGGGACAGAGGCTGACTGCAGTTTGCATGCTGAGTGTTTCTGAAATGTCGGTCTAAAAGGGCGATTAGACTCTTTGATAGGCCGTTTAGCTGTAATGTGATTGGATTTCTGTTTGAAGATGCAGGCGGTCACTCAGCACAATAAAGAGAGCAGATTTATTTTTCATCACCTGGAAAACAGTTCAAAAGCCCAAACGAAAAAGGCAGACAGAGACTGATCCAAAGGATGTGATTATTGATTATGTTTTATGACGTGAACAAATGAGCCCATTTCAGGCTTCCTCTGCAGTAGGTGGAGCAGCAAAGGAAGCAGAGAATTTTAAAAATAAGAACAGTGGATTATTTTTAGCCTGCCTCAGAGTGCCAAAGCATGTCTGCTGCTGTCTTCCCTCTCAGGAAATATGGAGGAGTAATTCAGGTCTGTCTCAGCTTCACTCAGGCAGAAAAAAAAAACAAAAATACTCTGAGCTGGAGGTTTCACGTCCTGAGACGAGGTGGTGTGATGTCACCACTGGTCCACTTCCTCGTTTAATCAACACAGAATAATTCAAATTAACATCAGTTAGACCTGGACTCAGTGTGACGTCACTTCTCACCTTTCCTAAAACCATGAACGCAACCTCACAGCAAGAGAAGCAGTGGCGTGTCCAGACTTTTTTTCACAGGGGCCCAAGTGGGGCACTCAGGGCGTTTTCACACCTGCCTTTAGTTCGGTTGAATCGAATCCTGGAGTGTTTACCCCCTTGGTGCAGTTTGTTTGGGAAGGTGTGAACACATCAATCGCACTCGGTTGCGGACCAAAACAACCGGTCCGAGACCCCGGTCTCAACTGCAGGGTGCATTGCCTGTTTTGGACTAAACCGGCCCCCTTAGCCAGCTTCTTATTTCAGAAGGATTAATGCACGCCTCCGCCTGAACTGTCTTGATGTGCATCATCGGTGACTCCAGTGCATCATGACATTATTTTCCAGCCTCAGTCTTGCCTCATTTTCAAACTGTACCGTTTGCCTACAGTGATTAGAGCAACCGACATAATACACAATGACCAGGACCAAGAGCAACCCGTGTAGCTTTACCTCCATTGTAAAATTAAAAAGTAGCGCTCTGGAGTCTGCTCTTCTTTGTTAACTTCAGGGAGTTTTCCATGAGGAAATTCCAACCAATTAGAGAGCAGTTTCCTGTGAATGCCGCCATGTGAACACAAACCAAACTCGAACACAAACCAGAGCAAACGAATCATAGGTGTGAAAACGCATTAAGTCATGCAGAGGTGGCCAGCAGGATCATTCTTTTATGATTTATTTGACTACTAAAATTACAATCTTAAATCTTAGTAAAATTGAAATATAAAGAGAACTTGCAATCATGACACAACCGAATGGGACAATAAAAGTGTTTTACAAAGCCTTAATCTTTAATTTTTTAAAGGTGCCAAAATAAAAGCAATGCAAAAAATACAAAACATGATATAAACTGCTGATCAAATCAAACTAAATTAACAAATAAAAACTTCAAAAGGTCAAAATTTACAAATTAGTTTCATGCAAATAAAGTCACGTCTGACAATCAGACAGTCCATCACACAGGGTGACACCTGGGGTGGTCAACCCCTGGACACGCCCCTGAAAAGAGGTACCTGTAAACTAAAGGTCACACAGCAGATTAATGGCATCTAAAAAAAAAAAGGTTAATTTCTCATTTCTGCTAATGTTCTGGTTCCTGAAGGACAGCAAAGCCAAAGGAAATGTGTTTACTTTTAGTTGAATTATTTCAACATGTTAAAAGAAATAGAGAGTTTAATCCTGCGTGGACAGTGGATTCATTCACTTTCACCGGCAAAAGCTGCTTGTCTGCTGGACTGATGTGTGAAGAAAAAACAAACTGGACTACATTTTATTTCATTCATTTTTTCATAAATATGAGCAATAGGCATAGCTCTGGGTTTAATTTGTTAGACCTACACAAGCACACTACACAGTTTTTCCTCTTCTTCATAAGGAATGTTTGTTATAACAGATATAAATAATCATTTATCTAGTAAACATATATTTTCTTTGTATAACTATATCTAAAACCATAGAAGCTGTGTTTTAAGCCTCCTTAAAATGTTATTTGGTTGCTGGTGGGTCAGGTTAGACGGCAGGAGTCAGTCAGGAGTTAATACAGTCCATCCCCTGGGGACCATGAATGTGTCAAATTACATGACAACCCTTCACATCCATCGCTGCATCCCTGCAGCTCACATGGCTAAAAACATGCGATGCATATTGATGACTGTGAGATTTTTTTTTTATACCAATTGGTCCCATGGATCCAGAGCCACTTCATCAAATCACAAGTGTCCTTGTAGCATATTGAGGTGAAATCTGCTCCTGATCATTACCCTCACCTCCTCGTACAGAACTTTAATTTATTCTCCACGGGTGACTCGAGTCATTTTGTTGGAAAACCTCTCAGCGTCACATTCAACTGGCTCAATAAAGATCCCTGAACGACTGCAGAGCTGCGCTTGTGAGAGAAAATGAGGTCACGAAGGTCACGGTGACTGTCGCCGCTGTAAATGTCTGATTGCAGGACTGATGAAGCTTCGCAGGTGACACGACGCTTTTAACTGGAGTGATGCGTGCGTTCACTGTGACCTCTGATTGGACGGAGTCTGAGTGTGTCATTACTTTTTAAGAAGTGCATTTTGATTGCTTTGATGATTACAGTCTGTGCAGTGAACGGATGATCCAGATGAAGGTGGAAAACAGGAGATATAATAGATGTAGAGTAAATGAAAAGGACCGTAGGACTGATTCTATTCACTGTGATGTGTCTGAAAATCATACAGCACGATGATAACTGGATTATACTGCAGATCTGTGACTAAAGGGTCCCTCTAGTGGCAAACACTCATACAGGGAGATTTAGCTATTAAATATATTTATATTAATATTAAAAATATAATATAAAATATATTTATCACTATCACTATCTTTTATCCTTCCTTTCATGAATGTACTGTATGCTTCAATTTTGATTAAGTCTCATGACTATATAATATATTTACGTACATTCAACTGCACATTCTGGACTTTCTGTATATAATGTAATATATACTGTAAAAATGAATTATGTTATATCAAATGTACACTGTATATACTGTCAATCTTAAATGTGTTATATATTATATTATATGCTATGTGCTCTGTATATAGTGTAAATATTTATACATTATCCCATAACTATAATCACTATCCTTTTACACAGAAATATTTGCATTGTTTTTTAATTCTATGTTTAATTTCTACAGGTCACATCTATATAACAAATAATAAAAATACATTTTATTCATCAAATAACTGTGTTTAATTAACAGATCATTAGCAATTAAAACACATTTTCTTCCTTTGTTATTTAGTACATAATGTTAATATTTATGATATTATTACTTATTTATTGTTTTTTTATTACTGTAATTTGTCTATGCTGCTGTGGTGGGTGAATTTCCTCTGATGGGGGATAAATATTAAAAAAACTACTTTGTTCTAATATAATCCAGCATATGTACATGTCATTATTACATGTATCGTTGTTACATATAAAACAGTTTGTTTATTCCTGCTTTTCCTTACCTCGTACTTGTTACATGTGTAATGAATCCTAATTATCCCAGTATTTGAAACATCAGTCCTAAAGCTGAGTGACAGAACTTAAACTGTTTCTTCTATTTAATAATTAGACATTAGCTCTGTGCTTGTTTTTGCTTCCTTTTGCCACAGAGGAAGGCTTTCTCCTCACCACAGTTCACCATCTTCCAGACTTTCATGGTGTGATCCAGGGCTCCACAGCGCTGCTGCTGGGCAGGACACACAGGAAGCCTGAGGCCCTTCGCTGGTCGTCCGCTCACCCACAACCACTCACCTGCCAGGAAGCGAAGTCCAACCCAGAGCTGGAGAAAATAACAACAATCACGCTGTCTGCATTATTATGATCATTTTAGATGATTTTACTTTACTTTTAGATGTAACTGACACTGCAGCCACCATAAATCCCTGATAACTTCAAGTTTATCCACAAACTTTATCTGCAGAAAATCTCCAAAGTAAACTCTCCAAATTGGACGAGATGCAAAATTAAAGGAACATTTCTGATGAGATAAACTCATTTATTTACTAATTCAGTTTTAAGACTAGAATTTGAGTTGTCTCCATGTGTTTATCTATTAAATGATATCATTAACTGCCTCCTAGATCCAAAGACATGTAGATTAGTGGTCATTATAACATACTTTGACAAGACATGGACACTTCTCTGGAACAATTAATCTCCACCAACACTCAACATGTTTCTGACCCAAATATCATAATTCCTTCCCCTGGAAAAAATAACACAGGAGTGGTTTAATCAGAAAAAAATACATCCTATAATATATAATATAATCATTCGTTTTGGGATGTGATTTTTTTATTTTTGATGTTGTTTATTTCTGTTTTTTTCATTTGTTTTCATTTCCTTTTTGCACACATTTTGTTTCCCTCATATGTATGTGCACAGGAGGGACCGGGGTGAAAATGAGGACAGTTATCAATGAAAATTGTTGGAAATATTCGTGAAATTGAAAGAAAATAAAAAGATGGAAATTACATCCCTGATATGTCCAATCAAACTAAGCTGGATTCGTTTTAATATGTGTTTTTCATCAATTCAGAAGCTCATTTTTGTACTTATCAAACAAATAATGTGTTAATTCATGACCTTTATCTCTGTTAGAATAAAGCCAGGCTCGCTGTTTCCCCTTGTTGTCTTTGTGCTAAGCTAAGCAGAAAAAGCTCAAACCTCTTTACTGTTTTCCAGCAGTTTCTTGGCCTCCTCATCCAGCAGCATGCTGTCCACCTTCAGCAGGCTGACCAGGTCCAGCCTGATGCCGCTATCAGTCTGCAGCTCTCTGCAGTGCTGCAAGGCCTCTTCCCATGTCTTCTTCTCCAGGACCAGGGTCACATGTTCACCACACAGGAAGGGATGAGTCTCAGCGCAGTCTTTACTTTTCCATTCTAAGTGTGACTGATGCTTCAAAGCACAGTGCTTATTAGTTTGAGGTTCACCTGCAGGAACAAAGAGAGACTGACATCACATGAAGAAGACAGAGTTCTACTAAGCCACAACTGTTTCTGGCTTTTAACAGTCGAGCAACTGAAGAATTTTGTGACATTTATATATATATATATATATATATATATATACATAGGATATACAGAGGTGAACAAATCTGTCTCCTTCAAAGCAAACATTTATTCTATTTTTAATATTTTACTATATAAACTGTGATTGGGTGCTTTTGGCTGGGTGCCCTAGGACCCCTGTATACTGATTATGACCATCCGGAACATATTTATCGATGCCTACATTTTATTCTTGTACTTCCTGTTTTACTATTTTTCCCAAAAGCTTCATTAAATGAAATCCAAACATACAGAGCTAAATAAATACATCAGACCTCCTGTCCTGTTTGTCTCAAAGAGCCTCCAGCATCATTTCAGAGCTTTAATTCAACTTTTTCTTCCTCACTGAGTTCACTACTCTTCACCATTTTGATCAGGAGTGAGAAATTTAAACTGAATTCACCTTTTTAGACCCAAATTTAATCCAGAACACTGGAATTCACTGAGAAGACAGAAATGAATCCAGAATAACAAACAAACATAAAACGGTAAATTAAAAAAAAAATCATAGACAACAACAATAATTATATTTTAGCATTAAATATACAATTTTGATGACAGAGCTTATACATACTGGTGGATTAGTCATTACAAAAACATAAAAATATATTTTGGTAATCAGTAATGGTAAACACCTTACCCTGATGGTAGATAATTATAAATTTGCAAAGCTCTGTATCTTCTATATGAAACTTAGCTGCACATATTCTTATTAAAACATTTTCACACATGATCGTGCCGAAATAAACTTTATACACCAACTGCCACTGCGCTGTCGAAGGGACAGATACAGGAAATCATTCCTGCCACACACCATCACACATCCTGATACTACAATATTATACACTGTTCATTTTCATTTGCATTTTTTATAGTAAAATTCATCTGTATTCATCTGTTCATCTCCACTACACCCGACTGTCTGTTTATTTGCACATTGACTATCATCACAAGCCATAATTATTTATCAGGTTACACATTTTTATTTTATGCTTTCAATACTGCTCTTCTGTATTATAACTTAATGGTAAATAATTGTAATATTTTTCTGTTATATTTTATATCCTCTTATTTGTACTGTGATTGCATTTCTTGCTGCTGCTACACAGTAATTTCCCAAGTTGGGATCAATAAAGTAATTCTATTCTATTCTATTGTCAAAAATAAGCTTCATAGCTATGACACGCTCTCATAACCATTAATACTTTCAGTCATCCTGTGCAGTGTGATTAATTATTATGCTTTATCAAGAGCCTGCAGTAACATTAGCGGCTCTATTGAGCTGCACCTCCTCACAACTTGTGCATTTACTTAAATCTGATCAATCTGAACATTTACAGTGCAGATGGAATACCATCAGTTTTGTAGGTGCTCGATCATAAACTGTTAGAATATATTGAATATTATTGACCTGCTTATTAATTGATAAAGGATCACCAGAGTTACAGTTCATCCAGTGTCCAGCAGTAATATTTTAGTCAAAATGGTGACTTCATGATCATGATCGTCTGCACATAATGTTGTCCTCAACCAAGTCATGATCCCCCCCGCAAATAATCAGGTTTGTGTTTACGACCTCCTCCTGCCCGCTGTGTTTCTATCGTAAATACTGTGATTAATAAGTTGATCTACATGACAGTTGCTTTTTAGATAGCACGTTGAATCAAGTATATGTTTTGGCTATATTATAGCATGTCAAAATGTGGAAAAATGTCACAGTACAGTATGTCTATACGTCAGTACTGAGGTAAATTAGATTACTGGTACTGGTGATGTTATGTGAAAGTCTGAAATACCTTTTTTTTTCTTTCTTTATCTGTGATAGATATGAGATATTTCAATGGATGGATAAGACTGTGACCTGCTGGACGTCCTGTAGAGGAAGAGTCTGGGATCACCAAACTCTAGCTCATGTTACCATGGATATCTGGACCAATATCCATGGCAACGCAGCCCGTATTTGTCGAAACATTTCACCTCATGTGGCCTGATAGGTGTCAGAGATAGATCAAACATCTGAAAGTATGAAGAATTAAATGGCATTTTAAAAGCTCAGGATGTTTCCTCACCTGAATCCCAGGGAGTGAACGAAGGACTCTCATCTCCGTTGGACCATCTCCACTTCCAGAAGACCACCAGCCACCGTGTGCAACGCAGACCGATCCAGCCTTCGTGCGGGGTCAGCCTCTGGGCCTCCTTAAGGTTTCTGATGGTGACCAAGTCTCCGTGATGCTCTCTGCAGTATCTCTGAGCATCAGTCCAGGTTTCCAGATCAGAGATCGGGACGATATTTAACAGGTTCACGGAAATCGCCGAGCACCGAGGAGCAGAGAGGACGAAGAAGACAAGAGGGACGAGGTGAAGACTGGGGACGTTTCCCTCCATGATAAGTCTGTTATTTTAATAACAAAACTCACTTTATCCATCCAGTCATTCAGCAAAGCAAAACATTAAGTCAGTTCATTACCTGGTGAGTCTGATGAACCCTCGCTCCAACAACAGGAAGCTCAGTTGTATTTTGGACCTCTGGTCACAAACACAGCAAGTATCAGAGACCTGATTTCCTCCTAAATCGACCAATCAGAGCGGTCCGAGTCACCTGAGCATCGTAACACACAAATGTTTCCTGCTCAGCAGTCAAATGTCTGCAGCGACGCAGAGCAGAACGACCACGACGGCATTAAAGTCCGAAGTTCTCATCGACAGAAGCATCTTCTTTAGTTTGCATTTCGCATCAAACTGAGCTCCATTTGCATGTCATTTTGCTTTTTGTTTGTTTTGATAAACAAAATATAGATGAGAAACTCTAATGGTTTGTGAGTTTTGCATTCAGCTGCAAAACAGGAAGTGATGTTAAAGTTTGTGTTCCTGGAGCTTTGAACAACCACAGCACAGATGAAAAGGTCTTCATCCCAAAGAAAAAAAAAACAATTATGCAATTTTACCAAGAGATGTCTGACATTTTCACACAAAATAATAATTAGTACTGAACAATTACAGCTGACAGTCACTTCTGTGCAATATCTGCCGTTTATTGTGTTTTTTTTAATTTATTGTGTTTTTAACCTGTTTTTTTCTGTATGTATCCACCTTTTTATTTCTGCAGTGACTGGCTAATGAGCTTTGCATTAAAAATAGCAAATAAAGCTTCTTCACTCTTGAAAATAAACATTTAAGCATGTATTTTCCTTTTCCCAGCTCTGACTGTTACTCGTCAACAGTCCTCACAACCATGTCAATCCTTTGGCTTTGACTGTTTCGACAAAAATCTATTTTTCTTTGTCTCTCAAAAGCAGCAGAAATCACAAACCCATGTTCTTTGAACGGAGGCTTTCACATTTATTACAGTAACACTGATTTATTTCAGCATCACTTTTTGGGCGAAACACAAACTGATAAATTGTAGCCAAATGCAGAAGCTACTCAAAGTAGACGCCATTCACAACAACAGCTCAGGTTTCTACTCTATCTGCTCATCAACTGTCCAATAAAAGTCCAGCTGAGGCAAACAAACACGTGTTGACGCTCAGCTTCCCCTCAGCGCTCTCGCTAAATCCTCCTCTAAACTCAGACGCTGAGCTGAAGCAGCTCTGGCCTGTTTGCACGGCGGCAGGCGGCACGTCGTCGTGGTTTTAGGAAGTGATGGACACCATGTTGTTCGGACTCAGGATCTCGATCCAGTAACCATCTGGGTCCTGAATGAAGGCCAAGCCTTTCATTTTACCTGAGGGGGGAAACAGGAGGAGTTAATACTGTAAGAATAACTGCTCTGATCATGTAAAATTAAAATTTTGATATAAAATGTACTGAGCCAGCGTTTTCAATTTACATAAGTACATTATTCAGCACATTAGGGAACAAAACAATCATTGTTTTGTGAGTTTTTACTCTTACAGTGAAGTGATTTAAGTCTTTGTAGATTTATTATAATAAATAATAACAGAATGAGGCCTGTTTTCACCTTAACTCTGGTATCTTTTAACACTTCCTGCCCGTCGCAATAATTTGAATGTAATGGAGGCTTTTCTTTCATGAATAAACAGATTCAACCTGATTTTAATTTAAATTATTGCTTTGATGTTTGGGAGCGTAAAGTAACTGTGAAAAAGAAGTGGAGAAACAAAGGATAACTCACTGAGTGTCAGCCGTTTTATAAAACAAAAAGTCCCTTCTACCAGCCTTTTTGTCCATTTTGAGTCATATTTCTAGACCCACAGAATATTTTGTACTATGACTCTGAAAACACTGAATAGCTCAAATGAAAGAAGAGACTCTCTATTTCATCATGAAAAAAATGTTTGTTTTTATCTTGTTCCATTCTTGTTTTATCAGAGGTAGAGTAGAGGACACTTTCACCAAAATCACCACTTTTTGTCCAGATTCTGTTTGTTTTGCTCTCTAATCTCGATCGTCTCCACTTCCTGTTTTGATCTTTGTGGTGTATACGTCTCTTTATGCTCTGACTACATCTCCCAGAAGCCCCAAAATTACTCACAGGCAGCGGGAGACCACGATCGGCGACCCGCTGCAGAAAAAAACACTTTGACAGCGAAATACGTCAATGGCACTCAAAGAGTTAATGGTGAAAAAATAAACCAAAAAAAAGTAGAGTTACCTCCTTTTAGTTAATAATTTTGGCCTGAGTCAACTCCTTCTTTAGTTGTTAAGCATTTTTAACGATAAATGACTTCTAAGAATTGTCTGAGCACCTTTCTGTTTGAGCCAACATTGAGTACGAGTGTCAGTCCTTTAAAAATATCTTTGATGGAGGACAAACCTTCTGAAAAGGCGGCTCAGTTTTTATGTATTGAAGCCGTGTGCGACCCTCAGATTCACTAAGGCCTCACATCTTACCGTCATCTGGCTTCTTCACAAATGTGACTCCTTGCTCTTCAAACAGCTTGCAGGCAGCGTAGACGTCAGGAACTGCAATTCCAATGTGTCCTGTCAAACAAACAGACGGTTCACACCTGAGCTACAGAGTTTGTTCCAGTGAGCCGTCAAATGCTAACACGACATATCTATCAATGCATATTATATTATTACACTGCTACAGATTCATATCGTATTATCTTTACATGTTGTTATATATTATAAATACATATCTTTCTGCGCCTTACTACTGCAAATAGTGTCTTATTTTTTGCATAACTTTGTCTTTTCTACTTTATTTTTTAGCTTGACTACTTTGATTGATTGATATTAGATTGATTTTTGTTTTGATTCCAAGTTTCATTCAATATGATTATATCTACGTTTCTAATATTATTCAGAAATTCAGGGTTTGCTGATTTCAAACCAAAAACTGAAGCGCATAAGCCCTGAATGTTCCAGCTACTTATCGAAAAAGATGCTATTTCCGTTACCTTAACAGATTAGTGTACCACTAAAAAAATAACGTGGTGATGGATTATTCAGATTATTGTTCTATACTCTATTAAATCAGTAATTTAGTATAGAGTAGTGTTGTGATGTCTCTTATCTGCTTTAGACTCAGTTCAGACTCTCTCTGGCAAAAGAGGATAACGTTACTCTGCAGTGCACGTACTGTACCATTAACAATAGAGTCATTACAAATAAGTGCATAACATTATCTTCAAATGAGCCTTGTGCTCACAGAATGCTGAATGTCTCCTGATAGAACGTTACCTGCAGCGCTCCGTCTGTTAACATGGCCCTGTAGCGTTAGCACAGTGCTAACTGAGGACTGCTTTGTAAACATGGGCACATACAAATTATGTTTGGCTACACAGCTGAAGATGAAGCATGGATCTGTACCAACTTCCTGGGACACAGCTACAGGCGTGGAAGCTGTAAGTTAATCCATTTTGTGTTGATTTACTGTGTGGCTCTACTTAGCGTGATACAGAAGTCCTCTGGTAGCTGCAGTGCAAACGTTACAGGGACATGATTCGAGGCTATCACCTCCTCCAGACACACTACTGTTACACTACCTTTATAAAGTGAATTTTACATAATAGGTGACCTTTAAAAAGTTTGTCTTTGGTGACAACAAAGTGTTGAACGTAGCAGCCATATTGTTGCACCTTTTATTTCTTCTTAGTTGTCACTGTATTATCTTATGTTTTCAAACTCACTTGGTAATAAATGTGCTTCAGATTCTGTCTGAACTTGTAAATCTCACTTTTAAATTTCCTGTCTGTGTGTAAAACATGGAGGCCATCTCACCAAAGCCGCGTGGATCTGAGTTTCCACTGTGATAAGACTGACTCTCGTCAGCCTCAGAGCCCCAGTTACTGAAACACAGGAGGACGAATGTGAGGAGGCGAGAGGGCAAATGAAGAAGAGGAAAGAGAGGAAGGCACATGTGCTCGAGCCTCACTGTGTCAGCTCGATGGTGGCTCTTCTGGAGAACGTCCAGGCCGTCTTCTCCTGCACCTCTGTGGGAATTTCCTTTTTGTCCTCGTAGCCCAAGAAGAAAAGAGAGAAGCGCATGGAGGGGAAGTCAAACTTCTGCAGGAGCCTGGAAGATTTTAAAAGCAGGCTTTAGTCAACAAGATGCACACAGAAAAAATAAGACCATCAGCGCAGGGACCGTCTACAAAGTGCAACACCAGAACGAAAAATGACTGTAGCATCACCACATTCAGCTCAGACACATTTCCTCTAATGCTGCTGAAAGTACAACACTGATAATACACATAAAGTGATTTTATGTAATTTTTATGAATCATTGTTTGATTATTATGGGAATAATATTCAATAACTTATACAGTATGAACTGTAGCATCACCACATTCAGCTCAGACACATCTCAGCTCATGTTGTTGATATTAAAACACTAATTTTGACAAAATAAAGTATTAGGTAGCGTTAAATAAACTGTTTAATAAAAGATATAGTGGTAAATGACTGTTTGCCCAGTCATATATTTTTATCATTTTAGTTTTCTTAAAAGTAATGTGAAAATATTGTCTCGTCCTCGTGAACCCAGTATCGCTTATCGTCTCATCTTGTGAGCTGAGTGTATCCTCACCCTCTAATATATATGTGTGAATATACGTACATATATACAATGCATTTTAAATTTCTCAGTGATCGATACATATCGTATCGTGAAGTCCGTGGCAATACCCACCCTTAGTCAATCTGTCTGTACTGTTTTGATGAATGAAAAATGAATATTCCTGCTAGAAATGAACTGTCCCATCATGCTCTCACTGGATGCTGGGAAGGACTCCTGGCTCTATAGGAACAATCCATTAGAATTGGAAATGATGATTAATTGAACTGAAGCCCGTACTACATACTCACGTCATGCCGAGGATTCTGGTGTAAAAATCCAAAGATTTAACGGGATCTTTAACGCGCAGCATCGTCTGCTGCATCATGAAGTCCTAAAAGACACAAACACAATAAAAGAGCTTTAAATGCAACACTGAGAGTCAACGCAATGACTGCAGGATGGTTATAATTTATCTAAAATTCAGTAATGCAAACAGTAATGCAAATTTGTATGTTTCATTTGACTGACACTGATTAAACATTATTTAAAACTGCTCTTCCCTACAGGAGAAACAACTAATTTAAATGGAAACGCTGCTGATAACTTCATAGATGAGCCACAGACTCAGCAGATTACTAAGAGGCTGAAACTGAGGCCGTCCATCAGCCAATACAAGAAAATAAAGATAGCTGAACACAAACTAAAATACACTGAACATACATATAAGGAAGATTAACACTGATTTCTATCAGTAATCTTTTCAATTTTGTTCCATTGTGCTGCAGACATTAGTTGTATTACATTAAACAAAACACTTAAAGGAGCCATTTTAAAAGTCAATTTAATATTTTTTAAGACATTTTAAGACCTCAACAAATATGCAAAATATCATAACAATTTCTTTGGTAGAAAATAGTCAATTTATTGTAGGGCAAACATAGAGTTTTTTTCAGTCCGATGCCAATATCAGTATTTAGTGGAAAAAAAAAAAAAACTGATAACCGATTAGTCCCCGATAATAATTTTCTATGAATTTTTTCAGCCCTTTAACACTTGCAAAAATGATATAAATTGACACAAAGTGAACTTTGTGAACAAAATTACATAAAGTCAGAGTGCTGTGTTTTCCAATTAGCATTAAATGCTCCATCTGAAAATACCTACAGCAAATTTAAGAAAATTTAAGACCTTAGTTACCTGGATTTGAATTTAAGGCATTTTAAGACTTTTTAAGGAACTGCAGGAACCCTGATAATATCATATGATTTTCCTGTTAAAGGCTTTGAGGAGACATTTGTTCACAGGACAGATTTCTGCTCCAGCAGAGGAAAATCTGAGTCCTGACACTCAGCTGTGAAAAAGGGATTTCAGCCAAACTGCACCTCTGTGTGATGAAGGCATGTAAACCAGCACATGTGTGTGAGCTCTGCATCAGCCAGTAGCAGCAGCACACTGAACAGATCATGACTGCTGGGATACAGTTCATTTACTTCCTAGTTTTTAATGCAAAAACCACGCCATGACGGTCTGATGATGATGTCCTTAAAATGTAAAATACTACACCAGGGTCCATTTCACTGAGGTGACTGGAGTCCTGCAGGATCATCACGCTCATAGATGGATCAGAACTGAAATATGATGTGTGTTTTGGACATGTGTCAGAGTAATTTAACATAGTATTGTATGCATGCACGAAAACCAAACTACTGCTCTCTGTGTTTCATAGTCAACGCCTTCTGTGGTCAGCGTCTGTCCGTCTCTTTCCTGTCCTCTTCCTCCAAACATGTTAAAAATGTTCAGTTTACCAAAAAAAAAAAGATATGAACTCCCTAAACCCTGCTTTTTTGTCACCTTCTAGCTAAAATCCTCCAGGCAGAGCTTCTAAACTTTAAGCTGCGTAATGAGACGAAAGCAGAGCAGATCTGACTGTGTGGAAATAAATCAGAGCAAACAACATTTCTCCAGTATTACTTAGTCTCCTTTATATCTCAGGTCAGGCTTGAACTTTGATCTGTGGTCACATTTTAACTGATCAACTTTACATAAGAAATGCTTGCAGAAACAAAGTGAACGTCCAGTGATACTGACCCGTATAGACTGTTTGAATTAGTGTATATTAAATTTCAGTTCAGAAGAGCTTTATCGGCATGGGAAACATAGCTTAACTTTGACAAATAAAGCAAGAAATAAAATTAAAAATATATATAAGTAAAGCTGTAGGCTACTAGAATACAAAACTGTGAGCACAGAGCTGCTGTGTAACCTTGATAAAAAAAAAATATAATCACTAATAAAGTAAAATACAACCTAAAAACACAAATAGTTTTGTTTAAATACATATTAATGTATAAGATAAAAATAAAAATTAAACAGTGGATCTTTTTTTAAAAATATAAATATTTAAAAAAGGTGCTATTAGAAGAAATGATGCAGAAATGGTGAAAACTAACCACTAAATATTCATTTTGGACTTACTAGCAGTTTTAAATGACTTACTAAGGATTTAATTTGTATTTTAATTGTATTAAATTTTAAGAAAGGCGATTCTTTTGTTCAGCACCTTACTGTGAAGCTTTTTTCTTAAATATTCATCAACAGAAAAATTTAACAATGACACCTTTAAAGACATTTTTCTGATAATTACCTCACTGTACTTCACTGGTAGTGGAGTATTTCTACACTGTGGTATTTCTACTTTTACTTCGGTACATGATCTTAGTATTTTTCTCTGCCAGCAGCTTATTATTCCCAGTCCTGCCTGTGAATATTATGCTCTGGCCGCACCTTCATACCATCTTACTTGTGAGTAACGTTAGGAGCAGACTCGCTAAAACTTAGTTGTACAGTTAAGCTAGCTAAATGTACACTTAGCAGCTGTAGATAAGTTACCTGTAGTGAAACTGGAATTAAGCACTCAGTGAAATAAGTATTTAAGGTGATATAACCGCCTGTCACTGGAGGACCAAACATTTTGTGTCGGAATCCGCAGAATGTGGAGAACCTGTCTGTCTGTCTGTCTGTCTGTCTCGGAGCCGTTGGCCTGCTGGCTTCAAACTGTCCGGCAGAAGTTTAGCTCAACTTCCAGAGCGACGACAGCCATCTTACCTTGGTGATGGGGTCTCCATCTTTACAGGCGGACGCCGCCATCTCGTCTGACAGACCTTTGTCACTCATTTTTGGCTGAAGACTCCTCAAAGCTGGACCGCAGCTCGACTGAGCGGAGTGACAGGGAGCGGTACCAGGGCGGAACCAAGAGCGGAACTACGAGGGGAAACTTTAAGGCAAACACCTTCCGGTGCCAGCTTTCAAAATAAAAGCCACTTTGACCGTTGCCTGCTGTAATTTCAATATTTTGGTGGGATTTGTTCTGAAAAAAATTATTATTCCACCACTCAGTGTAAGGTGTTTGCCTAAATTAATACCATTACTGATTACGATTATGTATTGAGGGATCAATAGAGGAATTCTTCTTCTTCTTCTACCAAAATATTTTATAAACAGGTGAATTCAGTTTAACAGTTTCCTCATTCCTGTTCAAAATGGTGAGAATAAGATGTAGGCATCGATTAATATATTCAGGATGATTGTAAAAACCTATCCTGTATTATGTAGTACGTTTAAAAAAAAAAAAAAAAAAGACCAGTATACAGGGGTCCTAGGGGACCCAGTCAAAAGCACCCAATCGCAGCTTATATAGTTAAATATTAAAAATACAATAAATATATAGATCAAATGTTTGCCAGGGTCCTAATTTAAAGTATCACTTGCTCCCAGAAAGATAGATTTCCTCATGTGAGCTATTTCTGTTTTGCACAACATGCAAATTATATTTTTTTTTAATTACATAAATAACACTGTTTTGAGAATACATAATGTGAATTCTTGCTATGATGGTTGTTTCTAACAGTAGTTTTTTTCATGGGGGCTCCTGTCCCTAGTCCTGAAACACGTTGCCAGGGTGAGGGTCAAGATGTGCCGTAAATGCATCACTATGGCCCTCACCCCTGTGGTTACACAACACTTTAAAAACAGGAGGATGATCTAAACCTCCCTCTCATAAAGTAACAACACCTGCATTCAGCATCTAGTCTGAAACACTCCTTAAATCTCCTCTTTTGTGCATGCAGGGATATTTCCAGGCTGCCTCCTCCTGTTGTCAGACTGACATTTTCAGATGTAACCTCTGATTTCAGCATTTCACTCATCACATAAATGTGGAAATTACCTGAGACACTACAACTACATCCTCTCCCCTATCCTGTGTCACACTGAACTCTGTGGTCCAGCTTTCTGTTTTTAACACAAGCAATACCTCCACTAATTTTATTTTGAAAATAAAGACTGGAAGTCATTTCCTGGCAAGTCAAGGCTCAATGTTATTATGTAACCAGCAAAGCAAATATGGAAAATCATGATAAGCCATTTTTAGACACTGGTATCCAGAGTGTGGTGTGGGGACCCACAGAGGTCCACGAGGGGCTCCATAGAAAAAAGGGAAATTATTTTCACCATTATTTCATCAGTAACATGATGACAGGATGTATGACTATTTATCATGGGTGTCACACTTCCTGTAATAATTGTCCTCTAGGGATTCAACCAGCCATTATTTTCTTAGTCAATTATCTGTTGATAATATTCTTAATTATTTTATTACATATTTGGCCTATAAAATGATGAATAAATAAGTCATTGTGTTTCCAAAAGCTCAAGATAACATCCACAAAGGCATTGTTTTGTCCAAAAGTCATAAATATTCAGTTTACTGCCACAGAGGAGCAAAGAAACCAGAGAAAATTCACATTTAAGAAGCTGCTGAGAATCAGAGAATTTTCACTTTTCTTCTAACAGATTAATCTCAACGGGCAAATTATTTGCAGATAATCCAAAAATCACACAGGACATTTTGCCATGGAAATTAGTTTATTATAGACAAGTTGTAGAGTTCTTAACCAGGAGAGTAGTGACAGAAGACTACACCGTTGACTATGAACCACATAGATTTGCTCACAGCTTTATGTTGTTCGGCTCTGGTGGATCTGAGGAGGGCTGATGAAGCTGTGGGGGCAACAACCAAACTACAAGCCTGAGTACCTGCAGAGTTCCTGAGACAGTTTGGCTGCAAGACATGGACTGTTGGCAGGATTTGTTCTTTTGTAGAGTGTTCCCAGGTTTAAAAAGGTGCTGACAGATGACAGAAACTAAAATCTGACGTTTTTTTTGACAGTGTTAAGTAGGGACTTACAAAAAAAAAATGACACCTGGAAGGAAAGGGGATATCTAACATGCTGCCTGGTTTCTGTTGGTGCTTCCTGTCCTAAAACGAACCACTGCAGGACAGCGAGTGCTCTTCAGGCATGGCTTTCTGAGAGGAATCAGACACATGACAACCATTTTCTTCCATAACAGACTTCTGAGAGTAACAGTTTCTCTCACCTACACTTTGTTACAGCTGCATTATGACATGTTAACATGTTAAAATAAAAAAGAAGACACTGTAAATCCCACAGTCCAGTCACCCCATGCTGATACCACCACATATACTCATAATATATAAATGAGAAGATGATGTTCATCCAGCAGAGCAGCTGCTCAGTAGCTGCGTCCAAACAGGGTGTAGTACTGAGCGGGCTCCTTGCCGCTGACGCACATCTGGCCGGGCTGCAGCGTCTTCAGGGGAGAGAAGGGGATGCAGAGGCTCTTTGCTCCCATGGACGGAGCTCCAGGCTCCAGGTCCTGGTCCCTACAGGACAACCAAGCACAACGACGTCTTTACTGATTCAAATTAAAGCATTATCATTAAAATTCAACATTCTGTAATTTCCAAAACCTGATTATGACTGTTATTTACAAATAACCCTGATGGAAAATCCTGAATATGCGCATCTGAAATGAAAAAGTGAATTCTTTTCCATCCAGCGAACACGTGAATGTGGCTCTGCGTTTATTGAAAAACTATAAAACTGGCTTTTGCTTGCTTCATTCACTCAACAGATTCCAAGCCAGCAAGGTAACAAAAACAAGCCTACCCAACAGCATGATGCAGTGAGGAGAGGTTTGTTTCTTTTGAGTGGTGGATCCTTACAGACTAAAAGAATATAAATAACTGAGGAATGGATCCATATGCAAACTTAATGACTGTTTTTTTAAGCTGGTATATCTGAATTAATTATACTTGGGAGCTCACGGTTTGTATGAAAATTAAAACTGAATTATAGAGAATCTAATAATGCTTGGCCTCTAATAAACCTTTAATTTGTCAAAACATACAGACACACCCGGTGAGCAAAAGGCTCTCTAACTGAGGCTCTGCTTTCACATGAGGTCTGACGCTCTTCTGTTCAGATCTTAATGGAGCTACAGTACTTAAGCATTATTTTCTCTCCTGAGCGAAGCATCAACTCTCATCGTTTGACGTACTTGGCAGTGGTTTTCTTGATCCAATCTTCGCACTCTATTCCTCCACAGAACGGGATCTGGACAATCTATCAAGCAAAATAAATGTATAATGAATAATTCACTCAGGTCAGAGCAGCAGAGAATGTTTTGAGATACATTTTGTTGTTTCCTCACCTTTCCCTGGTCCAGCTCTTTCTGGAACTGATCCATTGTGTCTGCAGACACCATGTTCTTCTTCAGGTCATCTGTAGCTCTGACAAACACACATATAACACACTTTAAATCAATCTATGAATCACCTGTCACTGCCCGTGGGCATCATTTCTAACATGATGTGCCTGGAAAACAGGCTGATGTTTAAGTTAGAGTCTCTGTGTATCTATTCTATGGAGAAGTCATCTGACTCTGATGTGTGGAGCATCTCACTTGTTGAACAGGCAGGTCTGGATGTCCTCCAACATGGCGGGCAGCTTCTTCTCCACCTCGGCCTCTGGAATTGTCGCCTTGGCGCCCGAGTCTCTCCTCACGGCGACACACTGGCGCTGCTGCATGTCTTTAGGACCCACCTCCAGACGGATCGGGACTCCCTGGAAAAGAGACAGACGGTGTCATTATCAACGCTTCACAACAACCTGATCTGTTGTTTTCTTTTTATCTTTCCTACTGTTGGATTTATGCCACACATTGACTACCACAGCTGTGTCGTCATATGCTCCTGACCTTGAGTTCCCAGTGGTTGAACTTCCACCCTGGGGAGTAGTTGTCTCGGAGGTCAGTCTTGACCCTGATGCCGGCCGCCTGAAGCCTCCTCAGATATTCAGAGCACTGGGTCAGCAGCGCCTCCTTCTCCTGCTCTGGCAGGGATGCAGTGATCCCACATGGGATGATGACCACCTGGAAAAAGGAAGAGAAATGTGATCCATGTAGGGCTTCATTTAAAATATTAACTGTATTTCCACGTCAGTGTGTGAGAACATGTGGGTGTCTACCTGCAGGGAGGCCACTCTGGGTGGCAGCACGAGCCCCATGTTGTCTCCGTGGACCATGGTCAGGACCCCGATGGTCCTGGTCGTGATTCCCCAGGAGTTCTGGAAAGCCAGCTGTTTCTCACCCGGCTTCTTCGGATCCTCAAACACAATCTCAAACATCTTGGCAAAGTTCTGACCGAGATGGTGAGATGTAGCTCCCTGAGGAAGCACAAAGCAACACCAGAGGAAAGGTGAGGAATCACAGGAAACAGACGTAACGTTACGCTGACCTCAGTGTGAAAGCATCAAGTGATCCACTGTCCGAATGTACCTGAATGGCTCGGCCGCTGGCAGAGATGAACGCCTCCACAGTGGTGGTGTAATCTCCTCCTGCAAACTTCTCTTTCTCCGTCTTCCTCCCCTTCACCACAGGGATCGCCATCAGCTCTTCATACACCCTGGCGTACAGATCCAGGATCTGAAGCACCTACAGATACATCAAGTGTGAAGAACACAGACTTATAGGTCTGCACAATAGAGCACAGTTAAAGGTGCAGTGCGTAGGGTTTGCAAAACAGATTCTCTAATACATTTGTTTGCATGCAACATGCAGAGGAGCGATTGTGGTGGCTGTTACCTCCTCAGCTGCCTCCTCTTTGGAGGCGTAGGCTGTATGTCCCTCCTGCCACAGGAACTCTCTTGTCCTCAGGAAGGGCTGGGGGTGTTTGAACTCCCATCTCTGGAGGGAGGAGAAAGAGGTGAGTGCTATTTTTCTGTGTCAAAGTGCTTTAACAAGCCTGTGAGTGGATACTGACCACAACGTTACACCACTGGTTGAGTTTGATTGGCAGGTCTCTGTGGGACTGGACCCATTTAGCGTAGGCGGGGTACATCACTGAAGCAAAGCGAAACAGACCACAGGTTCATAGACGCATGGCAGATCAGAAAAACAAAGCGGCCGCTGCTATAAAACATGATAAAAGTTTCAAAAACTGTTAAGTCAGCGCAGAGGGTCAGACCTGTCTCACTGGTGGGTCTGACAGCAATGGGCTCTGCCAGCTCAGTCGATCCTGATCGGGTTACCCAGGCAACCTGACGAAGATGCCAACATCACCATGAAATGATTATTAGCGCTGTACAGTCATATTCACTGTGCAGTGACTCATTTCTTCTTCTTTTCTGTATTGGACCCATGGCAGGTCTTCTTACCTCTGGAGCGAAGTCTTCGATGTGGGTTTTTTCCTTCTCCAGTGCAGCCTGAGAGACGAACATGGGGAAGTAGCAGTTCTCCACTCCCATTTTCTTGATCTCCCGGTTGAAGAACTCCTGAATGGCCTCCCAGATGGAGTAAGCCCAGGGTCGCAGCACATAGCAGCCGCTAACGTCGTAGTACTCAATCATCTCCGATTTAGTGATGACCTGCAAAATCAGAAAAGACAGGCGTCTGTTTAAAATGCCTTAAATAGAGGTAGAAATGTGTTATACTAGAGTAAAGGAGGCCTGTGTCTCTGACACTGTCATTGATAAATGACAATAAGGATCTACGGGTTTAACTCACCTGAGAGTACCAGTCAGACAAGTTCTCCTCTTTCTTTGCCTCCAAGCCCAACCTGTCAGGAGAAAAGAACTGATTCAGTGGATTTAGTGAGATGCAAAGCTGTTTTATTACTGATGCACTGAAAGAACGATCTGTCCAATCTGGGAAAATCCTACAAACACAACATGTCAGGCCATATGTGGATAGTTAGTCCAGGTGCATGTTAGGGCTGTTCAGACTGTCTTTTCTTTTCAAGAACTGATTTGATGTTACTGTGGTTATAAAAATCACATTTATGGTGCTCTTATTTTACTGCTAGTTAATACAGGTGTGCTTCTCTTAGTGTTCAATAAGCTGGAGAGCAAAGTGTTTTTGACTTTTTGCTCTCTAGGTTACAAAAAAAGCAAATATAGACTGAAGCAGAATAAAACATGGTTGAATTTTAGAAGAGCCCAAGAGAGAAAAGTGCATTAACACAATTTAAAGTAAACACACAACCATTCCCAGCCCAGCAAACCATGCAGAGATCACATCAGCAGCTATGAAACCAGCTGCTAATTAAAATGAATAAAGCTGCACCATCATAATCTCCATAATTCTTTATCTGAGGAGCAGAAGTTGTTATTGTCCTTTTTGCATCTTAAATCAAAACATTTTCAGCAGGTCCTCAGGGTTTTAGGGTGCTGATGTGTTCAACATTTACGATGATTTATACCATGCAGAAAATAGATTTATCTAGATCTATGTATGAATATTAGTCGTGCAGCACTATCGTAGAGCGATCTAATTTCAGCCTGGCTGCCAGCACACGACAAGCACTCATCAAGCAGATGAAAAACACACCAACCATTTAAAACTCACCCAATCTGAATACAAATAAAGCTTCAGCTGTTAAGCAGCCATAGCAGATGGTACGATCCATCTTCAGTGTCCAACTATGAAATCAAAGTTATGTTCCTTTGCCCCCACAATGAGCCCCCGCTCCAGTATTTAAGACTAAAACATAAAACTCCTCACCATCGACACCTCCGTACAAACTATAAAGCGCCCAAAACAGAAAAGACAGTTCAGTTCAAGGCTTTTATTGACTCATTTTGACTCCACTTCCTGTCTAACTGTGACCATCATGTGACCGTCATACATCTGGACTGTTCCTTCAGTCTGCAGAGAAATATTTTCACCGCAGCTATAGACACCAAAATAAACAGAGAGACTGACACAAACAGTTTAAAGTAGAAAAAGTTGACTTCAGATGCAAAAAGTCAAATAACATTTTGTTCCTGAGATAACAACTCGTCACCACAGATCCTATTTTAAACTACTGTCAGATGAAGACAAAGCTAGTTTATCTGTTTCCAGTCTCTCACCGTGTTTGTTTTTTAGGCCCTTGACCCTCTCCTGCTCCTCCTGCTCCTCCTGAAGCCTCCTTGCCCTGGTTGGCTTTGTCTCCTTTGCCCTTCTTCCCTCCTCCTTGTCCTCCTCCTCCCTGTTTCTCAGACTTGTTCTCCCTCTCCTTGCGGTTTTTGTCCTCTCCTCCGGTGCCTCCAGCAGCAGCCACTGGCTTGTAGTCCTGTCCCGTCAGCGTCTTGTACTTGCTCTTCAGGTCCAGGAGAGTCTTCACGGCTTCATCCACCTGGTCCTGAAATCAAAAGGAAGATATTGTGTTTTCCTCTCTAGTACTATCTGTGTACTTAACTCCACTCTGTGACTCAGTCCTTACCTTAGAGGCCTTCTCAGACTTCAACTTTCTCACCAGCTCTCCTTGTTGGGACACCTGTGAGAACAGATCCTGGGCTTGTTGGGGAGAGCTGGACTGGGTCTGGACATTGCTAGCTGGGGCTTGTAACCCTGGTTTGTAATCCTGTCCAGTCTGCTGTTTATACTCTGCCTTTAGAGCCAAGAGCTGCTTCACTGCAGCATCTACCTGATCCTGATGAACAACCAGCAAGAAGGGAACCATTAATCAAAGCAGCAGCAGCGACTATTCAACAGAATATTCTCAAAGGAGAGGAACACTGATAGATTAGTATGAGTTGTTGTCTGACCTTGGACGCCTTTTCAACCTTCAGCTTCCTGACCACCTCTCCCTGCTCAGCAACCTTCTCATAGAGGCCGGTGGCAGCAGGAGCAGGGCTGTTCTGGACCAGGTGTGCAGCTTTCTGGACCTGGTCTGTAGCTTTCTGGACCGGGGCCGCAGCTTTCTGGACCTGGTCTGCAGCTTTCTGGACCGGGGCCGCAGCTTTCTGGACCGGGGCCGCTCCAGGCTTGTACTCCTGGCCTGTGGCCTGTTTGTATTCTGCCTTCAGGACAAGCAGCTGTTTGACTGCTGCATCAACCTGGTCCTGGAGACACATGGACAAAGATACTGTAATGACTGTTCTAGCAGCACATATGCATAGTTAATGTCTAAAACTATTAATATTGTGAAAATGTTGAAGGAAAGGGAAAAAATGTTCAAAAAGTTGCTAAATTTTGATTGGTGCATGGTCGTACCTGACATCACTTTTCTCCACCAACCTCAAATCCAACTGTAATCTATGTCTAGAAGATCAAATATGATGATATTTTGGACCAAATACCTCACTATCAAGATGATATCGTGGGTTTATTATTATGATTATTGGTATTTTCACAAAATATGTACATATCAGTATGTTTACGTGGAGGTTGCACGAGTAATGGACTGATGCATTCTTAGCATCATCTTAGAAATGTGTCATCAATTTTTGGAGCTGGAAGCACAGTGATCACAATTATTGCACACATTGGGCCCAAAACCATTTCTTTCTTTATTTCTTAGTTACATTCCTTGTTTCTACATGCATCAGAATACCTTGGGGGCTTTTTCAGACTTAAGTTTCCTCACAGCGTCGCCCTGTTGTGAAACACGCTCATACAGGGAGGAGGAAGATGAGGAAGATGAAGGGGAGGTTGCAGGAGGAGGAGCAGAAGAAGAGGCAGGAGTGGAAGGGGCCATCCCAGGTTTGTAATCCTGACCGGTCAGCTTTTTGAACTCCACCTTGAGAGCGAGGAGCTGCTTCACGGCTACATCAATCTGGTCCTGGACCATCAACAAACCGACTTATTGTTGAAGGAAGTTCAGGACAAACTTGACTGGCATGCAAACAGCATGGAGACGTGAGCAGGACTCATTGGACAAGGGACGAGGACACCAGAAATGACACGGCGAGTCACTCAGAACAATGCTATAACGAACGGGACTGACGGATGGATGAGGACACCAGAAATGACGGAACATTGAGAACAATGCTAACGGACAGACGGCTCAGGATGCCAGTGCTGACTGACGGATGAGGACAGATGAGAAAAGTGACAAGCAGATGTGGACATGCCGTCAAATATCCCAGTACCTTTGGTGCCTTGTCTGCCTTCAGCTTCCTGACCAGCTCGCCCTGCTGGGAAACACGGGTGAAAGGACAGGAAGTGGAGTCTGATGAGGAGGTGGGTGGAGCTGGAGTGGAGGTGGGAGGGGCCATACCTGGCTTGTAGTCCACACCTGTCTGCTGCTTAAACTGCGCCTGCAGAGAGCGAGAGAGAATAAGAATCGTGCAAGGCATTTATCATCTTTATTGAGTTCATTTTTCATTACAGTTGACGTACCTTTAGAGAAAGCAGCTGCTGGACTGCCTTGTCCACTTCCTCTTTAGGAGACTTGGCAACTTTCAGCTGACGGACGGCTTCACCTTGGGCTACAATGCTGGAGAACAAATCAGCGGCCGAGGCTGAGGCAGGGGCAGGGGCAGGGGCTGGAGCTGGAGCTGGAGCTGGGGCAGAGGCAGGCTGAGAGGAGAGGTAAGGCAGATTTAAGGTGGAAGGTCCGTTTTTCCAGACCTTTTTTTTTTTTTTTTTTTAAATAAAGTGCATTTCGCACTGTGATTAACTGCAACAGGACCAGAATTAATCAGAATCAGGATTCTTTATTTGTCATTGTACCAACAGGCACAATGAAATTAAAAAAGTCAGCAGCTCTTGCAGACAGTGCAAAGAAAATGTATCAGTAAAAAAATAACAATAACAATAATATAGCAAAAGAATAACACAATAGAAAAAAATATAGAGATATAATTTAAGTAAAATATATTATGAAAAAACAAAAATTTGTGTAAAAGAAGAAACTAACAACTAAAAACAATGGGGACATTGCACTGAAGACCAGGATATTGCACTTATTTTCAAGACATTCAGGTGAATTGCATTGATATGAACAGAGATTTCCCAATTTAACAGTATTTGCTTAACTATTTGATGGAGAAGTCTGCAGCGTGGAGGGCAACGACAGCTGCACCAGAGTTCGAGTGATTGTATTCACACCGGTCAAAAAGGTCCGAACGGAGGGAGCAAACCAACTAGAGTTCGTTTTAATCAAACTAAACAAGGCAGGTGTGAATACACCCTTAGAAACAGAGAAATTGAGAGGTATCAGTTTAACCCAGACGTCAAAGACATGACTCCTCTTTCCAACACCTTCCTTGTTGTGACTAAAGACTCGACTGGTGTGTTTGAATCAATCAGCTTTTTACGCCTTACTGGTTCGACCAGTTAGCAATCACGATCTCTGACAACCTTCTTGCTTCAGCTGTCCAAGTCCCAACACAGCGAACTCCTGAACACCCTTCTTCAGACTAGACTGGTCTAGATAAAGGTTGTGAAAGCTAAATTTGTTTTAAATATATTTAAGTTTGGACCTCGATTTAATTTAGTTAAAGTTTTCAGGGTGTTAGTTTGTTAGTTTTAGTTTTTATATATATTTGTTAGGGATAGTTAAACATCTCAGAAGTATTTAGTAAAAATATATGGCTTTGTAGGCCTTAATGCTCAATGTTGAGTCTTTGCACTACTTTCAACATCATACGAGCTGACGGAAATTAACTCTGACTCCTTTTTTTCAGTAGTGATATATTATAGTTAAAGAACTAAAACTGAAATTACTTAATTTTTACTGTATTTCCATTATTATTATTTTAACCAGGAAATGTAGTTTCAGTTTCGTTTGCTCGAAAGGCATTTATTTTATTAAAAAAAAATATTTTCCAGTGCTTATTTTCATTTTCAATCTCAATCTCAGTTTATTTATATAGCACATTTAAAAACAACTACAGCTGACCAAAGTGCTTTACAAGCTGAAGCATAAAAAAAATTAAAACAAGCAAAATAAATAAATAAATAAATATTTTAGTTTACTATAATAATCCTGCCTACAAAAAGCAAACAATCAGAGCACCAGTGTGTAAATAATCAATAAACTGACTTATTAAGCTGGATTATTTAAGAGACATTTAAGAAGTCTCATACACTGATAACAAGGCTTTACAGAACTGAGGATAAATATCACTGATCAATAATTGAAAAACATTAGTGTTCACTCACTGCGTTGCTGGAGGCCTGGCTCTTGCTCTTGTCCTTGGATCCAGCTGTTGGCATCTCTTTAGTGTGTCCATCAGGAATGTAGAGCAGGACACAGGGACTCTCCTTACAGCTGTTAGGACTGCACACATGAACAACAGTTAGACAGTACGACCATCGACAGGGTTCGCTCCAAACAGGGCTGTGAAAATGACTTATAATCCATCCATCCATCCATCATCTACCGCTTATTCTCATAGGGTCACGGGGGGGGGCTGGAGCCTATCCCAGCTGTCTTAGGGCGGAAGGCAGGGTACACCCTGGACAAGTCTCCACCTCATCACAGGACACATAGAGACAGACAACCACTCACACTCACATTCACACCTACGGGCAATTTAAATTAGCCAATTAACCTAATCCCCATGCATGTTTTTGGATGGTGGGAGGAAGCCGGAGTACCAGAGAGAACCCACGCAGACACGGGGAGAACATGCAAACTCCACACAGAAAGGCCCCGGGCCCGGGATTCGAACCCGGTACCTTCTTGCTGTGAGGCGACAGTAAAATGACTTATTAATACAATGTAATTAATATTAACGCTTTGAGTGCTAGTGACGTATTTCGATGCCATTTAAAATCGGACACTTGAGTGCCACTGACGCAATAATACGTCAAAGTGGTTTTTCGGCAGCGGGTCGCAGATCGCGGTATCCTGCAGCCTTTGGGTAATTTCGGGGCTTCTGGGATTTGTAGTCGGAGCTTAAAGAGACGGTATACACTACAGAGTTCAAAGCAAGAAGTGGAGACGATCGAGATTAGAGATTAAAACAAACACAATCTGGACAAAAAGTGGTGATTGTGGTGAAAGTGTCCTCTACTCTACCTCTGATAAAACAAGAATAGAACAAGGTAAAAACAAACATTTTTTTCATGATGAAATAGAGAGTCTCTTCTTTCATTTGAGCTATTCAGTGTTTTCAGAGACATAGTACAAAATATTCTGTGGGTCTAGAAATATGACACAAAATGGGCAAATACACTGGAACAAAACACGTTCTGTTTTATAAAACGGCTGGCACTCAATGAGTAAGCATAAATAATTGTTCTATCAGAATATCCTATATTGAGAGCATTATGTCCGTGTCCTAACCAGAGATGAAAAACTGCTCGACTCCCCATTTTGAGCCAAAGCCTGTTTCTATTTACTTCTGTCACTCACTTTGAAAGCACCATAAAAGTCTAATTTCTGTAGTAAGGAGTCATGTGTTAAAGTCTTTTTCTACAAATACCTAAATAAAGAGGCAGCTTGCTGTCAGGACAGCGGCTCTCTCACTCTTCCTCGTTCAGCTCAACCTAACCTTTCAATCCATCAGTCATGAGGTGCCTCCTCTCCTTCCGCTCACCTGATTGGCTCATAAGGCTGGTCACAGATGTAGAAGCCCCGCCTCTGGAGCTGGATGATGTCACCTTTTTTCAGGTCCTTCAGACAAGGATCTCCGAGCATTTTCTCCTCCGACTGGGGAAGACAGAATGAGACGACTGAACATAAAAAAAAAACATGTAACAAAAATGACGAATGAGATGCACACCGTGAGAACAGAACAGACCTTGCTGTTTTTGTTAATGTAATCCTTGAAGTCGTCGTCTTTGGTGATGACGGCTTTGGAGATGAGAGGCTGGTAGTTCACGCAGACAGTGGGCAGCAGGGGAGCACTGGTGGTTTCAGCCAGCCATGTGATCTTTGTCGTCTTCTTGTAGTCCTTGTTCTCCAGGTTCAGACGAGCTTCCATGGACACGACCTTAGCATCAGCCCCTCTGAAAACAGAGAGAGAGAGGACATAAAATCATTACTTTAACAAGCTGCCACATCTCAACAACAACAACGTTAGCTGAGCAGTGACCCTACAGTACGTACTTGTTGATCTTGGTGATGATGAGGTTGCCCCAGTTGATGAAGGTGACCATCTCTCCCTCTGAGAAGGTCTCAGCATCGGCTCCCTCAACCAGAACTCGAGGTCCATACCAAACCTTCTTCATGCCTACCTCTGCGTTCTGAATGGACACAAGAAGTAGTGATGAATCTAAAAGATTCATGTGGTAACTAGGGGTGAAATCACATCAAGTTTCCCACTGAAAACTACATTTCACTGAACGGTACTGAAGAAAAACCAGTACGGTGACATTTTCTGAGTTTTGGCATCGTCTTGGTGTAGCACGTTCCTGCAGATGGACCAATCTGAAGACATTACAGCAAAAAGCAGCATCCCAACAATGTCTGTTATTTGATCTCCTGCTGCTGTGCAACTTCCCATCCATCAGATCTCCTTCATGCATTAACAACAACAACAACAAACATCACAACGTGGGGTGTGAGCGAGCGCTAACCTTTGGGTGTTTGGCCACCTCCTTCACCTCCTCTGGAGCCTCTGAGACGGAGACAGGAACCACATAGGAGCTGGACAGAGCTGTGTACCTGGGAGCGACTGGGTCAATAACCTAACAAACAAACAAACAAACAAACAAACAAACAAACAGGACACACAAACAGGTCAGTGAGAGTGCTTTGTGACAATATCTGTACACAAATTACTGAGTGATGAAAGGACAAAGCTGAAAATGATGCAACTTAATTCTAAAAAACCAAAAACACCTCGGCTCAGTAAGTGATAAATGAAGACAGTAAGAAACACAAGAAGAAAAGACGAGTGGAGACAAAACAGAAGAGTCATGATCACAAGCTGGCGAGGAAACAAGCTTTTCTTCAGCTGCTTTTTTTCCACCGTTTCACCAGCCAACATGAAAGCAGAAACCATCCAGATCTAAACACAAGTAGAGCTCAGTGGGATCAATACAAGCTAAATTTACTATAAAACCAGCCACTCTTTAAATTAACAAATACATTTTTGCATTCTATTTCACAATAATAATATTGATGCATTTATGGTGACTGAGGAAATATGTGAAGCGCTTTTCAAATTTCACAAACCGGAAAATGTTAAATTAAGTGGATATAGTCAATAGAGCTACAACGAACTACTAAATTATCTGACAATAGTTTGAATATTTTTATTTTTTTTTTTTTAAGAAAAAAAAGGCTGATTCCTTCTTAGCTTCTTAAATGTCAACATTTTCTGGTTTCTTTCCCTTCTCTATGACAGCAAACTGAAAATATTTGAGCTCTGGACAAAACAAGATATTGAAGGATGTCATCTTTGGCTTTGGGAAACAATGATCAATATTTTTCACCATTTCCTGATATTTTATAGACCAAACAACTAATGATTAATGGAGAAAATACAGACTTTCTCTGGTGAAGGACTGTCTGAGTTGTTAAATATATTTTCTATTAGTCTGTTCTGGGGAGATTCAGACCTGCAACTGGAGAATCCTTCTGTAAAGTTTAACTGTCTCACTGCCAAAATGTTAAATCAGTCTAAAATCACAAAGAGGTCCAGAGGAGAGCGTCCCGTCTAATTTAGACTGGTCTGATATTTCCTGTATTGACATCATGCCATTATTTTGTCTTCTTCTACATTCAAAAGCCAAATTCCAGGTAAATATGAACAAAGAAAACACAAAAAATGTCTTTTCAACACCTCAAACAGCCACTTTTACTTTATCAATGTCACCACTTCTGTTTTGTGATATTAAGTGTTAAAATAAAAGGAAATCAACAGCTCACTATGTTTGTGAATAGTCACTTTAAATCAGTGAGGATGGAGAACAGGAAGTGATGTAACCAAACATTATTTAGATTAATATATGTACAAACATGGTAGCATCTGATTGGCTGGTGAAACAGTTAAGGGTGTGAAGGGAGTGGATGGAAATGAGGAGGAGGTGGGGAGGAGGAGGAGGGGTGGAGGAGTACCTTCAGACAGCTAATTGGCAGCTTGGAAACAGAAGAGTGAGATGCTGTTTAATGTCAGATACAAGGAGGGAAGAAGAGAGAGAGGAAAGAGGTAGAGACACATTTATACAGAATGGATCGTTGACATTATTTCCCCTCAGCGCTTCACTTACAGCTGCCTTCCTGTTTTTATGTGTGATGCTAGTCTGTTACGCAGCATCACCATCCACCAGGCTAATGAATCCAAACTCTAATCCAACAGTTCACTCTCTATGGGACTAATTTATAATCTCTACTTTTTCTGTGGCCCAACAAACTTCAAATGGGACCAAAAACGAAAAATGTAATGAAATCTATCGTGACAGAAGCACAGAGGTGCCAGTAAAAAAAACTCAGGAGATAATAAATTAGTTTAACGATGTCAGAACTATGATCATATCTATTTTAAGCTGCTCTGCCTGCAGATACACCAGACTAAGAATTTATTGTCTGTGACTCAGGGGAAATGTGTCATATTGAGCCAAGATTATTCAGTTTGACAAAACATATATGAAATATTCAGTCATAGTCAATGATGCCTCATTAAGGCTTTAGCAGGTGCAACATATTTCAGCCACAAACATAACCAAATATACTGTTAACTAGCACCTGTGGAGGGAACCAGTAAACAAACTGTCCTTTAAAAGAGCCACACAGGTACATAAATTTAAAATTTACACCGTAAAGCAGTTTTAAGGCACAATATTTTAAATTATTTATTAATTTGGCTGTGATTTATGTGAACATATATACCTGCGTTCACTGAACAAAAAAACAAACTGTGAAGATTGTCTGTAATCATGAGCTGCAGCTAATATTTAATTTAGCCAAGTTGATGTGAAGGCAGTTTGGGTGTGAAGAGAGCAGGGAGGAGAGGGTTAGTTCAACATGCAGATGAAACCAACGTCTTCAGTGCAGAACAACCACGACCTGCATCACTGTCAAATCTACACAGACAACCTGTTTAAACTGAACTGGCTTTACCAGATGATACAAAATACAAAGGTGAATAGAAAATAGGCCAATCGTGTCATTCGGCTCTTCATGGTTTGGGACTGGACAAAACCTACAGCTGAAAACCTATTTACAAAATTTGGCTCATAATTACTGTTTTATAATGTATTTTAATTATTCTTATTATTGTTTATTCTCTGAAGCCGACGTTTCTAAATATCAACCTGACATTAAACCAGCGTCTAAAGTGTTATTACAATTCAACTAAAAGCTTATTCGTTTTCTCCGTCCTGGTTTATTTTCTTCACGTCACTTTCTACTTGATTCTGTGATGAAGCAGCGAGTGCCAGCAAGGAAAACCACACAGAGGAAGCAACACTGATGTCCAGACAGATGAAAACAGGGAGGACAAAACATGAACACTATCAAATGTGAGGCATGAAATGAAGCGGCTGGTTTGGTTCTCGAGGTTTTTAGTGTTATCGGATGTGACGTGGGGTGAGGGAATGAGACAGGAATCCAGGAAGGACATAAAAGTGTTGAACAGAATGAGAAGAGCGAAGCAGAAAGAAGCCATGCCAGCAGTGAACCCACGAGTAACTCTCTGATCCCCCATCAGTTACAGATGCAACTATTTTAAATGAATCATGCAGCTTACAATACATCACGTGAGGACAGAGCTCAGTTCAGATTTGCAATGAGAAAGGAGCAACTGTACCTTCTTATTGAAGGCCCAGATCTTGTCCCACTCCATGTTCACCACAGACCGTGATCCACCCTGGAGGGAGGCAGATAAAAGAAAAAAATGACACAAACACCTTCTGCACACAATTCATTATGTCCTTGACTTTCACATTTGTGACAAGACAACGTCTAGATGCATACTAACTGACTGAAGCCCAAACTAAAGCGAATTTTTAAATACATCTTAATGTGCCAAATGCTTATGAGGCCACCGCTTGCGTCAACTCTTTGTTTTAGAGAAGTATTCAGATTTTTTTTCCCCTGCCCGTTTCCAACTATGACAGATGTACCTGGGCGGCTATGAACTGCTTCAGACCCTCGACGGTCATCCCTCTCCTCAGGACTCCTCTGACCGTGGGGAAGCGAGGGTCATCCCTAGAGGACGAGAGGAGAAAAGTTAAAAGATGAATATGTGGTACAGGGGGAGTAAAAGATAAAGAGAAGAAGGAAGAGGAAGGGCGAGACTATAAATAAAGGCTGAGACACAGGTTTGGGGTGTGACACATAATTTACCTGGCGTTACAGCAGAGAGCGCTAGAAATGAAGTGATGGTGTCTGTTCAGGTGTTCTCTGGATGTGCTCGGCCTCACAGGGCTACACAGGGTTTTATTGTGTCTTAACTTGGGCCGTCAAACAATTTTTTATTAATTTATTTTTAGATTGTCATTTATCACATTTTTACTTCAATACACCCTCACAATTGTATTATTTTACATTCCACAGCAGTAAAATTGTGTCTTATGCTTTTATTTTAATGAATAATGCATTCACACCGTCAGCCCTAGGATTAACATTAAATTTACCTGAGTTTATGAAAACTACCGGTGAGTCCCCAGCAATTTACAGACATTCAGCACTGCTCATATTTTTACATATACAACTAAGAAGGAGCAGAAGAAGTAGGTTCCATAGCCTGGATAGTCATGTTACTAAGCTTCTGTCGGCAGATAATCAAACTAGACCTACCATCCATCAACGAATCCCTGGTCGACAAACCAGGTGAGCTTCCTCTTGGACAGCACTGTGTTGTTGAGGTTGAGTCGGGCGTACTCCCAGATGTAGGGTTTCCTGAGGCGCAGAGCGTCAATTATCCAGTAGAACTGCTCGTCTCGATCGTGGTACTCGGTGGTCCTAAGAGCGTGGGTCACACCCTCCAGGCTGTCCACGATGGGACAGGCAAAGTCGTATGTAGGGTAGACTCTGGAAGAACAAAAATGTATATTTGTAGTGTGATATTTGATATGAATATTCCAGATACCCTGCATGGACTTATTCAAATCAAGTACTTGTAAGTGGTGCCAGTGCGAGGGTGGGGGGCGTTCTTGCAGCGGTAGAGGGTGGGGTCTCTCATGCAACCGTTGTTGGAGTTCATGTCGATCTTGGCCCTCATGCAGCAGGCCTGACCCACCTCTGTCCCAGCTTTCATCTCCGACCACATCTTCATGTTCTGCTCCACCGCTGCAGCAGACAGAGAGAAAAGTTGTAGCTTCAGAAAGTTGAACTGCAGCTGCAGCATTCACAGTAACTGATGAGCACACAAGCATACTGTTGTTTCTGCATTTGGACTCGCTGCGCTGCTCCCTCTCCTGCTTCATCTGCTCAGGAGGCGTGTCGTCGATGTAGGCCTTGCCCTCTGCAAGCAGCTGTTCACCAAATCGCATGATGACGGGAAAATGGTCGCTGGTGTAGGTGAACTGGTCCGGGCGGATCTGGAGCATGGCAACATCTTCCAGGATCACCTGGGAGGCGATAAAGACATGACAGAAATGAGAGCATAAAACACATGGCAGCAGCTTTTTCATCTGAATAATGTGTTCTGACAGGTAGTCCGGAAAGAACAGCTGACACGTGTTTCACCTTCTCAAAGTCCTCCTTTTCCTTCTCAGGGTTGGTGTCGTCGAAGCGCATGATGAGCTTGCCTTTAAATGTGACCTGGTAGTGCTGGTTGAGCAGAGCAGCCTTGGCATGGCCGATATGCAGGTATCTGGCCACAGAGAGACAGAAACATAAGCACCTGTTAAGTCGACACTAAAGGTATAAAAGGTTAGCCTGGCTATCGCGACTACTTGTTCTGTGAGCGTAGTCTGGCCAAGCTGCCTTATAAACCAAGTTCTCAGAGGGCGGCGTTAATCCGTGTCTATCAAATGCTAACTGGACGAAGCTTCAACCAATCAGACCACTCTTTACTCTGACGTATGCGAAGCGACAGACCTCAATCAAGCCATTGGAAATGCTCGACTTTCATTGGTTCCCATTTCTAGGTGAATCTGAAATCGAAGAGAACGGCAGCTTGGCCAGACTGACTTGGTCGCGAAATTTTGTGAAGTGTCACAGGAAGTATGGGCGGGCCCAGGCTAACAAAAGGTATGATCCAAACTTGTGCTAAACTCCAGATGAAGCCTCACCCACTGGCCTCAGGAGGGAATCGAACCACCACCTTGCCCATCTCAGCTCCTGGCAACTCCACAAACTTGCCAACATCTTGCTTCTTCTCATCTGGCTGTCAATCAGGAACACAAACAGTCAGTAATACAAAAGTTGCATTTGTTTCATATTTATTCTATTACTTTTCGCCCCAAAGTGACTTAAAACCAGTTTGAGGGAGTTTGAATTAATTAATGACAAAGTTTGAGAAGTGGTTTTATCAGGAAAGTGACTATCAATTCAGTTGTTTTATTGACAAATAACAACTCTTCACACTATAATACTATACTATACTATATATTATACCATATAATAATAATAACTTTGTTTTTCTTCAATATACTGAGCATAAACATCTCAGGTCTCCCTTGTCTGGTTTCACAATGATGATCCTTTACTCCAAATGCTATGAAATGAAATTAGAAAACTAAACTTACACTTGATTTCCTCATTGGAGCTCTCTTAGTGGCGTACTTGTTGCCCACAGCAGTGAAGGGAACCTGTGAGCTCAGGAAAGAGAACCAGCGACTGACGTGGGGGAAGGATTTCACCTGGCTGGGCCACTCCACATGACCTGCAGGCAAACAACCACAACCTGTCGCGCTGCATTTCACTGGTTCAGCTACAGAAATTCCACATTAAAACAGACAAGCAGAAACACAGACAGAGAGAAAAAGGTAGGAAACCTAAAGGGCACTGACCTTTGAGGGCAGCCCAGACAGACAGATCAGCCAGGGTCATGGCATGTCCAACCAGGAAGGTGCGCAGGGAAAGGGCCTTATCCAGTTCTCCCAGTGCTGCGCTCAAACCAGACTGACCACACAGACGCCGAGCACTGAACTCCAACCAGTGGTCAACCTGCAGACACCAGACAGCATCTCAACTGAAGGAAAAGATCACAAAGCAGATGAGAAAATCTCTAACCAGCATGAGCTCACACCTCTGTCTGCTCCATCATGTTGGCTCCGTAGAGGCCGAGAGCTGGAGCCACCCGGGCCAAGTACCGACAGATAGAGTTAGCATCACTGAACTGGATCGCACTGAGGGGAGAGAAGAGCAAAAGAGCAAAAGAAATGAGCAATAATAAATAATAACAAGACTGCACATCCTCTGACTTCACATTATGTCACCTACTCTGAGACGTGAAGCTGGGTGTCTTTGCCTTCCTCCACTGATACCTGAACACTGCCCTTCACATGCTCTGCTGTCAGAAGTGCTCCTGCAGGACAGAAGAACAAATTCAGTTTGTTGTGAGTCTGGTAAATGTAAAGTTAATGTTGGTTAGAGAATCTAGAAGGGTTAAATCAAAGACAAATGAATTCACTTAGGCCATGTCCACCAAATCCAGCGAGGAACCTGAGAGAACTGAGGACCTGCCACTCACAGCTCAAGTGTTGATGTACACCAATTTGTTCTAGACTGCCCGTTCATAAACTGTTATTCTCAAAAAAATCCATCTGAGGTGATAAATAGGCCATGCCACTGCTGAATCTTGTTTAATTTAAGGACTATATTGCCTTTATGTGGCAGCTTGGTCCAGGTTTGAAAATTATATGCTGCCTCTCGTACAAAAAGAGTCATCAGTGCAGAACAACCATGATCTTCACAAGCTCTCAGATCTTCTACTGCAGGTTTTTTTTAAAAATACACACAATTATATGCACAAGAAAATAGGTAGTGCAGCCTTCATAAATTTCATTTAAAAAAAAAAAGAAATTTACATTGTTACAGTATCAAGTGGATAGTTAACAACATAAGGCTTATATATAAAAAAGCAGGGATATCAGTAAACAAAAGTGGAAAGATAAAAGAGTAAAATTAAGTAGGTAACTGGTAATTAGAAGGCAAAAAGCCTTAAAAGGTTTTGTGCAGGAATGATCAGTGATATTTATATAAGTTACAGTGCGCAGTAAAAATGTATTTTTTTAATATTACATTTGTATTTTCAGTATTTTGTAAAGCTACATCTCTAGTATGTAATATGCTCTGTGAATAAAGTTACTGACATCAGTTATTATTTCATCAGGACATGTTTTTGCATCATTTCTTAACTTTCTGTTTGTTTCCCACCATCACACCTCATCAGTCTACCAGTCTGATGGAGGTGGTTTGACTTTTAGCAGAGGTGTGTGTAGAGACCACCAGCAGGAAGAAAGAAACAGAAATCTGAATACAAAAAGATGCACTCCCCTCCAGCCCTCCACGTTTCAGCCCGCTTGCATCAGCCTGTTATATTCACTGCAGACACACAGGGCGCTGTTCAGCTGCTGACAAAGCCGGTCAATACATTAGCTTTCATGATGCAACACAGTGACACACTAACCCTTGGAAAGCCTTGTCCTCACTGCATATGACAGGACACAATGAGCCGCCTCATACTAATGAAATATATCAGGCTATAGGTATATTTTAACAACATGCAACGTCATTTAAATCTAAACCAACTTGCAGAGCTAACCTGGGTTAGCTCATGTCAACTGATTCATAATATGAGTTGTCCATGTGTCCCAAGTTCGTAAACTGTTTCATATTAAACACAATGAAGAAATGCGAATTTTCATCCTCAGGTGAAAGCTGCACAGTGGTAATGAAAAGTGCACAACAGCTGCCGTCATTAACAGGACAGTTTAACGGACTGTCCACATGTTGTGGTTCAGAGTGCCACGACGACAAGGTAGCTAGTAGCTAGCTAAAGTTAGCTCATGTGCTAGCTGCCTAGCTAGCCGGTTAGCCACCTGCGTACACGCCCCGTTTGAACTTATATGGACATACTGTCGTGCCAATTTTAATTCATAGTCACAGACTTTTCTTATTAGAAAATAAATAACGTATCATTTTCACAGTTTTTTTTATAACTTTCAATCATCCGCTGTTTCACAAAAAACTAAACTTTTAAGCAAATGTTGTGTCTTAATTTAGCTGTTGTTTTCCGTATCAATCTGAATTTAAACACTGGTCGAGTATCTTATATTCTTGAACATGTAAGTATGTATATATACACATATTATACATTGATACACATTAAAAAGACATTAAAGGACTTTACAAACAGTCTCATTTGTTAGGGTGACACGTAACAGTGCTAACCACTAGCTAGCCGGCTGTCAGTTGGTGTTTGCAGTTAGCACAAAGTGGCTCGTGAGCGGCAGCAGGCAGCAGCTCACCTAGTGGAGGATTGCTTGTGTTGATGATGAGGTTTAACGCCATGCTGTGAAATCCTTCTTCCACAAAGGTCCACTGTAGGAGAAACCCGACGGCAGACAGACCAGGACTACAACCCACAACAAGCTCCAGCTAGTAGCTACCAGAGCAAGAGGAGGAGGCGAGGTCTTCTTTTGTTTTTATAAATGCTGAGCAAAAACAAAGAGACCCAACACTGCCATCATCTGGACAGGAGGACCAACAAAACAGGCGCTAGATAACATGTTTACAATATGAAATACAGAATAAATTATAAATAAATATTTATAATAAATACAGAATAATAGTGTATAATATTTGTATTCTGTATAATATAATATTATAATTCTGTAATACAATACAGAATAAATATTTATACTTTAAGTGCAATTTTGGAATAGAAATAATCATAGCCAGCAGTCCAGTACAATCACACATACAGTGTGTGTTATTCTCTTTACAGTGTGTTATTCACACTATAGATCTAGAGCTGAACAATTCAAGTATTAGTTAATGATTATTAAATCAATCAGCAGCTATTTTTTATAATTAATAAATCTTCACTTGATGTCTTTCATTTCCCGGAGGGAACTGTCTGAATTTTACACTTTATAATTTATGATTAAGTCATATCCATAGTTTCAACATTATATTTCACTTCATCTGCTATTTCTTTTTTTTGATCCAAATAAAAAAATAAACATTACACACATAATATTGATATAGTCCCTCTTGCCACATTAAAATTATGTAACAGACAGTGGGTGAAGTGGATGAGCGATTTGTATTAAAATATGATGTTTTAATGGTTAATAAAGCTCAGGTGTGCTTGTGCTCTGTACAAGCTTGCAAAGGCTTCATTCCAACCTTCATACCCACAACTGCCTTGTTCAAGAATGAATATTGTTTTATTTAAAATAAAATCTACTGTAAATCACTTGATTCTTTGTCAGATATATGGCCATGTAATTTTTGGGGAAATATGTAATTTATCTGATACTTAAAGTGATAATATTGCAGATTTTCCTTTCAATAAATGCCTGCATGTTGTGTCACTATTTAACACTAAAGGAGGTAACTCGATGGTGGTTGAGCCTGTTGTCCACGAGAGAAAGTATTGTGGTATTTCTATATCTACTGTATTATGAACTGTGTGTCTGTGGTGATATTTCTGGACAAAAAAAAAGTTGTAATACAGTTTTTTCTCCACAAAAAAATGAACCAATTTACATAATTCTGAAAACCTGCAGCTCATATCAACAGAGACTCCAGATTATTAAACTCTGAATTTTTTTCACTCAAATAAAATTCCTAAATCAATCAAGACTGAAATCTTTTGCCACTTTGTGTCAAAAAACATATTCATTCAACGATTCTGAGGGTTTTTAAACTGAACAAATTCCACATTTTTTGTAACAAAAACAGAAACAATTCTCCAACCATCATTTTTAAATGCTCCCTTCTATGAAAAGCAACCATCTTAACTGAATTGAACCAAGTTTCTTTCTTCTGTTGAAAATGGACACCATCTGGATTTTTCAACAAATCCAACAAATGAGGCCGTCGTCTTTCTCATGAGGAAGAGAGGCTTCACTACCAAGCGGAGGTCAGTCGCTGTAAATGATTCCATAGGTCACACTGTTCATAGGATCATAACGTTTTAGTTTAGTGTGATGCTTCCATGTCAGCTGGTTCAAACTACATGCTCAATGTGTTTTGCAGAAAAAGATGTTGAGACAGTTTACGCTCATGAAGCATCAGGACCAAGTGTCTTCTGTGGAGGACATGATGGCTGCTGGCAGGGAGACACTTCCTCCTGGAGGAGAGAGTTAAACTGTCACTGTGGAGGAAAACTCTCATGTTGAAACAGATGGATGACAGTGTGTTTAATTCTTCAAGGTTTGGTGGAAGAGCAGAAGTTTATTTATTATTAAATTATTTCCCCATGACTGAATTGGAAAAGAAGTTTTTACAGATGACACTTGGCACACTGTTGTTGTTTTGCCTAAACCTAAAGATACATTTTTAATAGTGTTTAAAATATGTTTCTTTCAGTTTTACATGTTGTGAAGATATTACTAAGTTCTGCTTTTGCCATGTAGTAGGAACAGTAGGCCCCTAGTGACCCACATCTATGGTGCTTATAGTGAACGAAAACGCCCATTTAATGACCTGACAAAGGTCAAATCTGGTTTTGGTAGGAGGAATAACAGCCTCTTTACAACAGGATGCAACAAGAATTATAGGAAGTATGGTTTCCTTAAAGAACAATAGACAAGACTGTTTCATCTGATAAGGTGGATTTCAATGTGTTAAACAATGTTACTGTATGAATGAAATCAGTACAATTTACAAGTTTCACAATGTATTAGTCCCCTACTGATCCACATTTATGGTGCTTACACCTTTTAAATGACCTGATAACACGTGTAAAGAAACAGCCAACCATTTATGTAAATACAGTTACACTAGACTAAAGAGTGATGTGATGTGTGCAGACCTGGACCACAGCAAGGCGCTTCAGTCTCCTTCAAAGACATGAAGAGCTCTTGGACGAACTGGACAAAGAAAAGTGCCCGTCAGAAGGAAGGTATAAGGACGAAAGTCAACAGAAGCTGTACAGTATAGACCCCATGGCATACCCTCACTCACTCTTCCTCTCTGTGTCCATGAAGGTCACACTGGAGGGCATTCAGATGTTCACCCAGTGCTGAACTGCTGGTATTACAGATTGTGGAAACGGCAATCTTCCTGGACAAACTAGAGAAGGAAAACAAGGATGAAGCCGCCACGGCTGAGATCTTTAGGCTTCTGGTGGAGTCGGTGGCTCCTGGCCTTGTTGTGGTTGAACAACTCCCAGAGAGCCTTTTGCTGGGGCTGTGCACTGAGGCGGCCACGAGCATGGTGGTGGCTGTGTGCAGGAGACTGAGTGAGCGCTTCAAATCCTTCAGCTGATGGACTAGGATGACAGCGCTTTTGCTACCAAAGAGAGCATCATCTTTGCCATCAAGGATATGGAGATTTCTGCCTCCAGCAGGGCCCTCCATCAGCTCAGGGCCCCTTCGTCAGAAGATGCTAAGTCATCGTCCACTTCAATCAATGTGATTTACACTGTGAAAGAGGAAACTGTGTCCTTCTTTACTGGCGTCTAGGACATGATGACTTGTTACTTCTGTAAAAAGACTTAGTGGCGCTGAATAAAACATTCATTTCACATGCAATTTTCTTTTTTGTTTGCATGTTTCATCATAAAATCAGGTAGTTATCCATGTGAGTTCATTTAAACACTTATAAGGGAAAGTCAGTAGAGATGGAAAACCAACCACATTTTTATTTTTTATATCTAATGATTGGTTTACAAAAATGCGTAAAAAGTAGTTTTGAAAAAAGTAAAATTGTAATATGATAAAAAGGGTTTTTGGTTGAGAAACTTGAATAAAAACAGTTTTCACAATAAGATAAAGTAGATATCAGAGAGGGATACGACTATGTTTCACTTCCTAACACTGACTCTAAGAATATTTTTTTCATACAAATACAATAATATATTTCTTAATCATTTGAATGGTGCGTTTTTATGCAAAATTTGTGTGCAGTGAAAGACTGTGAGAGAACAAACAGCTTTCATATATTTTTCACTGTTTTTATGATTTTTATGAGTGTACATTTGAGCCACTAAAAAACAAATCTTCACATTTAAAGAAATGTTTTATTTTTACATTTTATTTTATTTTATATTTGATGTATTTTTTACATCCCGCCATTTTAGCGGAACGACATGAAAAAAACAGGAATAGGCGTTTCTACCCGGACACGTTCCTCCGGTGCACCAGCTCCTGCACTGTGTGTTTTCTTTCATGTGTTGAGGGAAGTTTGTCCAGCGGTAGACTGATAACAGTAACAACAGTGTAACTGCTCTCTTTATCTGACCTGGTAAAGTAAATATCATTATTTTATTTTATTTTAATTTATTTTATTTTATGTATTTCCGCTCCTTTTATCAGAATAATCTCATTGCATTGATCTGTTTTACTGTGTTATTCGTTAGTACCTGCTGTTTTTAGTGCAGCATATTTGCGTGTAGTTTATATTTGGCATATTATTTTCGTCTAAGCATGCTTTGACGTTATTGTGCATATAGTTAATAGATGTTCACACATTTTGCATATACATGATAATCTCTATATCTAAATAACTTAGATGCAGGTGTTTACAGCTGCAGACATGCTTGCATTTAGAATTGAATATGTCTCTGTGAGGCTCATGTTATAAACTGTCAGATATCTCCACCACACTGACAGAGTAAGTTCCCAGTAAACCCAGTTGTGCTTTAGCTTTTCAGTGCTGGATCAGTGTGTTCGGGCTGGTAATGGCTAACCAGTAGACTGACCTCAGCTTGAACTCTGTGTCTCTGCTCAGGAATGTCTCAGGACAGTCAACATGGAAAGTGGACCGTCTCCAGCAGTGATGATGATGATGAGCATCTCCCTCTTTCTGGGACCACAACATCCAAGCTCCACCAACCAGTTGGATCCTCTCAGAGCTCCCAGGTGCCTTCCTCTCCCCGCAGTCCTAAACTGGAACCAGTAGCAGCCACTGTGGAGCTGAAACCAGAACCAGCGCCCGACCCTGTGAGCTCACTTTTTATCAGCTCAGAGGCCAGACGCTCAGCAGCAGCAAACCAGTTGAATCCAGTGAAGTATGAAACCAGTCCGTCACTGGCTGGAAAGCGTAAGAAGGTTTCAGACGCCCCAGACTGGGCTCTGTCAGACAGTGATGATGAAGACGACGTGAAGAGCCTCAGTAAGAAGGCGCCTCCCAGCCCTAAAACAAAGAAAGTGAAGGTGGAGAACGAGCGTCCTCCGAGTCCTCACGGTCGCCTCTACTACATCGACGAGCCAGAGGACTTCTTTGAATCCAGACTTCCTTGTCTAAATGACATGTACAGGTTTTACCTGAACAAAGTCACAGGCCTGGACAGGAAGTACAACAGTGGAGCTCTGCACATCAGAGGTGAAGAGATGCATGCTTTTGATCAGAAGGTTGCAGGTTAAAATCCCAGAGCAGCAGGATGTCTGACATTAGAGCTGCAGCGATTAATAAATTAACTATCTATCAACTATAAAATTAATCCCCAGCTATTTTCAGAATTGATTGCTCTGTTTGAGTAATTTATGAAGGAAAAAAAGTCAAAAGTTCTGATTCCAGCCTCTTAAATGTGAATATTTTCTTGTTTCTTTCCTCTATGACAGTAAAACTGAAGTTGTGGACTAATTCTGAGGATGTCATCATCATTTTGTCTGACATTTTATAAACCAAACATCTGATCAATCAATCAAAACTAATCAACAATGAAAATACCTGTTAGTTTTACTGAGAAGCTCCCAGTCTGAAGTGGTGGATCAGAGTCAAAGTGTGGCTCTACTGCTCTGTTGATACTCTGGTACGTTGGATGAAATGTTGTCTCATAGGTGGAGAGACGAAGGTCCTGCCTCTCATCGTCACTCTTTTAAACGTTATATTCATTCTCGTTATCTTTGATCTCTCATCTAGACATTCTCTCTCCATTATTTGGGACCCTGAAAGAGTGTGTTCAGGTGAGTAACTGCTTATCACTCATACTGACAGCTTGGTGACGTCAGTCTGTCAGAAATATCTCATCAACTACTGGATTCATTGCTGTGAAACTTTGGACATTCATTGTCTCCAGGGGATTGACCATATGAACACGTTCATTCAACACAAACTTCATAGCATCAGTCTCTGCTGTACTTGCCGTTCAGTCTTAGCGTTATGGGTGGGTATTGGCAAAGACTTCACGATACGATACATATCGTGATACTTGAGTCACAATATGATACATTATTGTAATATTGTGATATTACAATGTATTGTGATGTTCTGCATAAATAACTGAGAAATGTAAAATGCAGCTTAAAATACTGTGTATGTATATATATATAAAATATATATATATATATATATATATATATATATATGTATATATATATACATATATACACAGACATTTATATATGTACATATATTTATAAAAGCTATATATACATATACACATGCATATATATATATATATATTTTATATATATATGTATATATATACATATATACACAGACATTTATATGTGTACATATATTTATAAATATATATATATACATATACACATGTATATATATATATATATATATATATATATATATTTTAGGGCAATCAAAGTTACCGCTTTAACGCAGAATATACTGTATATTTTATTTTTTTATTTAACTTTTTATTTTAACATGCAGAAGTCTTTCTGGATTTATCAGCCCAAATCATGACTATTTTTGGGGGAAAAATGATATTAAGAAATTAAAAATGAATATTATATCAGAAGAAGAAGTATCGCGACATATTGCCATATCATTATTTTTCCCCACCCCTACTTAGCATGCTAGCTAGTCGCTGACATGGATTTAGGCTCTTTGGTTTTATTTGTGCAGCCCAACATCACAAGAGGGCTTTATAACACCTTCTGTCTTTTACACACAACCATCTGAGCAAAAACTCCCCAAAAATGATAAAGAGTTGTCTTCCTAACAGGGTTGTAGATTTTCAGCCACTGTTAACAGGTATTATTTTCTCTTTCCTCACAGTTTAACTACTGTTTTGATATCGCCTGGATGGTTCAGCAGTTTCCACCAGAGTTTAGGTGAGTTCTACTTCTTCTTTGATATCGTCATATTGTCATAAATATGTTGATGATTGGGGGGAATCTTAAAAAAATAAATAAAATATATTCTTTGTATACTAATGGCAGCAACCTCTAGGGTATCGTGGTTTGTATAATGCGGTTGAGATGTGTCACTGTAAAAGCAGAAAAAAACATGTCGTCTTGTTCCAACAGAAGTTTGTTTTGTGTGCAGCTAACTATGAATCAGTATCAGGGAAGTAATGCTGGTGACAATCCCAGGAAACGTTCCTACTCTGAACTGTTTTTGTGTCGACAGGGATCGTCCGGTTCTGATCGTCCATGGAGATAAGAGGGAGGCCAAAGCCCGGCTACTCCAGCAGGCTCAGCCTTTTCCACATATTCGCTTCTGCCAGGTAGAGAGTCACCGCCACAGGAAACAGCTGGACAACATCAGCTTCTCTGAAGTGGCTCATATGATGTAAAGCAGGCTGAGGAAATACCTGTTAATCAGACTGAATGGGACTAATGTGTTTGACTTTCCCCTCACAGGCCAAGCTGGATATCGCTTTTGGAACTCACCACACGTAAGCATGTCCATCTTTTGGATCACTCTGGTCGGTTGGTCCACGATTTCAGTCCAGACGGACATTTCTCATTAATCTTTAGATGGATTAGCATGTTATTTTGTACAAACATCCATGGTCTACAAAGTCTATGGTGACTTTTTTCCTCTACATTTATGGTTGTAAAGCTGCAGTAGGTACAAAAACAGCCTCTACATCCTGTCATAAATGTGCATGAAACAGATAATCTGTGAGAAAATATATCCCTCCTTCCTCCTAGAGCTCCTAATGAGCCAAACAGTCTCATCAGTCAATCTCTATTCACGAAAACTAGGCAGCGCCTATGTCTCTCAGATGTATTATAGTGTTTGGAAGAACCACTTTGCAGGTATTCCAGATCTTTTTGTTGGCATATAAAGGAGGAAAATGTGTCTTTGTGCAGAAAGATGATGCTGCTGTGGTATGAGGAAGGCTTCAGAGTCATCATTCTCACCTCCAACCTCATCAGAGCTGACTGGTACCAGAAAACACAAGGGTGAGTCGAGCTCTTAGTGAACTCATGAGGTGGATTGAGGCCATGCACGTCCATGAAAACATAAGATAAACAAATATTATTGTTTCAAACCAGAATGTGGATGAGCCCCCTGTTTCCACGGTTACCAAAGGGCAGCAGCGAGAGTGCAGGCGAGTCCCCGACCTTCTTTAAGAGGGACCTGCTGGAATATCTGGCGTCGTACCGAGCGCCAGAGCTGGAGGAGTGGATCCAACGAATCAAAGAGCACGACCTGTCAGAGACCAGGTAAACACCTGTTAATGCACAGGTTAACATATGGCATGCATGTGCAGTTAAAGGTACAGCAGGCCTGCACACTTTGATTTGATGCAGGCTTCACTCTTTAAATGATAGGAGCAGCCATGCTGGAAAATAAGGAGATGTAATGAAAACATGTTGAAAAGACACTGATCTCATCTCCTGTCTTTTATCATCAGGGTTTATCTGGTCGGCTCAACCCCGGGCAGATACGTCGGCTCAGACATGGAGCGCTGGGGTCACCTGAGGCTCAGGAAGGTAAAGATTTATCTGTTTCACTCCATCTTCTCTTTAGTCAGTAACACACTGCTGCCAGGAGTTCTCTCATTGTTTGAAGGCAGGGTAGGAAAATACTCCAGAAACTTCCTTATCTTTACATCCAGTCAGCAACAAATAAAGTTGAAGCTCTGTGGCTGTTGCAGGACTGTAATAAACACATCCAGTCATTTTTCATTATGATATGTTTATGTTTGTATTAAAAAGTTTGGGGGAGTGGATCGGTTGGATCGTATTTAAAGATCTAATGTACTCTTTGTAGTTCCTTGAGATCACTGACTCTACGTTTTTCTTATTTTTTATAGTATATATAATTAGAGGGTGTTGTGAAAATCAACTTTTGGACTTGCTGTTAGGTTTGGTCATTCCTCAAACACTCTTCATATTTGTCTCAGGTAGAACATCAGTCTAATTAACTTCAGTTTGTTGCTTCTGAATGCTGCCTGGCTCTTATTTTGTATCACTGAAAGTTATTCCTGAAGACACATTTAGAAAGATTCGTGTGCATGTGCACAGACTATTCTCTATGAGCAGCTAAAGTGGAAAAATCTCTAAATACTACTAAGGTCATATAAAAATAAATGTATTTCTACATGACAATGACATCACTAACTGGTATGTCCTCATCTCTTTCTTCTTCTTATGTTGTCAGCTGTTGTATGACCACACAGAGCCCATCCCCGGGGAGGAAAGGTGGCCTGTGATTGGTCAGTTCTCCAGCATCGGCTCAATGGGATTGGATAAGACCAAATGGTTGACGGGGGAGTTTCAGCGCACCATGACCACGCTGGGGAAATCCTCTCTTCGTCCAGACCCCCCCATGCACTTGGTACGGCCCTCCCAACGCAACCTGGACATGGTCTGTTGCTTTTGTGACGCTGCGTTCAAATGCTGGATGAAAGTTGGTACAAAAGAAAACAAATTTAGGTTTTCTATGGTTATATTTTCCTCACGTCCACACAGGGTGTTTGAGTCCCTAAAATTTGTTTCTGATACATCTATGTTTTCAGAACAACAAACTAATTTCATAAAATAAAGTGACTTTTGAAAGAAGAAGTTATGCATTCTCCTCTCACATATTAAAAGTTAAATGCATAAGCAATAAAACACTAGAAGTTAATCAGGCATCAGTCTGTTTATTGACTTTACTCTATTTGTGCTCCTGATGTAGGTATTAACAATTATCCCGTAAACTCTTCACTTTTAAGATGGCGAGGCTCAGAATTGATAAAACTAGTTGTTTTTTTGCAGATTTATCCATCAGTTGAAGATGTGAGGACTAGTTTAGAAGGCTATCCAGGTGAGTTTTTAACCTTTCATTAATATGTCATCGTGTTAGATTAGTTATTAGTTGAATTATCCACCTCAGACATGAGTGTTTGGCTGGTTTGCTTGATTGATTTAGTGTTTTAATTATTTAATGACCTCCAGCTGGAGGCTCTCTTCCCTACAGCATCCAGACAGCCCAGAAACAGCTCTGGCTTCACTCCTTCTTCCAGTAAGTTCTCCTTTACGGATCCAAAATCAGTCACTTTTACGTCACCTCTGTTAAACTGGTCAGCTGGTCACAGTTTGAATTTGGTCATAAACTCTGGGTCAGATCTGTGTGCAGGATCATTTTAGCTTAGTAATATATTGTGTGTGTGTGTGTGTGTGTGTGTGTGTGTAGCCGTTGGAAGGCCAACACAACAGGAAGGAGTCATGCGATGCCCCACATCAAGACGTACATGAGGGCGTCTCCAGATTTCTCTCAGCTCGCCTGGTTCCTCGTCACAAGGTGTGTATTCTAGCTTTATACTGTATTTTTTCTATGAGGTGAAATTTTATTTTTATTTTTCTGTACACTGAATGTTTATGATTTCTAACCAATCTGCACTATCCTTTTGCACAGAAAAAAAATTGCACTCCTTTTTCATTTCATAACAAATAGTAGTCATCTGATGATTGTTTAACATTTCATTTGCAATTAAATATATTTTTCTTCCTTTTTATTTAGTACATAATGTAAATATTTATTCTATCATTATCACTTATTCTATCATGTCATTACTGTAATTTGTCTGTAATTTGCCGGGTGAACTGTCTAACAGACAATTATTTTACCAGCTGTCTATAAGCGCAACACTCAGATCAAACTCATCAAGTTGAGTTGATCATTTCAGAGTATTTTCATGCTGAAATGATCCATTTGTTATCCACACAGCTCTGCTGAAACATGCTTTTTTGTGTGTTTTTAGTGCCAACCTGTCCAAAGCAGCGTGGGGCGCTCTGGAGAAGAACAACACCCAGGTGATGGTTCGGTCGTACGAGCTGGGAGTCCTCTATGTGCCCTCTGCCTTCGTAAGAAACGACACACACACAGACAGCAGCATTACGTGATAAAGTGCTGATAACGATGAATTAAACACTAAAATGATGGTGGTCTCTTTCACAGAACATGAAGACCTTCCCCATTCAGAAAAGTCCATTTCCTGCCTCCTCCTCCTCCTCTGGTTTCCCTGTGCCCTTTGACCTCCCCCCCACAGTTTACTCCTCTAAAGGTACTGAAGTGTGTGAACGAACTTCTGTCTTTGTGTTAATGTGAATTTGTCCCTCATTTGGTCAGATTCAGTGGCCTCTAGTGGTGAAGTTGCAGATTGCAACCAACTCAATACTCTGCTCGTCTTTTACAGTACGCTCCGGGTAACCTGAAAACATAAAAGATTCTCTCTAGTGTTTGGTTTGTCCATTCCGGGCTACTGTAGAAACACAGCGACATGAGGAGGACTCCCTCTGTAGATATAAATGGCTCATTTTAAGCTGACAAACACACAGATATTATACACTAATAAAACCTGTTTTCTTTCTGCTAAAAGATTCCCCCAAAATGTTTGACACTGTTCCTTACTTCACAATGTATCAACAAATACGTGAACAAAGCAGAGGGACATGACAACTCGTTGGCTATTGAAACATAAATAAGAACAAGAAATAAATTAATCAGAACAAAAATACTTGGGTGAACACCTGTGATGCTCAAGGTACCAGCAGAGAAACAACGTCCGTCTTTCCCACCTTTTCTGGAAACGTTCCCTGTTGCAAAGTCGTTCCTCGATGTCTGATTTCAGGAATAATGCTGATCACAGTTTAAGTGTGAATGTGCAGCAGGTTAAACAGCAGTTTAAGTGACATGGTTAACTGAGTGAGAGCTGTTTTTAAAACACAAAGTGCCTTTTTGCCCATTTTAAGTCATATTACTACACTCAACAAAAATATAAACGCAACACTTTTGTTTTTGCTCCCATTTTTTTATGAGATGAACTCAAAGATCTGAAACGTTTTCCACATACACAATATCACCATTTCTCTCAAATATTGTTCACAAACCAGTCTAAATCTGTGATAGTGAGCACTTCTCCTTTGCTGAGATAATCCATCCCACCTCACAGGGCCACTCTGAAAGGTGCAGTTTTATCACACAGCACAATGCCACAGATGTCGATAGATTTGAGGGAGCGTGCAATCGGCATGCTGACAGCAGGAATGTCAACCAGAGCTGTTGCTCGTGTATTGAATGTTCATTTCTCTACCATAAGCCGTCTCCAAAGGCGTTTCTGAGAATTTGGCAGTACATCCAACCAGCCTCACAACCGCAGACCACGTGTAACCACACCAGCCCAGGACCTCCACATCCAGCATGTTCACCTCCAAGATCGTCTGAGACCAGCCACTCGGACAGCTGCTGAAACAATCGGTTTGCATAACCAAAGAATTTCTGCACAAACTGTCAGGAACCGTCTCAGGGAAGCTCTTCTGCATGTTCGTCGTCCTCATCGGGGTCTCGACCTGACTACAGATCGTCGTCGTAATCGACTTGAGTCGGCAAATGCTCACATTCGGTGGTGGACCAACATTCCACAGGCCACAATCGACAACCTGATCAACTCTATGCGAAGGAGATGTGTTGCACTGCATGAGGCAAATGGTGGTCACACCAGATACTGACTGGTTTTCTGAGTCCCCAGATCCCCCAATAAAACAAAACTGCACCTTTCAGAGTGGCCTTTTATTGTGGGCAGTCTAAGGCACACCTGTGAGGTGGGATGGATTATCTCAGCAAAGCAGAAGTGCTCACTATCACAGATTTAGACTGGTTTGTGAACAATATTTGAGAGAAATGGTGATATTGTGTATGTGGAAAACGTTTCACATCTTTGAGTTCATCTCATAAAAAATGGGAGCAAAAATGTTGCGTTTATATTTTTGTTGAGTGTAGATCCACAGAATATTTTGTACTATGTCTCTGAAAACACTGAATAGCTCAAATGAAAGAAGAGACTCTCTATTTCATCATGAAAAAAATGTTTGTTTTTACCTTGTTCCATTCTTGTTTTATCAGAGGTAGAGTAGAGGACACTTTCACCAAAATCACCACTTTTTGTCCAGATTCTGTCCATTTTGCTCTCTAATCTCGATCGTCTCCACTTCCTGTTTTGATCTCTGTGGTGTATACCGTCTATTTATGCTCTGACTACATCTCCCAGAAGCACCAACATTAATCACAGGTTGTGTGAGAGCGCCCTCTTGTGCCAGCTGCCGAGAAAAGGAAAGACATAAATATACGTCTTTGGCACTCAAAGAGTTAATTTTGTGTTTTTTAGGGTTAGGGTTTTTTTGCCTCCCTAATTTAATGTTTTAAATTTTCTGGTATCAAACAATGTTCCCAGTTTCACTAAGACTGTGAATTTTGGTTAAATTATCCTGACAATGTCAGCAATATCAGCCAAAATCTTATCAAAGTGTTTGTAGTTTCCAGATTAATGGAAGATATTAAAAAAATCCATTCCTCAAACTGTCCTCATCAGAAAGTATTTTTTGGAAATGACAAATCATTCAGTGTGAATAATCGCAGTAGCAGTATAGTATAGTAGCACTGTAACTGCAGCCTTTCTGATAATCTCCTGAAATGTACTGTGGATTAGTGTATTTCCTGGAAGGGTTTTAGTATCATCCTTTAGTTATACATTGCAATAATCATTCTAGAAATAAATATTCTTTATTGGTTAAATTCAAAGCGTTTCACATCCTGTAGCTTATCGCTGCCATTCGGTCCAATTTCTTATAGCGGATCAATGCAGCTAAGTGGGCGTAATTGAAAATTGATGGGATATTAATCTTTGAGTGACATATGTTCTTCCACTTAGACGATGAATGAAGACACTGTAGCTGGTATAAACTCCACTTTATGCCCAACTGCATGTAACATCTGCATGTATTTATTAAATCATGTATTCACGTTTAATTTCACTGACCTCTTTCTGTCTTCTCAGATCAGCCTTGGATCTGGAACATCCCGTACAGCCAGGATCCAGACACACACGGCAACATCTGGGTTCCCTCCTGAAAACACAGAAAAACTGTCTGTAGCTGTCAGTACTCTGTCTAGATTTTAGTTGTCAATACCATTTATTTTTTTTATATTTTATACTGTACTGTAGACTCACGTGTGTTCTGCCAATAAATGTTACCATTGTCCAGATTTAATTACATGTTTCCGAACATTATGTGCTAGATTTAATTCAGAAAGGAATGTGAAACATATTGATTTAATTACGTTATTTCAGACAAGGCTCTCGCTGAGGTCGGTGTTCAGTTTTACTCAAGGCTTGTCAGAAAAAGTGGGGTAATGTTTATTCCTTAGAATAAACATAAGTGCAACATAAGTCACCAAATTATGAGCAGTGAGAGAAGAAAAGTGTCCTTAAATGTGGGTTCCTGTTCTTACTTTATGCAGTAGATTCAGTATTTTACCTGAGATCCTGCAGGATAAAACCACGTCCCTCAGATCAAAATTGCTGCACAGCGAGTCCGAAATATGCTGATGTAGCAGTATGTTTGTTTCCGAATGTCATCCCGAAATCAGTTTTCATTGTGGAAAGCAACAAATTTTAATAAATGGAGAATTCAGCTTTATAAAACAGTAACATGACACAGTGTAGTTTGGTTTCTACACTTCCTCACATGCAGCAGGGGCCGTCAGGACGCTCGGTGCTGCAGGTTTTCCAACCCCCCAGGTTGATAATTGTATTCTCGAGGGCTGCCAGGTGTTAATTTGTCTCTGATTCAGCAGCTTGGGTGCAAACAAGCAAGGTTTCCTCCAGAAACGAGGAGGAAAGCTGCTCTTTGTGCTCAAACTGGTGGGAATGTTTACATGAAGAAACTTGCACTGGACGCCATTATTTTTTAGGAAAAAACAGTAGTAGTAATAGCCTGCTCAAATACAAAATATAGTGTTATAAGAAAATGTCTGTCTAAGCACAATCAAGTATCTGATATCTGTGAAGTTGAAGTTCCATCCATCCATTTTCTACCGCTTATCCTCATAGGGTCACGCCGGGGCTGGAGCCTATCCCAGCTGTCTTAGGGTGGAAGGCAGGGTACACCCTGGACAAGTCTCCAGTTCATCACAGGACACATAGAGACAGACAACCACTCACACTCACGTTCACACTTACAGTCCATTTAAATTATCCAATTAACCTAATCCCCATGCATGTTTTTGGATGGTGGGAGGAAGCCGGAGTACCTGGAGAGAACCCACACAGACATGGGGAGAACATGCAAACTCCACACAGAAAGGCCCAGGATTCAAACCCGGTACCTTCTCGCTGTGAGGCGACAGTACTAACCTCTACACCACCGTGCTGCCCTGAAGCTGAAGTTGAACTACAAAACCATGGAAAGCTTTGATTTTTAGATTGATCTGAAAATCAAAGTTGTTTCATAACAAATACAGCATATTCCTAAACATACTAAATTTAGTCTCCACTGGTTGAAATAATGTTCACTTGCAAAATGATTTGTTTTTCATTTAAATTTACACTTATGTGTGAGTCCTCTAAATGTCTACACACTGTGAAAAAGGAACAAGATGGTTGTGAAGGTGCATATTATAACTATCCTTCAGATGATTTTCAAATGACTCTTTTCCTTAAAGGTGTACCTAATAAACTGTCCCTCTCTCTGACTCGTTTTAAAGACTGTAAGTTCTGCAAACTGCGACTCCCGTCGTCCCTTGCGTCATTGTGTCAACATGGCGCCTGTCTGCCGGACAAAAGGCGAATCTGTCTGACGGAGGATTGAAACCCAATTAGAAACAGAGGAGACATTTTGGGAAAACTGTCAGTGTCCGTGTGTCCCGGCGCCCCGAGGCAACAGATATATGTTAGGATAAAGCTCTGTGGAGGCTCTTAGACTGGAATATTAAGGTAAGTTAAGTCCAGTCGCTCCAACTACTGCTGTCTTTAAACGATCCTGCTAGCTGGAGATGTTTCCTTTTCTCTGTGATAACTGAAAACTCCTCAAAAATTCGGCTGTGCTGCTGCGTTTCTCCTCGGCGTGATGTTAACACCACCCAAACTGGTAAAAACGGTCTTTTCTGGTTCATAAAGAGGCAGATTACAATTCGGCGTCCACATAGTTCACCAAGAAACAGTTAATCAAACACAATGTCAACTTTCCCAGTTGGTCTACAATGCCCGCTGTCGCGATGCGGTGTATTTTAGTGGCGTTACACTCACGACGATGAAGCAATGAAATGCACAATAGTATTGTGTATAGGATGATTCAGTTTATATGATATATGCCGAATTATAGAATTGTCATTCATGGTCCGTAACACGTCTTAAGACCACATCTATCGGGTGTGGTAATTTTCCTAAAAGTACGGCAACATTAAAATGTGTTTTTTCCGAATGCGATTCGGCGTCAAAGTCGATCATATCAAGGGAGCAATCTGGATCGGGGCTACCTCGCTGTTTGGGACTACTGCCGTGTTTTCTGAGCCAGCTGTTCTTTTTTTTGGGTTAAATTTCGGGTTCCGAGGCCAGTTTAAAAAGTTGCCAACTGTAATGAGAATGAGTCCAGGACTCACTCAGTCCAGTGCTGTGCCACGTCTGGTCAGGATCTGAGGTCCATCTCTGCAGTTTAACTTTCAGACCTTTCTCAGAAGTAAGCCCTCATGAATATGAGGCACCTTAAAATGGACACAGTGAGAGCTGGTACTGCATGAAACCTCAGGGACCACTGGGGACTTCACTGATGTATTATCATCTTATCAGCTGCACAAAGGTCAGAGGTCAGGTCAAGCTCAGCTACAGAGAGCAGCACCTGTGACGCCTGGATTCGAGTCAAACTGGTAAAATATTACTGTGGTTTGTGACCTCAGTGTCCACACTGCTGTACTTCCTGCTGTTGCTGCTTAGCAGAGATCCCTGAAGGAATAGAGCTGTGTGCCAGTCAGCACTATTTGATTACTACTCCCTCCATCCCTGCTGCCTCACATACTGGTTCACTTTCTGCCCACTAAATCCTCTCCAGCTAATGTCATTCTCCATCATTTACTCCCAAAAGTGTTGACATTAATTGAAAATGGGACCAAGCAATATATATCTGTATATATTTTAAAATATCCTGGCATCGTTTTCTCTTTTTGTCTCTTCTGTCTAATAATAAAATGTGGATTCATTTGATAAGGTACCTTTTCCTCACTGTAACAATGTTATCTTAATACCAGATTGAGCCCGGCAGCTGGAAATGCTCAGTTATGTCCTGCAGTCATGATTAGAAACATAAGTGACCACCTTGGTGGCCAAACGCAGCACATCAGAGTTGATTTTCCCAGCCTCCTGCTGTCATTGTGCATCTGAATTTAATGTGTCTCCAGATATTAGCAGCACCTTTTTTAAATAAAAGATGGTTTCCTGACTTAGTAGATAGGTGAGGCAAAAGATTCCTGTTTTTTCCTGGTGGCTGATATATAATCTATTTAAATCTGTCCAAATATCTGATCAGATGTTGCATTTCTTTATTTGCTAATCTGTCTTAATCTTAGTTCACAAACTGGGATTGGTTTAAGTCCACATAACATGAGAATCCACAATAATCCAGCTGTCTTTTAGCAAGTCACACTGTTTGAACACAAAAGTGTGTGGTGTTACAGCTCTTCTTGGTCTTTGCTGAATTTACTGAAACCTCTTAGTGAAATAGGTTGGCTGCTGCTGGTTTTATGTGGACCTGTCACTCACATTCATCCCGTTTCATATGATTGCTCTAAATGTGTCATTAGACTTATTTTTTTTTTTTTGTCGTTGTCTTGCACACACCACTGAAGCTAAACATGATGAAACTGGAAGGTTTTCAGGTCGTCACAAACTCAAGAATGGATGTGAGGCGTTAAATAAAAGTTATTCACATCCAGCTGGTTACCTTTGTTGCATAAGAGCTAACTCACACTTTTAAATGGAGCAATATTACAGTGTTTCTTATGTGTCAGACTTATAGAATATAAGAATATTGTAAACTGGAGACACAGCGACTGTTCTTTTGACATGAAAACGATGATAATCTCCCCATATTTTAGCCGTCCTGTATGCAACATATCGCTGTGCTTTTCTTTACATAGCGTGACTCATCCTCTGCAGCAGTGAGAGAAAGTGTGGAGCTTGGCTGCCTAAGATGTAGGCTATTTTTTTTTTTTTGGCATTTTCCCCAAGTTTTACACACACACACACACACACACACACACTCACCCTCTCCTCCTTATAAGTGTTGACATGTCTGCTGACTTTGATTCTCTGCTCCGGCCTGTTTTTTTTTTTTCCTCTCGGCATCAGAAAGAAAAGCACCAAGACAGATGTGTTATCTCCTCTCTCTGCTCAGTTCACTGTGACATTTTTAGAAATGACACAAAATGGTTGTTTTGTTAAAGCAGCACTGAAGTGGCCCCGTCTTTGGTTTGATAACACATCACATGGTGACACCGTACGATCGCATCCACGATGGCGAAGACCTTATTTAATGTTGAGGAATGCATTTTGTATCTGGATCGCAGCTGCTGGGCGCTGATCACTTTGTGCTGGAAATCTGCAGGCAGGAAGCGAACAGATGTGACTGTTCTTCCATTTTGTTCTGCGATGGTGAGGGTTAGAGAAAGGTCACTAATGAGCTCAAAATGTAATGATTAATCAGAAGTAGGGGGCGCTGTGTTTGACAGTTTATGGCCAGTGTTCTTGTGCAGCAGCCTCTCAGTGTATTTTCATCCCTCATCCTCTCTACAGTTTATGCACTTGTGGGATTCAAACCATGCACCCAAACGCAAGGGCGTTGGTTCGTATAGTTCACCTGCAACGAGCGAACCAACCCATGAATAATGTTTCACTTAGACTGTTGATATCAAAAGCTGATTCATATTTCTACATATTTTAATGCAGCTTCTCTTATGTGTATGATGGTTCAGGTTAGGGTTGGATTAGGAATTATTTTATCTGCAAATTACCTTCTAGACACAAACATCCATGTTTCTGGGGCAGCAAATATTATTTTCATTGTTGATTATTTGCTTACCGGGTTCGAATCCCGGCCCGGGGCCTTTCTGTGTGGAGTTTGCATGTTCGCCCCGTGTCTGTGTGGGTTCTCTCTGGTACTCCGGCTTCCTCCCACCATCCAAAAACATGCATGGGGATTAGATTAATTGGCTAATTTAAATTGACCATAGGTGTGAGTGTGAGTGGTTGTCTGTCTCTGTGTCCTGTGATGAGGTGGTGACTTGTCCAGGGTGTACCTTGCCTTCCGCCCTAAGACAGCTGGGATAGGCTCCAGCCCCCCATGACCCTATGAGGATAAGCGGTAGATAATGGATGGATGGATTATTTGCTTAATTAATCCAATAGTTATTTGGTCTATAAAAGGTCAGAAAATGGTTAAAAATGTTGATCATTGTTTCCCAAAGCCTGAAAAACTTAACCCTGTCACAGTGGAATAAATAAACCAGAACATGTTCACATTTAAGAAGTTGCAATAAGATATAGAATTTTTTCAGTCTTCTTCATCCTCGCTGTCTTTGTTGGTGCATCGCTGCACTTCAGCTGTCAACCAGTGGAAACCAGACGGCAGGAAGTGAATCACGCCGTCTGTGTGGAAACTACAAACACAAGAGGGTCCCACATGTGAAAACAATGCTCCTTTGAAATGTATTTATGTGAATATTTATCAGCAGGTTTTCAGAGAAGTGAAAGTTCCAGAAAGTAAAATCTTGTCCATGCACAGGACTGTTGTTGTTGCTGGCAGGTTGTGTGTCGATGTTGTGTGCAGTAAAACCGACCTTCTTCACCTCCAGGATGTTCCAGCAGTGTGAGGAGCCTCGTTTCACCATCGAGCAGATTGACCTCCTCCAGAGGTTAAGGAGGACGGGCATCACACAGACAGAAGTCCTCCACGCCCTGGACACCTTGGACCACCTGGAGCGGCAACATGGACACAAGCTGACCCATAAACCTCCTTACCTGCCTCCCTCGTCTTCCTTGTCCTCATCCAGCGGCGCCGTCGTCGCCTCCTCCTCCATGACTTCCACCTCCACCCAGACAAATTTCCCCAACACCCGACTGTCGCTGTCGCCCAACAACAACTTCGACACCACCTCCCCGCCTCTCCCGATTCCAGTCGCCTCGCCTGTTGCCATGGCGGCGGTAGTTCCGAACGGCCTTGTCGCCGTCACCAACGGGAAGCTGTCGCCACCCCGGTTTCCTCTCGGCGTCGTTAGTGCCAGTGTGACGGCGCCAGGCTACGCATTTGAGACCAGCGAAGAGGACATCGATGTGGATGACAAGGTGGAGGACTTGATGAGGTGAGACTTTGGACTAAACCTAGACCAGGAAGAACCAGCTGATAAATAACGAGAAACTGAGGCACAGATATGAAACACCATTGTACAGTAGAGCGACTGCAGTATTAAAGAGAGACGGAGCCACTAGCACTGACTTTATTCTAAGCAAATTTTGTATGATTTGCACAACCAGGACAATATTCATCATTTGGACTCACAATTAACATAACTGTGTTTATTCTGCTTTTGCTGTCAGGTGGAAACTGTGGATACGTACAACGTGTAGAGTAGATCACTGCTCCAGAGATGGTTGACAAGCCTGCCTGTAGCTCCCACTGAATCTGAATGAAGCAACGATTAATGCCTACACATACTCACACATACACTACTGTACACACACACACACACACACACACACACACACACTAGTGCCTCTCATCTGTAGTCTGCAGTCAGACAGCAGCAATCAGAGCTCTATTGATTTGAGGGTGTGTGGAGATGAAATCAAACCAGAAAGCAGTGAATATTGCAGCAGCATCTGATTCCTGCACGTATTCAGCTTCAGCAGCTGCTGCTGTTAATAAATGTATATGTGTGTAATATGCAGGGATGTGGACTGCACAGTTACAGCTGGTTGGAGTGTAGCGTCTGCTGTCTTATCTTGTGCCACATGTGGATGTAAACATTGATTGTGCTGTTTTAAACAGTAGATTCCTGTCTGTGCTTGCAGGAGGGACAGCGCTGTGATCAAAGAGGAGATCAAGTCCTTCCTGGCCAACAGGCGGATCTCCCAGGCTGTGGTCGCTCAGGTAACAGGTGAGTATCGGCTCAAACCTGGCCCACCACGACCCCCCTTCACACCTTCCATTAACATACATGGCCTACATTATATCTTTGTGTTGTTTTTAACCAGCGAGACAAAGCCAGAGGAATATCCTTCATATCTGTGTATTTGGGTACATTTCATGAACATAATAATTAATAATAATATAAGAAGTTACCTCTGTAGCACAGAGGGTGGCTGCTGGAACCAACCAGAGCCAAAAATGAGACCAGACCATCAGATTTATTATCCCACCACCTACTCTAAAATAACAGTATTACTGATCATCAGAATGTATTTTGTTTTTCTGTAATGGTTAATCCACCAGTATGTAAAATATAATTGCTGTTATCCATGAATCTACTGTTTTACAAAAGAGCCTTAGTTTTTGATTAAGATGTTAAATTCCAGATATTTCCTCTCATTCCTGGACAGAAAAATGTGTTTTACAGGTTTACAGGATTCCCACGGTTCAATAAAAAGTCTTAAATTAAAGTCCAGGTAATTTAAGTGTTAAATTGTTTTAAATTTACCATTAATTTGCTGTAGGTAATACATTTTCAGATGGTGAATTCAATTCAATTCAATAGGGAAACACAGCATTCAGAGATTTACTGCAATTTTGCATGTTATTCTTTTCAAAGTTTGTTCTTGAAATTTGTGAAATTAAAGTTGTAGAAAAAAAAGAAGTGTTATGCCTTCAATTTATATAATTGTTGCAAGTGTTAAAGGGCTGAAAAATGTAATAAAAAAATGTTATCGGAGACCAAGAGTTTTTTTTCCTGCTAAATATTGATATCAGCATCGGCCTCAAAAACTCCATATTGGTTGGGACCCAAAATAAATTGACTATTTTCTACCAAAGAAATTGTTAAATTATAGTTGTTGAGGTCTTAAAAAAGTATTAAATTGACTTTTAAAATGCAAGAACCCTGCTTTAGTGGTGTTATTCTGGATTAATTTCTGACTTCTTCGTGATGCTGGCGGCTCTTTCAGACGAACAGGTGGACTCATCAGAGTCGATGATTCAGATCTTCTTTCTCCTCCAGGGATCAGCCAGAGTCGGATCTCCCACTGGCTCCTCCAGCAGGGATCGGACCTCAGCGAGCAGAAGAAACGAGCCTTTTTCCGCTGGTACCAGCTGGAGAAAACCAACCCTGGTAACACCACCCTCCTCTGTTTTTATAACAACCTGCTGCACTGAATGCATGACTGGCAGACTTTAACATGTCCAGTTTCTCCACGCTGACTGAGCAGAAATGAGGCCGTTCAGACTCAGGAGGACAATCCCTGCCACGACATAAAGGAAGCTTGTTATCTGTTAAAAACATGTAGTCATTGCTTATTGTCAAGGTGTCCTTGAGGAGGACCCTGGCATCAGTGCAGAAAGGGAAGCGCTACCTGGGCTCATTGGTATTCATAGCTGTGCCTCCAACAGGAACTAGGAGAGCTGGATCCTTTAACCCTGCAGCAGAGGACACGTCTCTGGTGTTTGGAGAGTTGTAATCAAAGAGTCTTCTGAGGGATGAGACAGCCATGACACGTGTTAGTGGTTTTTATGGGCTGTCATACAGAAATACAGAAGCTGTTTCCTGACAGTGAGCACATTATGTTGAGTTGAGAGCAGCACAGTGGAGCGTATGAGCATCAATACAGGCTAGTTATTCCTGTCTTTCCTGGAAAATGATGCTTTGATTCAAATCACTTGACTTTAATTTGGTTCATGCTCCAAAACGGGTCTCAAACTAAGTTTAGCTCATGGGCCCAAATTGATCTCAAGCGTGCATAATCACCTGTTCATAAATGTTTCCCTTTCTTTTAGTGTAAAGAGGCAGAAGTTTATTCTGAAAACATTCAAAATCAATGATCAATCAATCCATTTATAAAGGAGATGATGAGACTGCCAGCATCTTTTCTCTCCTCTGCTCCCCTGAGTTCTTGAATATTCTGTAGTCTGATAACCTTCGATGTGACATAATGAAAGACATGATCATCTAGTGGGCTGGACTGGAACCATTAGTGGGCCAGTTCTGGCCTCAGGCCGTATGTTTGACACCCCTGCTCTAAAATAATGTTGTGATGAGGTACAAATTAAATGTGCTATACAGTGTACAGTGAGTGTTTTTGATTATATGATCACTTTATTATTATTATTAATGCTCACCTGACTCCAGGCGCCACTCTGGCCATGCGAGCCGCCCCCATGGCTCTGGAGGAAGTGATGGACTGGCAGCAAGCTCCGCCTCCATTTGGCTCGTCTTCTGGCGGCTTCCGTCTGCGGAGAGGAAGCAGGTTCACCTGGAGGAAGGAGTGCCTGGCTGTTATGGAGAGGTAGGGAGAGGAGGATGAAGAGGAGGAGGGCTGGCGATGTTTTCTCAGTATTTCTAACATGCAGTTTGTGTCCTCACAGCTACTTCATTGATAACCAGTACCCTGATGAAGCAAAGAGGGAGGAGATCGCCACCGCCTGCAACGCTGTCATTCAGAAACCAGGTCAGTAAAAGCTAAAATGATAATCCATAGTGTGTTAGTAAATATTGTGAATAAAAATACTCAGTAGTCAGTAGCAGCTTTGGCCCTGTTATTGAAGACGACATGTCACGTCGCCCCAAGGTTCAAATCCAACTACATGGCTGTTTCTAGATATGTAGCTCTGAATTATGATCTGTGTCATGAAGACTGAAAAGAAAAAGCTCTGTGATGTTCCCTCTGTGATGTCATTAGTTTACTGAGACTCAACAGGAAGTGGGATCATGCTTTCAGTCGCCACTCAGTATACCTGCTTGTGTCCAGTTTTGGGTTTGGTTTTTCTTAACCCCCATTTTGACTTACTCTAAAAATGTCCCCTTCCTAAAAAATACTTTACGTTAATATTACCACAGGATAAATTATTGTCGGTCCTGTATTGTTATGAATTAATTAAAAATTGTAGTTTTTTTATCCTGAAGGGTCTGAGCGTCTACGGTTTATTATAGACTTATTATAGGAGCTGAAAAAATGAGGAAAATCACACTTTGGCCCAAATCTATGCCGAATACATTAACATATCAAAAATGATTGAAAAATAAAAATCCAAACATCTCTGGTGAGGTACAAGGGTTAAATATGTTGGATAAATTAGCTGTAGCACTGAATCTTTGGACTGTTCTGTAAACTGACCTGAAGAGACTTTCTCACAAGTGATATTTAAAATAAAATAAAAATAAAAAATAAAGTATAGGTGTTACGGTCTGAAGGTCTGATCTGTGTTTGTGTTGCAGGAAAGAAGCTGTCAGATCTGGAGAGGGTAACATCTCTGAAGGTCTACAACTGGTTTGCCAACCGCCGCAAAGACATCAAGAGACGTGCTAATATTGGTAATATCAATTATTAGTTGTGTGTGTGTTTTATTAATCTATTTTGTGTAGTCATGCCCCTTGCAGGGGCAAGGGGCATGACAGAAAATAATTGAGAACCGCTGCCTTACATAGTATTAAAAGTAAGGAGATTTTAAAAAAAAGTATATTACAGATAAATATGCACTCAAACACATTTTTGTGTTCAGGAATGACAGTTAATAACTTTGGCATCTCAATCCCCCCCAAAATTTGAGTTTTTTAAGAATTTTTTCTGCTTTTTTTTTGTAAAACAGTCAATTTTAAAAATTTGTGTATAACAGTAATTATATTTTAGCATTAAATATCTCATTTTGATTAGAGAGCTTGAACATACTGGTGGATTAACCATTCTAGAAATGTATTGGGAATCATTAATACTGTTAATTTAGGGCAGCGGTGGTGAACACCTCACACTGGGTGGTGGGATAGTGTATTTGTTAAGCTCTGTAAATGTGTTATTGGTATCCATACAGGTGTGAATGACACTTCCAAACTCAGTGTTCTGTCCCTTTAAAAGCCAAATATCCACTGAGCTGAACCTCTTTCATTAAAGAGCTGTGGCTCTCTGAATCTCAGTCAACACGTAGATGCCATCCTGCTCGTCTGCTGCAGAATTTCACACAGCGTCAGGGAGGAAACATCCGCTGACCTGACGTCTGAACTCGTTCACTTCTTACTTTGTGCTGCTGCTGCTGCTGTTTGAGGGCGATACGCTATGATGAGCTTTGTGTTTTTGAAGAAGCAGCCATCTTGGAGAGCCATGGCATCGAGGTTCAGAGTCCAGGCGGTCAGTCCAACAGCGACGAGGTGGACGGCAACGACTTCCCTGACCAGGTAAACTGAGACCTTGTTGCACTGAGCACCTGTGGAGCAGTGAAGTTCATCAGTGTTTGGATTAGGACTGCAGCTAACTCCTGTTGAAAACCTCTCAATGAACCGATCAGTTTTTGGTCGAGAAAATGGTGAAAAACGTTGTTTTTTTTTTTTTTTCCACAAAGATATTTAAGTTAGCGTCACAGGAGGAAAGAAATCACAGCATGTTTAACTCTTTGAGTGCCATTGTTGTATTTCGCCGTCAGTGTTTTTCGGCAGCGGCAAAACAGCTGGCACTCAATGAGTTAATATCTAAGAGGCTACAATCAGACAGTTAGACTTCTTTTTAACTCTTTGAGTTAAGAAGCTACAATCAGACAAGTTAGACTTCTTTTTAACTCTTTGAGTTAAGAAACTACAATCAGACAAGTTAGACTTCTTTTTATTAACTCTTTGAGTTAAGAAACTACAATCAGACAAGTTAGACTTCTTTTTATTAACTCTTTGAGTTAAGAAGCTACAATCAGACAAGTTAGACTTCTTTTTATTAACTCTTTGAGTTAAGAAGCTACAATCAGACAGTTAGACTTCTTTTTATTAACTCTTTGAGTTAAGAAGCTACAATCAGAGAAGTTAGACTTCTTTTTATTAACTCTTTGAGTTAAGAAGCTACAATCAGAGAAGTTAGACTTCTTTTTATTAACTCTTTGAGTTAAGAAGCTACAATCAAACAAGTTAGACTTCTTTTTATTAACTCTTTGAGTTAAGAAGCTACAATCAGACAGTTAGACTTCTTTTTATTAACTCTTTGAGTTAAGAAGCTACAATCAGAAGTTAGACTTCTTTTTAACTCTTTGAGTTAAGAAGCTACAATCAGACAAGTTAGACTTCTTTTTATTAACTCTTTGAGTTAAGAAGCTACAATCAGAGAAGTTAGACTTCTTTTTATTAACTCTTTGAGTTAAGAAGCTACAATCAGAGAAGTTAGACTTCTTTTTATTAACTCTTTGAGTTAAGAAGCTACAATCAGAAGTTAGACTTCTTTTTATTAACTCTTTGAGTTAAGAAGCTACAATCAGAAGTTAGACTTCTTTTTATTAACTCTTTGAGTTAAGAAGCTACAATCAGAAGTTAGACTTCTTTTTATTAACTCTTTGAGTTAAGAAGCTACAATCAGACAAGTTAGACTTCTTTTTATTAACTCTTTGAGTTAAGAAGCTACAATCAGAAGTTAGACTTCTTTTTATTAACTCTTTGAGTTAAGAAGCTACAATCAGAAGTTAGACTTCTTTTTATTAACTCGTTGAGTTAAGAAGCTACAATCAGACAAGTTAGACTTCTTTTTATTAACTCTTTGAGTTAAGAAGCTACAATCAGAAGTTAGACTTCTTTTTATTAACTCTTTTAGTGCCTGCTGTTTATTAAAATGGAAAGTGTCAGCGTTTTTGCCCGTTTTTCAGTCATATTTCAATACCCACAGCATATTTTGCACCATGTCTCTGAAAACATAGAGAAGCTCAAATGAAAGAAGAGTTGCACTATTTTACCATTAAAAAAAAAAAAAGTTTGTTTTTACCTTGTTCCATTCTTGTTTTGTGTGGAGGAAAGTAGAGGACACTTTGACCAAAATCACCTCGTCTCCACTTCCTGCTTTGATCTCTGTGCCGCATATTAACTCTTTGTGTCCCGGCTACAAATCACAGAAGCCCCAACGTTGCTCCCAGGCTGCGGCAGACCGTGATCAGCGACCAGCTGCAAAAAAACACTTTGACGTTGTATTAAATCAATGGCACTCAAAGACTTAAAAAATGTCTCAAACCGACTCGATCAAAATATTTGGTGATTAACTGAACAGTTTGCTGCAGCTCTAGTGTGAAACATTAAAAAATTGACCGTTTAGATGTGTATTCGCCTTGGTTCTTCACTTTTTTTTATAGTTTTTATCAGCCCTCCTTGTAATGTTGCTCTGTCCACTTTGCTGCTGTAACGATACAAATATCCCTGTCTGTGGGATGAATAAAGGATTATCTTACCTTATTTGGTCACATCTTTTCCTTTAGACTACAGATAGACACACATTGATTATAGATGACTGGTCGTGTTGACTTCCTGTCACCTGCTCTGTCTCAGGCTTGTGACGTTTCCTTATTTGACAAGCGAGCTTCAGCCAGACAGTTTGGTTTCAGTCGAGCTGACCTGTCCTCTCCGACCCAGGTACAGCCCGGCACACACACACACACACAGTAAGGATTAGGGGTGGGAAAAATATTGATTTGGCAATATATCACAATAATTTTTCTTCTGATATAATATTGCTTTTTAATTTTTTAATAACAATTTTTTTTTCCCTCCCAAAAAAGTTGTCAAAGTCGATTGTAAATCCAGAACAACTACCACATGTTGACAATAGAAAAGCACTCAGAGAGAGCACAGACCTCCGTCAAGGCGGCGGCGACTTTTTTTTATTATTTAATTAAAGTTACCCCCGCCGCCACGGAGGTTCTGTTTTCATCGGGGCTTGTTTGTTTGTTGGTTTGCAAAGTAACTCAAAACGTTTTTATTTATTTATTTATTTTTTTTGACGAAATCAGTTTTAAGTTCGGCCACTTCTGACCAACCCTGAAAATTTCGTCAAAATCCGTTCAGAACTTTTTGAGTTATTTTGCAAACCAACATACAAATAAACAAACCCCGGTGAAAACTTAACCTCCTTGGTGGAGGTAATAAAAATTTAAATAAAAAAAATCGTTTTAAAAAATCCATGTTAACGCCGTAACTTCGACAGCCTTAATATACATACGTATGTATATATAAATACATGTACATATACATAAATACGCACATATATGTACATACTTTATATACAACTTGTATTGTAAGCTGCATTTTAAATTTCTCAGCGATCTGTGTAGAATATCTCAATATATCGCAATAATGTATCGTATCGTGAAGTCCTTGTCAATACCGACCCCTAGTAAATATCTACTAACCCCCCCTCCTCCTCGCTCAGGTTCCCACGCTGCTCCCCAGCTGGTTTTCCTCCCTGGGTCGAGGAGGCTCGTCTGGACAGAGGGGTGGTTCTCTGATTGGCCGTTCCCTGGTGTCGGGGGCGGGCCCTCAGGCAGAAGGATCCAGATTGACCGGCGCATCCTGGTCCCCCCCTTCCCCTTCCCTGCAGGACGAACCCAGCGTTCACGGGGCGCTGGCCGAGTCCCAGGACTCCATCGGCTTGGAGAAGGCGCCGGCCAATCACGGCGACCAAGCCCTCTCCAGTCAGGTGGACGGGGCGGGGTGCAACATGGGGAACGACATCAAGACGGAGACGCTGGAGGACGACTGAAAATGGGTTGGCGGGCGTTTTGAGTTGTCGGCGTGACGAATGAAACGGGATCAGAGGTGTGTTAATATGCAAGCAGATTTTATAGGAATGTAATAAGTGAGGGGAAAAAAGACCAAAAGTGGTGTAAAGTCCAACCCTGAGATACCTCCCAGCCCTACCTCCAACCACCAACCTGCTCTGCTACTCTTATAGGCATTACTACTAGATACTATACAGTAACACCAGACTTTTATTTGTTAAAGTGCTCCCCAGCAGGCTAGGAACGATTAAAAATGCCTAAAAACAGATTTATGACACATTAGTGTTGGTTTGTTTTGAGGCGTTTTGAAATCTCCTGCAGAGACACGATGCAGCGTGCAGGTTTCCGTGGAAACCGCATCCCTCTCCGCAGGAAGTCGCTGTATTTGACACAGGGTTCAAATAACTTCAGGGTCTCGCACTGTGATCACAACACAACTGAACAGCCTCATGAGATATATATTCATTTCATCACAGTTGATTATATTTCAGATATTTTAGCTGCAGGATAAGCTCAGAGTCATCAGATGATTTCAGTGATAAACAGAACGATTGTCCCCTCATTCCCCTCCGCCCTGCTAGAATAAGCTCAATATGTGGAAGCAAAGAAAAGAGCTGAATTTATTTAAATAGAGCTGAATGAAAGCTTTGAAATGTTTAATGTGAAAAAAAAAAATCTGGAGTGGCTGAATTTACCAGAAGACAAGTCCAACACGAGAAAACAGTCGCTCAGTTCTCTTTTCTTATATTTCATCTTTGTATCTTAAACATTTTTTGTTTAGAAAAACATGAGCACCTTGAATTTAGCGTTTTAGATTATTTTAAGGTTCACATTTTTTTTAATTAAAGATGAATTTAAACCTAAATAAACAAGTAATTTCTTGATAAAATGCTATAAAAATAAGCAGATATGAATTCAGCAGAGCTGCAACGATTGATTGAGTAGTTGGTCAACTGTTAATCGCCAACTATTTTGATAATCAATTAATCAGATTGTCGAAATTCTCTGATTGCAGCTTCTGAAATGTAAATATTTTCTGGTTTCCTCTGTGACAGTAAAACTGAATATATTTGAATTTTTTTTTTACAATTTTATAGCTCAAACAACCAATCAATAAAATAATTGACAGATTAATTGACAAAAATAATAAAGTTATCAGTGTTTAAACACCACAAATCAACGTGGCCTCTCTTTGCTTCCATATCAATAACAAGTAATTAAAAAGAAGTTACTCAGTGCATAATATTGAAAGTAGCTGAAAAAGATTTGATTTGTATATTAAAAAAAATAAGTTACCAGATCAGCTGATCAGGCAGAAAGAAAGATCACTGTGAGATGATCGATAATCAATACAGATCAGTTGGGAGGTATTCAGCCACCGTTTAGTTACTGCAGATTAAAGTGTAACCTACCTGTATGCACGCACACACACACATATATACACAGTATATTATATAAACTGTGGGGTGTATATATAGATAGATATCTATGTCCCCTGATCCATTTCTATTACCAGTCTGTGGACAGATTAGCTTCAGATGAGAGGAACGATCAGTGTGAGTGAAGCTGTAGCCAAAGTATTAATATCTGAGTGCGATCGATTATTAGAGAGATGCTAATCAATAGTGTCAGACTATTGCAAGAGAAATGCATTTCCTGTTTTTATTTTAGTTTTTTTTGAAGGTATATCTGTGTTTGTGCTCGATATGCCATGTGTTGGAAACACAGTTTTCATTCTATATGACACTTTATTGGATGGACACCATGGTGCTGAGCATCCCTGCTGTTTAACACCTTCAGTCGACCAGAGAGGCAGCAGGAACAGGAAGTGACTCGTTTTCCTCACAAAGACGATAGTTAAGTATTTAGTGACCAGAGACAGATGAATAAAAATCCCTGTGCAGCCACTGTAGAAGGATGAGAAACACATTCAGTTTGTCTTTGATAATTTTAAAGCACCGTCTGTAACATTTTTAACATGTGCTGACATTATTACAGCGGTTCAGTAGTTTTTGCTGTAGCTGCTAAATGCTCCTCTTTGTTCACCACCACAGAGTTCAGCGCTGGGTGGGAAACAGGACGGCTGTGACTGGAGGCTCATGATCATGACTGAATTAATCAGCTTTAAAGGGGTTCATTAAGTCATGGTACTGAACGTTTATCAGCTGATTAACACCAGAAATATTCATTGAGCCGAGGCTCCACCTCCTCCTGTTCAACAAATATTATTCCTCCTCCACCCAGTGTGAGGAGTTCAGCAGCTGTCCTAAAATAACAGTATTAATATTTATATTTCTCTCCTGCTTCACGCATCCTGGAAAACCTGGAAAATTATTTTCCAATTTTCCAGTCATGGAGAACATACGGAAAATCAAATGTCCTGGAAAATTATGTATTCCCCTCATGCGCCAAGTTACTTTTACCATTTCCAGGACCTTTTTGTCTCATTTTCCATCTGTTTTCCATGACTGGAAAATTAGAAAATAATTTTCCAGATTTTCCAGGACATTTGGGAACCTTGGGTGAAGCGTAGGCAGAAAGAGAGAATCAAAGCTCTTCAAGATGCTCTAATAATAGTTTTTTGCTGTCATGTCACTGTCACGTTCTGAGCTGCCCTGCAGGTTTTTAGTTCAAGTGCCTTATTTATTCCAGGACCAGGACTTCCACAGTGGCTGCACCCACACAAACTGTATCAGAAGCAGTGATCATCAGCAGGTGCTTCACAGGCTAAGCTACTAGTTCAGAGTTCAGGACTCGACACAAATACCTCAGTTTACCCCCGTCAGCTATAAGCTACACCCGCAGGTTCCTCCAGCTGCTTCAATGTGAATCACAGTGGAACAGAGGAGGCTGATCTGATTAGAGGTCAGCGTCCTCTCAAAGGGAACTTCCTTCTCGAACTTGAGCCAATAAATATTAAGTTTGAAAATAAAGGGAAATTCCACTCCAAAAATCAGAGTATCATTCATAAGCTCCTGCTTCCTCCACCCTCGTCCTGGTGGAGTAAGAACTGCTTCAGACTGAACGTTTCATGTGTCTTTAAATGTTCGACAGCTCAGCTGTCCCTTTTTGTTTTTGCTTTAAGCGTTTGTAAAATGCTGAGGTGTCGTCACTCAGTGATCAGGGTTACTACGCCTCCTGGAAAACCTGGAAAATGATTGACCAATTTTCTAGTTATGGAAAACATGGAAAGTAAGAAAAGAGGGTCAAATGTCCTGGAAACAGTTAAGTTATCCTGGAAAATGATTTATCCTCCCCCTTGTAAGCAAATGCAAACAGATTAAAGGTTACTTCTAACATGTTTGCATTTTTTTTTCTCATTCTCATGTTTTCCACGACTGGAAAATTGGTCAGTCATTTTCCAGGTTTTCCAGGACGCTTGGGAACCCTGAGTGATGTAGCTTTTGTCATCACCAAAATATCCTATCTATCTCACTAACGTGTTTATTTTTTTAATATGCTTTAAAATCTGCCAAGCAGAAGCCTTTATGAGACGACGTGCTGTTTTGAGATTATTTTCATTTCATTTTATTTTAAAAAAGAATTCTGTGTTCTTCACGTGAAGTTGTACTTCGGAGTTTTGAAGCAGCAAATCTATGTGAAATGGGGAAAAATGTTTTAGTGTCATGTTAGAGCCAAAAAAATCTGAAAGGAAAAATAAATGGAGTTAAGAATTAACATGAGATAAGATGAGAGCAGGGTTCCCATATGTCCTGGAAAACCTGGAAAATGATTGACCAAATTTCCAGGCACTGAAGATGAGAAAAAAGGTCAAATGTTCTGGAAGCTGTTAAGTTTCCCCCCCCTCATTTTCCATGACTGGAAAAGTTGTCAATCATTTTTCAGGTTTTCCAGGACGCACAGAAACCCTGCGGATGTCGTTCCTGTTGGTCGGCCTCATCGTTTCTTGACTGCATTTCTTTTTGCTTTCAGTTTCTGACCCTAAATCGGCTCCATGCTTTTGTGTTTTTAAGTGTTTCTTCTTATTATAATCGACTTGAAATGCATCATAAGTGAACATTATCATGAAATAGAAACGCAGTAAAGACCAGTTTCAGATCATGAGTGGCACAGAAAGTGGTTTCGCTCTTCCAGGTGTGTTCGGAGCCTCAAGTCGGCCCACATGTGCACTTTGTTTCTGATGGCGACTCGTGTTTTTTCTTGGTTTAATGCAGTTTCAGATCAGATCTGCGTTTCCAGTCACTGCCTCTGACTTTATCTTGATCACATCCTGCCAAATCCGACCCTTCGCTCCGACAGTACAGTAAATATTTGTCTTCACCACAGTTTGAATTGGCACAGTGTTAGGGCTGACAAAGTGAGGACGAACGTGTTCATAGAGGATCTGGATCTGATCTGAGGTCTGCTGTGTGAACAAAAGAGAAAACACATCAGGTGTTAGTCCACACCTCAGGATTGAATGTTGCCGCCTCTTCCCTTCGTCAGTGTTGTGAATCCACGATGATGCAGTATGACATGTTGAAGAGTTGTATTTTGATTTTAGTTCAGGTGGAAAAAAAGTTCATCATTCATAGATGTTGCCGTCCTCATGTCCCCCTTTAATCAGCCAACGACTGTAAATAAATCTGTAAATCAGTCATGTTAAAAAAAAAGAAAAAGTGGTTTTCATTTCATTTTGGCAATAAACGAGTCAATAATTCTGTAAAGGGTGATGAATATGGAGCCTAAGCAGGACGTCTGTTGCATCACTTGATTTTTATCCCCTCGTTCTTTTCTATTTCAAGATTTAGTGCCTTTTTTGGGACGGTAGACTGTTCTGTAATCGCTATGTAGGAAAGCTACATATGCCTTTTGTTACTTTTTCATCTGTTGGAGAAAACCTTATTTGTTATTTTTAAGGTGTGTTTTTATTGATATTCTATTTACAAGGGAATAAAAAGTGATCCGAGTCAACGCAGTGTGTCAGTGTGTTTTGTGTGTGTTACAGTGAATTAAAACACAATAACTAACATGATTCATATTTAAATGGAATTATTTTAGTGATAGAGGTATTTTAAAGCCAATGTTTCCTTTTTCAGTTTTAGCAGGGTTTGAGTTTTGTGGGGCTCTTTCAGGTAAACTCTGCATTTTAATGACATTTTGATGATCATTCCCATATTTGTGAAAACAACAAATTGGTAGAGGAAGCACTGAATGAATAACTCCAGAGTTTTCTTCAGAAATATGAGCTAATATGTCGAGAAAAATGAGCTAGCTTAAAAGCTATGTTAAACAAAGCTAGGAATAGCTAGCTAATAGCTAATAGCTAATAGAAAGGCTAATGTTCCTGAACTTTCCATCACATGAACCACTAACAGACCCACCTTAAATATGAAGAACTGGATGATAAACTGTCGACTCTTCACTTCTTTCTCCTGTCTGACCTTTTTTTTTTTCTTTAAACTTTTATTATTTACCTCCCTGCCTTTAGAGGCATCCTTACCGTCTCCTCCTCCACTAGAGGTCGCTGTTAGCGCTGACGGAGCAGGTGGACTGAACCATTTCACATAAATGGAGAGGGGGAGGAAGTTGAGAAATGTTTCCACAACAAATAAACTTAGTGTCACTAATTCATTTGGAAACCATGTTTGTTTTAGTTAGAAAAATATCTGTGATTAAAATATGGATGTTGGTCTAGAGACTTCCACAGATTTTACTGCCTTTATGTGAGCTCACCCCCCTCCTTGTAGGTGCTCAGCTCCACATAATTCAAACAGTGAGTTTTAGTTTTAAAGCTAGTTTTTATACTTTGTGTAGCTGCCCTGGTTACATACAGGAGTGTTTGGATCAGATTTGATCCATAAACCTCCTTTAGTGAAGGAACCAAAAGTGTCAAAGATCATTCGTGATAGATGGAAACAGCCACAAGACAAAAAAAAGAAAACACTCCTGAATCAAGGTGCCCTTACCAGCTTTTCTGGAGCTTTCTGTGTCACTGCCTGAGCTACTGAGCTTCTAGACAGACCCGTCACCATGGCAACTGAGCAACCCTCTTCCGCTGATGAAGCTCGAGCAGGATTCCCACGCATCCTGGAAAACCTGAAAAATGATTGATAAATTTCCCAGTCATAGAAAACATGGAAAATTATGAAAAAAAAGTTCTGGAAACGGTTCAGTTATCCTGGAAAATTATTTATAATTTTATCAGTTTGCATTCACCCACAAGGCATGAAGAGGATAAAATTATAAATAAATACATTTGAAAATTGGTCAATCCTTTTCCAGGTTTTCCAGGACGTGTTGTCACTGAAAGCTCTGGAAGAAGTCAGTAAGAAAACCTTTATTTTGTTTTATTTTAATTTTTTCATCAATGCTCTCTGCACATTTCTCTACCTGAGCAAATAAATAAAAAAAAATACTTTAAAAAAAATTTTCTTCTTTTTTATTTTTTTTTACTATTCAGATGATTTAAAAAAAAAAAGAATTATAAATGTATTATAATACATGTTTATTCTTTGGATTGCAGCATATAATTACATAAAACAATTAAATTAATCAAAACCCAAACTTGTGCTCAGATTTGTCTTTTTATAAGTCTTAATATGCGCATATATACACAAACATACAGAGAACAACCACTCCGACGGTGCATTCACACTTACAAATGACACATCAAGGCAAACCTGTGCCACAGGATGATATATTAATACTGTCGACCAGGTTTCATGAAAACTCCCTGCCTCCTGTTATCACACAGCTCAGTTTAAAGTGTCTGAAATGCACCAAGATGACCGAGTTGTGTCTGAGTTTTTCCTGGAACCTCTTGGCTGTTGAAATAATCAATCATTGTCCAACAAAACCTCTGCACTGCTTCAGCCCACAGCCACGTATTGCTCGTTTGTTCTAGTGTTGGAGAACACTAAACAGGAAGTGAAGTGGCTGTGAAGCAGGTTACAACTGTTTGTCAGCTAAAAGGCCTCGGGGGAGAAGTTGGCAGAACACTCTGAACAGGTGAGAGAGGTAGTAAAAAAGGTAACACCCACTACCAAAACAGGAAAATATGTTGTTGAATAAAAAAAAAAAAAAAAATAATCAAGCTGATTACTTTATTGCAGGCAGAAGCTGTCAGGTAGCTCTGTGTTATAAAGTCAGTGATTCTGATCATTTAAAGGTGGTAAATAGAAAAGTCCCTGTGAGGAGGTTAAGCAGCCACCAGGAGGCGACACAAACCACCTTCCCTGAAGGCTGAATCACTGCGATGTCTTTAAAACCTACCAGCAGATAAAGTTACTATCAAACCAGAATAGTTTCATACAGTTTAGGAATGATCCTGTTAAATAATAGCACAGGACAACAGCAGTGGTGTGTTTCGTTAGAGCACTCATAGAAACTGCTAGAAAGCAGTGTGGATCCAGGTTGAAGGCCACGTTAAGGCAGGTCGCTCCAGACAGAAGACAGAGAAAAGAAGCCAACGATCTGCAGGTTCAACCAGATCGATGTGAATAAACTCTGTGGATCTTATGTTTCATACAGTCACATAAATAACACCTGTGGCTTTGCTCTGACCCGCTGGAATAAAGTTAAAACAGAAACAGTTACAGCTACAATGCTACTACTTTCCTCTTTTTACAGTTCCTTATTGAAATGGCTGTGGAGCATGAAGCAGCTGTCACACTGTATCTGTAAAAGTGATGCATATCTGACGCTGAGTGGAGGAAGAAAAAGACATTTCTGTCGCTTGTCATGTAAAATAATTGGACCAGTTGAGCAGTGAGTGACGGAGAACAGCTGAACAACATTAAACTGGAAGCAGAGAACAACAAGGTGACTCCAAACAATAAAGACCAGGTTGAGTTTTTCTTCTGACACGAACCAACGAAGTGATTCCAGAAATGAACTCTGGACACTTTATGTGCAAATGAGTTGAAGAGATATGAAAACAGTGTGTGGAAGAAAAACAGTCCCATGGATTCTGAGGCACAGTGACACAAAGGGACACCAAGAAAAAAGCCTGAAGTGATCTCAAACCCCTAAACGCCCCGAGCCGAGACCAGGACGGGAAAGACCACCAGAGACCGGGACTGGAAAGACCACCAGAGACCGGGACTGGAAAGACCACCAGAGACTGGGACTGGAAAGACCACCAGAGACTGGGAGTAGAAAGTATCAGGAGAGCGGGGAGGGTGAAGCTACAGCTGGTGGTCATTTCCCATCCTGGCAGGAACTCAGGGACAAAACTGAACCAAAGCCAGGTCCACACACACACACACACACACACACACACACACACACTGGACTCCTTCCTTCATTACCACATAACAGGTACGAACCACAATATAATAAAACCTAGGAACCACTTCACAACTTGCCAACCAACAACAACCTACCAGAGAGCCACCTGCAGTGAATCAGGACTCCAGGGTCCAGACAATAAATACACAGATAATATCTAGTCTAAGCTGATATATCGTCTCATATTTCAGCTCCAACATTGCATTTCCTCTTCAAAACTATCTTTACTCCCACATCGTCGTCAAGGCCCTCACAACAAAGTGCCTCATTTTCAGGAATTCGTATTAAAAATATATTGGCCACTGAACCAAAGCGCTGTCTGTAGTTTCTCCATCTGGGATTTAAAAACAAGAAAAACAAGAAAATAAAAGACTATTGAATCCCAATCCAGTCTACAGTAAGAGAGAAATCAACGGATCCACTTACAGGATTTACAATGCTAATAGCAGCAATATTCAGAGAATCATTTGTGCAATGTTGATTAAAATAAAGTTCAATTTTCATGCGATAAATGCATGTGTACAAGCATTTAAATATAAATAGTGAAGACAGGCCTCTCGAATTAAGAAGACACATGATAAGAAGGACTGGAACATAAAGACGATAGTGTTCGGACATAACCAGTGCGTTTACATGCACGTAGTATTCCAGATAATACGCAAAATAAAATAAAAATATGTAGAAATCAGTACAGACTCCTCAGTATACATGATAAACTGATATAATAGCATGATCAGGTATCGAGTTAGAATTTAGAACAGCTGTTGGAAATGAGATGTGGTCCAACAAGTGATGAGGAAATATTATTTCCATCATCAACCAATCAGCTGATCCGTTCTGTCCGCTTTGGTGAGACGACGTCGCTCCGACTCAGAGGATCAAAAACTTTACAGAGACCTTCATTTAGTGGATGAAGCTGGGTTAAGTTATTTTCTCAGACTTTCTACAGAAGGAAGCTAAACTTGCCACATACCGCTGCTTTGTTTTAGGATTACTTCAGGTAAAACTGTGAAAATGAGTCTAAATGGGGTGAAAAACAGGACATGAACGTCTTTTTTTGTTGGACACATCCTCCTCCTGTGTGCTGTTTCACTCTTTAAACTCCTGGCACACTTTCTCTGAGCTGGATTTAAATGGTAGGTAATAGACGCCTGGTGCTTTGAATGCCACTGACCGTGACGGGATCTGATGGTATCTGACGCTCTGGGAACGAGAAAAGACTCAAACTCAAAAAAAAGAGTGGAAAAGAATTCACTCTCCTGAACTGATGGACATTAAGTTTGTACTGCTGATGCTTTTCCACAACAAGGTCACTGTAAAGTTTTAGAGTCCCTCTGGAATGTGATGCTCAATTTAAAAAAAAAAAAAATTCAAAAAATTTGACACGTCGTCTTGTCAGGAATGTTCGATCAGTCTGAACTGATTTCTGGTTTATCACTAGGGTTAGGTTAACGATACGATACATATCGCGATACTTGTGTCACGATACCATACATTATTGTGAAATTCTACATAGATCACTGAGAAATTTAAAATACAGCTTATATATATATATGTACATATATTTATATATACATATATATGTACATATACACATACGTACATATATATTTGGGCTGTCAAAGTTATGATGTTAACGCGGATTGTTTTATTATTATTTTTATTTCTTTTTATTTCAATGTGTGCAAGTCTTTTTGGATTTACAAATCGGCCCAAACATGACTTTTTTGGGGGCAAAAAAAATCTATATTAAGAAATTAAAAATCAATATTATATGAGAAGAAAATTATCGTGATATATTGCCATATCAATATTTTTTCCCACCCCAAAACGTACAGCTCCTTCTCCCAGTCATGTCTGTCATTTAGAAATAAAAGATTAGATTCTTTTGAAAATGATAAAATGCATAGAAGCATATCAGTTATCTTCTCTAGTGTGAAATACCCAGCAGAGCTTCTCACTTTCTTTTTCCTCTTCAAACCACACAGAGGACAACCAGCAGTCTGGCTTCAAGACCAGACGTCCACATGGAGGATATTTATCTACTCTAGTTTTCACATTACTAGCTGCTTCGATCCACCTAGTTCAACCACAGAAACCTTCTGCTAACATACAGCTTCTCATCCGACGTCTCCAGTGCAAAATCGACTTTTAAAGCCTCCCAGTACGAACAACTTGCTCCCAAAAGGACGCGACTTTTCCTGCTTTACGCAGCTAGGACAACATCTGTGCACACAGGGCAACACTACATGTAGAAACAGCCAGAACAACACAGGCACTCCCCTCCTGGTCCCTGAGATCACCTCACACTGAGCACAAGGCATTCTCCAAAAACAATAATTAAATACACAGACAAACCAAAGCCACGGTGAAGGCACATTCTGGGAGGATCAAAAGAAAAGGAGTCCAGGAGGAGTCAAAGTGTCAGTCTGTAGATGTGGAGAAGTCAGGGGAGTGGCAGCCGGAGCAAGGGATTCTGGGACATTAGAGACGTCGTATCCAGGGATGCAAACAGTCACACAGTCTGGCATAGTTTGAGCATGTTACCTTTAAAAAGTATCTAAAAATGTAATGTATTTGTCTTCCTGGTTCCTAATTCACAAAGAGCATGAAGCGAGTATGACAGTGAGACGTACAGGAAGGATAAAAATATCACATGTTAATATTCTCCATTTAGACATTTGTGTTTTCAGCTTGAGGAACGTACACTATCATTTGATCTCAAATCGACTCATTACAACTCGACAAATAGTAATAAAAATAGGCAGCATCCAACTGGAAAACCTCTGAAATGCCTTCAAGTTAAAAACATACTCACAGACGTGCACTCCTCTCCTGCCTAAAGTGTGACCAGTTTGCATCCCTGTATATCAGCTCAAAGAGCATCTCCCAGGGAAACCCTCCAGTCTGCAGCATCCAGTCCAACAGATAAGACCCAGTCACTCTCAGCAGTCCTCCCACTGACTGCCATTCACTTAGCATCATCTTCCCACATGATAAATAGTCCTTCCATGGACTTCTATATACTCTGCATAGTCTTTCATCACTCTGAATGGTCTCCTCACTGTCCTTATCTCCTTCTATCCACTGCTTGTGAAGGGATGAAGTGAGCGTAGTTATATAAGTTGTGATGTGGGAGCCCGTTGCATAGCTGGGAGGAGAGGAAGAGGGGAGGAGGAGGAGGAGGAGGGCTGTGAGGAGCTCATCTCTCCCATCCAGCTCCTTCTTTCCCTGTCTCAGCTGCTCCAGGACTTCCTGTTCTCCCCCCGGCGGCCAATGATGGCTTCTCCTCTCAGGACGGGGACGTGGGCGGCGGCAGGGAAGTCTCCTGTTCGCCGGCTGGTCCGATCTCGACAGGACAGCCGGTCTGGGCGAACCAGCACCCCGTAACCCAGTTTACAGTGGAAATACCTCTGACCTCCGACCGAACCATCGTTTTTACCTGTAGGGAGAAAAGTCAGCTCCATCAACAAGAGGCAGTATGTTAAAAAAAACTACACTATAAAAGCTTGAGGAAATGGGTTCTCGTGCCTTTGTGTAATTTGGGTGAACTGACCCTTTATCTGTGTACCTACCTACAGGTGTGTCCAGCTCCACCCCCACCCACACTCCCTCAGCAAACTGTGTCATTCCCACGTATCGCACTGTGCCGGCCTTGTTGCTTCCTACTGTGACATACGCCCCTTCTGTCAACCAGTCAGGCAGTACGTCGTCATGGCTACGCTCCTCATCGTCCACAAAGATCTCCAGCCTCTCAAAGCCTTCACCACCACCTCCTCCTCCTCCTCCTGAGTTGACCAGCTTGTGTTCAGTGATGGCGTTCTCTGCGGTGGCGTTGTTGTGATTGGCTGAGCTGTGGGGCGTGGGCGGAGCGACGACCGTCGTCTTGGTGCCACTCTGAGGAGGAGAGGTTACAACATCGTTCCTGTCAGCGCCCTGCTGCTGGGGGGTTGTGGGTAACGTAGTCTCGGCAGCCAGGAGGGAGGAGGACGAGGAGGAGGGTTGGAGAACGTCAGACAGGGTGACTGTAGAAACGCTAGTGGAGAAGTAGCCGCTCGACGACTGGCTGAGGGGGCTGAGGGGGGTGGTGTCATGCGGGTCATGCACAGGAAGAGGAGGGACTTCTGGGAACTCTGCCCGTCTGTCTTTGGTTGGGGGCCGAAGAATAGCAGCCTACAGGAAACCAACAGTTGCCGCAGGAACAGAGGGACAGGCGACAGCATGCAAGGCAAAACAACAAAACAACCGTCAGTGATAATGTACAAAATGTCACCAATCAGGTCAGCTACAGTCTACTGTGATGATGACAGAGTCTACATGTGCAGCCACACAGCAGAAATAGTGCAGGACTAATGAATAAACATTAAAAGCTCTTAGGAACAAAACAACATGACAATTTTCTGATTATATTATCAGGGCTACTTGGCTTATCTTTGCTGGAACAGGAAGTGTGTGGTACAAACTGGGGATGTGGAGTTTAGACGGTCTAATAAAAAGACAGAAGCTCAGGGTCCTAACTGTGTTTCTGGAGCTTGGCCAATACTATGGACTAAAACTCATCAATTACTCAAATAATTGGTCACTCTCCAATTATTTGGGGCGGCATGGCTCAGTGGGTAGAGTGGCTGTCTTGTAACCGGAGGGTTACCAGTTCGATGTGTTCAGAGTGTTCATGTCGAGGTGTCCCTGAGCACTGAACCCCGAACTGCTCCTGATGGGTCGTGGTTGGCGCCTTGCATGGCAGCTTCTGCCATCAGTGTGTGAATGTGTGTGTGAATGTGATGTATACTGTAAAGCGCTTTGGGTATCGTTTCAGGCACAGTAAAGTGCTACATAAATATAAATACAGACCATCTACCATGTGATCAAGTTACAAACACACAGAGATAAATATCAAAGAGGAACTATTGTGCTTATTTCCAGGTGTGCACTTGTATTTTGGGTATCTATTCCAACATGTTTACATGCTTTAATGCAAGAACAGTTTACTTTTCCTCCTACCAGCTGAGCTGAACATCTTTAACCCTCCTGCACCAAACTTCTGACTCTTGGAGCGTGCCAAATCAGCCAATAGGCAGGTATTATGCACAGCATACAACCCTAATAGGTACTTTTAAAAGATCTGTGTAATGTTTTGGGACAAAAAACAAAATGCATATTACTCAAACAGCAGTCTGAGGCCAAAGTGCCTGTGGATCAAAGAAGAGTTACGAATGTAACCATGGTTCTATGAATCCCGAATGCAGGGATGAAACAGAACAACAGAAACCTCTGAGGGGAAGGTGGACTGTCTCACCGTCTCAGCCTTGACTCGATTGTCGTCTCCTCCTGATGTCATGATGCGAGGGACGTGCTGCTGAGTGACAGCAAACATGACAACATTTGCTCTCTCCTTGCTGCAAAATTCACAACTAACTATAAACTTGATAGGTGTTAATCTTTATTCCTTCAGCGAGGCAAAGTGAATCCCACCAGCTCCACCAGTCACACAGCTAAATGAAGAGTATTATGGGATGCCCTGATCTCTGCTCACCTGCTGGTTGTGAGGCGAAGGTCTCAGCTCCTTCTTATCGTCTCGTGCTGGAAAAAGAGACTTGAGCAGTTTGGGCATCTGAGGAACCAGCGCCTTAACTGAAAGATAAGAGGCAGCAAGTCCTGAACGACCTGGGGGAGGGGCGAGGAGGTGAGAGAGGAGGAAAGGAGAGGAATGGAGCAAGGAGAGGAGCAGGTTTGGGAGGTAGAGGAGGTGAGAGAGGAGGAAAGAAGAGGAACGGAGCAAGGAGAGAGGAGCAGGTTTGGGAGGAAGAGGAGGTGAGAGAGGAGGAAAGGAGAGGAACGGAGCAAGGAGAGAGGAGCAGGTTTGGGAGGTAGAGGAGGTGAGGGAGGAGGAAAGGAGAGGACGGAGCAAGGAGAGAGGAGCAGGTTTGGGAGGTAGAGGAGGTGAGAGAGGAGGAAAGGAGAGGAACGGAGCAAGGAGAGAGGAGCAGGTTTGGGAGGTAGAGGAGGTGAGGGAGGAGGAAAGGAGAGGACGGAGCAAGGACAGAGGAGCAGGTTTGGGAGGTAGAGGAGGTGAGAGAGGAGGAAAGGAGAGGAACGGAGCAAGGACAGAGGAGCAGGTTTGGGAGGTAGAGGAGGTGAGGGAGGAGGAAAGGAGAGGAACGGAGCAAGGACAGAGGAGCAGGTTTGGGAGGTAGAGGAGGTGAGAGAGGAGGAAAGGTGAGGAACAGAGCAAGGACAGAGGAGCAGGTTTGGGAGGTAGAGGAGGTGTGACAGATTAAGACAGAAAGGTGAAAGCGAGTCCAGGAAATGGCAAAAACCCAACACAGTGACAGACTGACAGAAGAAGACATCAGCCGACTATGACACACACTGATGTTTGATTTAACAATTATAATGTGATTTAAAAGAACCAACTAAATCACTGGAGACAGAAACAACTAGAATAATTCTTAATTCTGTTCATTTTGTGAACTGAATTAATCTAAAGCAGCAACATGACACTGAAACTGATGAGAAATCACTATGAGACAGAATATCCAGAGTGATCAGTTGATTACAGTGAAAAGCCTTAGATAGAGAGTGAGACACCAAAAGGAGCAGGTAGGAAGAAAAACATGACACAGCATTTTCTGTATAGAAGGATGAGAAGACAGCGATTGTGTCGTAAATGGATATTTATGCAAACATGAAACAGAAGCAGTTATGATTGAACTGAGCTCAGCATTAAAGTGGAACTGAAGAAGAAGGATGAAAGAACTGGAAGGAGAGTAAAAGTTGGGACTGTAGAGGGATAAAAACTGAATGTATGGTAGAGAGGACAGTAGAGGTGGAGGGGTCAAAGGGAGGAGGTTTACCTTGCTCTGGTTCCTGGTTCTGAGGGGGTGACATGCCGAAGGGCATAGGAGACGAAGAAGGGGAGGTGGAGTAGGTGGAGGGGGACGAGGCCGGTCGAGGGAGGGTGCGCTGAAACTGAGAAGGCATGAAGATATCCTGCTGACTCTCCCATCGACCCTGAAGGACACAGAGGCAGAGAGATGATACCGGTTTGAAAATAATGAAACATGGCATCAGAGCTACCAAATGTCAATGACACGACCCAGAATACATCCCAGAATACATCCCAGAATACGACAGACTGGCTGAGAACAGTCAGCAGTGTTACCTTATCATCCAGGCAGGTTGTGGACAGGTCTTGTCTACTTCCAGACAGCTGAGGATGGACACACAGAAAGAAATCACGTTATATTGAACCACATACAGAGCATGGTCTCAGTTTGATGGCAGTGTGTTTGTGTTTTACCCTGTGGACAGAAGGAGAACTGATGCTCCGTCTGCTGCTCTTCCCTCTGCTAGTCAGCTGCTCCTTCACTGCCACCTCCTAAAAAACACACACATCACATTTCATTATATTTTGCAATCAAAAATGCTTGACTTTGCAGCTGCTGTTGTACATAATTGTGGAGTTTTATGTGATTTTTTTGCAAAAAATTGCAAGTTAAAAAAAATGAATGAAAAAAGTCATATTTTTGATAATAAGTACACTGCACATCACAGAAACGGCTAGAAATTTCTCATTTTTCTTATTTTTGAACTTATGAGAACCATGGGCTCAAAGTTTGACATGAGAATGTTTTAAATGCATTTTACTAATATTAATTCAACATACTCGATTTGCCTTTAAGAGTGTACAGAAAATTCACCTCACTTTCATGTAAAAGAAAACTGTTTTACATGTGTTTGTAAAATGTTTGCTTTCTTCATCCTGGATCTCAATGGGTAACAATGTTGTGTCACCATGACGAACTATTATTTCAGTGTTTTATTTTCCCACATAATGCGGGGAAACCGCTGGATAATTGCAAACCATCATAGATATTACAGCGATTGGTTAAATTTGCATTAATTATTGGGATTGCAACATGATGATTTCCTGGAGAGACTGAAAAAAGAACAAGTGAAAAAGAAAAACATTGATAAATTTTATATTTTGACATGTGTCTTCTTTATCTAATTTAGATATTGTGTATTTCTACCTGTCTGAGTCTGTCCAGAGTCAGGATGTTCTCCAGACTGAGGACGCTGCGCAGGTATTTCTCTATTGCAGCCTCGTCATCAGCTGACTGGCTGTTGTGTGCGCTGGCTGCCAGGTTGGCCAACATCTCCCTGTCCTCTGAACCAGGGGCGTCCTGATGGGACAAAACATCAAAAGAAATGTGTGTTTAATAATCCACCTTGCTGGAAGTTTCTCTTCAAAAGACTCCATGCCCATTATTCTCCTCTGGCCTCACCCCGGGGATGTTGGAGACCACCTCGAAGGTCACCCCACAGCCAGGTATGGTGCTGCGGGTAGACATCCTTCTGAGGAAGTTGTGTGCAAACCCCTGGCGGCCTGGGTTAACGTTGACACAGATCCTCTTTCTCAGAACCAGCTGCATGTCAGCAGGGTGGCTGAGCTGGACCACTACTCGAACCGTCAGGTATACCCTCTGCTCCGGCCACGCTCCCCCACGACTGAGCTGGGGACACTCGTGGACAGTCGAGTCCCATGATGCCTCTGCTTTTACCTGTAGAGTCGACAGGGTCCGAGGAGTTGACACAAGGTCCAAAGTGAAAAATGCCCCCTACAGGTCCAGCATCATCCTCACCTCTCCATCGTAGTGTTTGACGATCTGTAGGTCAAAGAAGTCATCCTCATCCTCTCCACTCAGTGTGGCGTCCCAACCTCCGGCCTCAGGAACCTCAAACTGGTCTTGAGAGCTGAGGTCATCGGCTAAGAAAACCAGTAGAAAACACCATAAATCAGCCGATGAGTAGAAAAAACATGGGAGGAGGGATTTTTCATTTAGAAAATAAGTGGCTCACGTTTGAGGTTCAGGAAGAGGACAGGAATATGAGTCTCCATGCCCGGCAGAGGAACCCTGTGACAAAACATGAAACAGATCCTGAGATGAACGTACTGTATAAACTTGTCAGTAAGTAGAGCTGAGGCAATCACAAAGAAATATTAAATAAATCAGACCAACACACTTCCTGCCATGTGTCATACCATTCAGCAGGAGCTCCAGGGATGCCGCTGCCAGCAGAGGGCACCATGACAGCGTTTCTTTCCTCCGTCAGAGTCAAGCGCCACTCCAGCAACTGAGCCTCCCTCTCCATGTCATCCTCTGTCTTTTCTGTGCACACAAACATTTAAAACAGAATGAAAAGAGCCAAATACAGAAGACGCCTACAAGCTGTACACCACAACAAGCCTAAGAGAATCCAGTGAGAATGTGTGAATGTGTTTTATGAAGGCTTGTTACCTGCTTTGCTGACCAGGTTCTGCAGGTGTTGGTCCAGATATTCTTGTCTCTTGGTGAGAGCAGCTAACCACTGCCGTCTCAAACGTTCCAGGTCTCTTTCCTTTACAACAAACCATCCAGTTAATCATCTTCAGCTTCAGGTCATTGTAAGTCATCTTATTGAAAGAGGAAAACAGTGATAAGAGCTGTATTCAGTTGATCTACCTGATAACTGTCCATCTCAACTCCTTCCTGGTCTGCTGTGGCGTTTCTGATCTCTACACAACCCACCGACACTGCAAGGAGTATTTCTGATATCAGAGGCATGGTGCCCGAGTCCTGGACTGAGCGCACGTCAACCTGGATTCGCCTCGACTGACCCTGGAGATGAGGCGGTGGTGGAGCAAGAAACAGAAAATATGAAGACGTTGGCTTTTCAGCTGAAGGTTGCAAGACCCACCTGCTGTGACCAGACTGACTGCGGTGCTGTTTGGGCTTTCCCCTACCTGCCGAAGCTGGAAGATTCCTCCGGTTCTCACATCTCTGGCAGGAACCACTTCCACTGGGACGAAGTCTCCGTTCTCGTTTATCTCTAGGATTTGAATCCACAGCTCTAGGCGCCGGGTTACTTCACTCCACCTAAAAAATGAAAACTGTCAGCATATCTGGGGAAACACGGGTGCACTGCTTCTTCACTAATTAGAGAATTACAAAGAGTCCAAGTTTACTGTGTGTCTACCTGTCTCGTAGTGTGCGTGTCTTGGCCTGGATGATGCTGAGGTCCCACAGGGCAGGATTCCTCCCTGCGTCAGCCTGCCTGTGTCCATACACCTCGATGGCAACCGCCCCTTCAGTCAGGTATTCAATGAAATCTTCTGTTACCGACACTGCCACCTCCTACGGGACCAAAAGAAAGATCAGCAACCCAACATATACCAGTAACCACACAATAACAGTTATTGCTGTCCACTTCCTCCCTCCCAGGCTTCACCTTGCAGCTGTCAAAGACCACCATGCAGTGTGGGTCCTTGGTGCTGGGTGATGAAGACGAAGGATCCACTTCAGGGGCCACAATGATGGGCTCAGGCTGGTCCCAGAACGAATACTGACAGAAGACAAAGTTGGACAGGTACTGGGGAAGACCAGTGGCCTGCAGAATCTTAATCTGTGAAGATACGACAGTCAGAAGTCATTTAAACACAAACTCCAAGTCAGCAGCTCTAAGCTGAATGAGGTCCATGAAGTTAGAAAGTATTGCATGACTTAGTTTCAGTGAGGTGAGGTGATCAGTCTGTCTTACCATGCACACCAGCTTGCGATCCTGGACCTCAGTGTCTTGGTTGTTGTTTTCGGGTTCATCTCCTCCAGCCATGCTGTCCTCTAATCCCCCTCCAACCCTCACCACTTCCACATGAAGACGCCCTGCCACCTGACCACAGGAGAAGACATTAATAAAAACATGTACACCAACCTTTCCAGTATTTTACTATTACATTTTAACATTAATAAAAACATGTACACCAACCTTTCCAGTATTTTACTAATACATTTAACATTAATAAAAACATGTACACCAACCTTTCCAGTATTTTACTAATACATTTAACATTAATAAAAACATGTACACCAACCTTTCCAGTATTTTACTATTACATTGTAACATTCCAGCAGCATGAATAGCATGACCATCATGTGAGAAAAAAAGATGTAAGAGTTAAACTGATAATCAGCAAGTCTGCGACTACCTACCTCCCCCTTCTGGTTGATGATGGGAACAGCGTACTGCAGCTTGACGTCATAGAAGAGACACGAAAGGAAGACGTTTGCGACGCCGATCAGACTGTGGTTTTCCTGCTCGTCAAAAAACGGGTCTGCTCGACGGAAATATGACCGCATCACCTGGTCAGGAAGAAAAGGAGAGCATGGAATAAAACAGATGAAAACTTACTGCTGATTTAAGACTTCATACTAGAAATACGTGACATTAACTCACAGGGTTGTCATGGTGTTGGAGGTGGTAGTCCTGCCACTCTTGGTACAGCTCTCTCATGTCAACCAGACGGTTCTCCATCTTCTCCAGACTCCAGATCTGCTTCCCTCGACACCGTCGTCGAACCTGGATGGCTGGTTCACTGAGCACTGCATCCCTCTATACTCACACAAAGATCATTTTGAGAATTGTCTACAAACAGATGACAGGATATCAGAGATGTGTGAGTGAGTGTGTGAGACCTTGCGGTTTGCATTGAGGTTGTCCGATGGGATCTGCAGAGTGACTCTGTACTCGGTGTGTCGCTCCAGCTCCTCAGAGATGAAACAGGCTTCTTGCACCAGGAGGTTTGCCCTCACTATCTGCTCCCTCAGCCGCCGCAGACTCCTCACCAACAATGCCTCCCTGAAGGAGGAAAGGAGGAGGCAGAGGTGGAGGAAATACAAAAAGGAGGTGATTTGTTTTCATTCATATCTAAATAAACATTAGATATTTTAAAAAAGTGTCAAATTAATGTTGCATATATATTCTTGGACCTCTGACCTGTCCTCATTCCACTGCCTCAGTCTGCTCTGAGCGCTGGTTGAATGACTCATCCCTCCCATACTGAGTCTCTCCAGGCTGCGGTAGTGACACTGCTGTCCTGGACCTTGCTGGATAGACGCCGGCCCTCCAGAGGAGGCGGTGGACAGACGGTCCGGGTTCAGCTTCTTGCGGAGCTGCTGGAGTTCCTGCTCGTACATCTGCCTCTGTCGCTCCAGAGCAGAGCGCTTCTCCTCTTCATGCTGCCTCTCCAGAGACTGCAGGACTGCTTGCATTGGGTCTGAAGGGACAAACATAAAGGACTGAGGACACAGGAACATGGCAAAGCAGAACACAGATGTCCAGTTACATCCTTACCATTATTGCCCAGGGCCTTCATCATGACCTCTGTCTGGGCGAATTCATAGGAGAAGCTGACCTCACTGGACACTTCGCTAGCTGTGTCACCATCTGCATCCAGCTGCTCGCTGCTGCCACTGTTCTTCATCACGCCACCCTCGCCTTCCTCATCCTCAACTCCCCGAGAGCGACGCTTAGGCAGGTTAATCCTGTAAAGGATGTTCAGTTAATGACTATAATGTGGTGGTAATATGTGATACATCTTTAATCACTCCTGCAGGTGTGCAGAACACATTAACATGGTGTCATAAAATATTAAGATATATAATAAGAATATCAATCAATAAGAACAAAAATAAATTGAGTGAAAAATATACCTGAAATACTATGTGCATTTAAAGCAGGTGAAACTGACTAAAAAAATGTTGAGTGATATTTTATCATGTGTGCAACATTTTCAGAGAAATTACCTGAAGAAGTGGTTGTTTCCCCAGAAGATTCGGTCGCCATGGTGAAGCTGCAGAGCACTGGTCACTGGAGAACCATTAACACATGTCCTGTAACACAATAACGACAAACAAATGACTGTTAAAAACTGATGTAACGATGTCTTCGGTGCTAGAAGAACTCTTCACAGTGGTGGCCTTGCTCTCTCTCACTCAGACTTCGTCTCTCCTTACCGAGCGTTGCGGTACGGGCTGAGGATGACCGCAGCATCCGCCATGATGTCGATGACACAGTGCTCCGCCTGGATCCCCATCCCACACAGCTGTATGTCCTGAGAGTCAGCCGAGCCCACCTTGGTGTGTTCCTGAGACACAACATTCAACATTCAAGTCAGACAAATAAAATGAAAGTCATGTCTGCTGCTCTAAATCCCACAAAAATTCTCTTTACAATGCATCAATGTTCTGTATTGATATAATCTGCTCTGATCGAAGCCATCAAACACTAACTTGTGTTCTTGAAAGTTATTCTGTGCTTCATCTTGTATAATTGGCTTAATTCCTGTCTTGAGACTTCCCAACACACAAAACACTTTCTTCCACAGTCACACACTGTCTGTCAGATGACAGATGATTCCTGCTCAGCTCATTTGTTGTGAAACTGTTCAACCCAAATAATCTGTGCCTGTATATAGAGCTGAGTTGAGTTAATGCTTACTGGAAATGTATGAGAATGCTGTTTGAACTCAAATTATCGTGAGAATATTGTTTCGTCTTCAGAATAAGTGAAGGCATGAAGTAAAGCATGACGAGGAAAGTGAGCGTGTGTACCTTCAGATAGTAAACCAGCAGTTCATTGAGGGCCGGATCAGCGTTCAGGTTGACAAGAAAGCTCTTATCATCACCAACTTTAATCCCTGAAGACTGGAGAGAAATACCCAGACTCTCTAGCTGCTTCTGGCGCTCCTACAAACACACAGAGACAAAGGTCACATTCATACAGTGTTTAATCCAATATGAACATTATTGCACTGGGAGGAGTTTAACCAAACTGGAAGTGATTATGTTTGGTTTAATAATCACATGGTCACAGCTTTTGTGTCTTACCTGTGCAATCTCCTCAGTTTTGCGGAGCTTCTCCTCCCAGGTGATGGTCATTTCTTGAATCAACTTTTCTGACTCTTCCAGACGGTCTTTCAGCTCAGGAGCTTTCAAAGACTGGAGGAAAAAAGCAGCAGATGAGATTGTGAGAAACAGAAATGTGTACGAGCTGATTTCTAAGATTTCCAAGGTTTATCTCACCTCTGCTTGAGTCAGCTGTACTCGTAATTTCTCTACTTCCTCTCTGAGTTCCCTGATGATGCGAGCGTTGGGGTCTTCGTTGACAACAGCATGGTTGACGATGCTCTTTGCTCGGTCTGCATAGCGCAGCGTTGACAGCGTCTCCTCGTAGTTGTCTGCTGCTGGACTCACAGTCGCAACCATCGCTGTGCGGCTGTTGCCACCCAGACAGTCCTGGAGAAAGGAAACCCAAAAGGAGAAGAGAGACAGAGAAAAATTAAGGTCAGGATCGTAAAACAAGGGGAGATGTATTTTCCTCCATCTCTGGTGGACATGTTTATGGTGTATGTACCTTCAACAGCCATGTCAGAACAGAGTCTCTGTAAGGAACAAACTTGTTCTTGTTTTTGGCTGTTCCCTGTTCAGCTAGAGCTGAGATCACCAGGCCCAGCGTTGTGAGAGACCTGACAAACACACAAAAACACTGAGGTCAAATAAATGTTATAAAGTGATTAACGTGGGGCAAAACAAAACAAAAAAATCATGGTTTTCTTTCACATTAACAGCTGTCTGAAGGTGTACAGTTAGAAAAAATGTCTTGCATGCCAAAATGAAAACATCTGTAAGACAATTCAGGCTTTAACAATCAGCCTATCACAGGTCGGTGTGTGTCTCTTCGTTGAGTTGTTTTTGCGTACTTGTTGATGTTGCTTCCCTCCTTTAGTCGTTCTCCTGCTGCTCCAGTCTTTGCTGCTCGTTCACTTCCAGCCAAGTCGACTAGACTTAATCGACTCACCTTCTCCCCACTAGTCTACAGAAAGAAAAGAAAGAAAGAACGAAAGAAAGCGACAGCAACAAAGTGGTTATTTTCTCATTCTCTACAGTTTATTTAGCTGTTAAACTCACAGTCGCGGTCAAAAGTTTGCATACACTTGTAAAGAACATAATGTCGTGGCTCTCTTGAGTTTCCAGTTATTTGTACAACTCTGATTTTTCTCTGATAGAGTGATTGGAACAGATACTTCTTTGTCACAAAAAACATGAGATTCATAGCATGGCCTCTTAACTTCTTGTGAGTGATCATGAGTGACTACAGCTGGTAACTTCTCTGAGGCCATTTAAACAGGGCTCATTGGATACAAACGCTACAGTGGGAAAGTCAAAGCAGCTCAGCACGGATCTGAAAAAGCAAATCATTGACTTGAACAAGTCAGGAAAATCACTTGGAGCCATTTCAAAGCAGCTGCAGGTCCCAAGAGCAACAGAGCCAACAATTGTAAGTATAAAGTGCATGGCACTGTTTTGTCACTGCCACGATCAGGAAGAAAAAGCAAGCTATCACCTGCTGCTGAGAGAAAAATGGTCAGGAGGGTGAAGAGTCAACCGAGAACCACTGAAAAGCAGATCTGCCAAGAATTAGAAGCTGCTGGAACACAGGTGTCAGTGTCCACAGTCAAGTGTGTTTGCATCGCCATGGACTGAGAGGCTGCCATGCAAGAAGGAAGCCCTTGCTCCAAAAGCAGCACCTTAAGGCTCGACTGAAGTTTGCTGCTGATCACATGGACAAAGATAAGAGCTCCTGGAGGAAAGTTCTGTGGTCAGACGAAACAAAAATCCAGCTGTGTGGCCACAATGCCCAGCAATACGTTTGGTGGAGAAAAGGTGAGGCCTGTAACACCATGCCTACCGTCAAGCACGGTGGTGGTAGTATTATGCTGTGGGGCTGTTTTGCTGCCAATGGAACTGGTGCTTTACAGAGAGTATATGGGATAATGAAGAAGGAGGGTTACCTTCAAATTCTTCAAGATAACCTAAAATCATCAGCCCTAAGGTTGGGTCTTGGGTGCAGTTGGGTGTTCCAACAGGACAATGACCCCAAACACACATCAAAAGTGGTAAGAGAATGGCTAAATCAGGCTAGAATTCAGGTTTTAGAATGGCCTTCCCAAAGTCCTGATTTAAACCCCATTGAGAACATGTGGACAATGCTGAAGAAACAAGTCCATGTCAGAGAGCCAACAAATTTAACTGAACTGCACCAATTCTGTCACGACAAGTGGTCAACGATTCAACCAGAAGCTTGTGGATGGCTACCAAAAGCGCCTAATTGAAGTGACAATGGCCAAGGGACATGTAACCAAATATTAGCATTACTGTATGTATATTTTTGACCCAGCAGATTTGGTCACATTTTCCGTTGACCCATAATAAAGTCATAAAAGAACCAAACTTCATGAATGTTTTTTGTGAGAAAGAAGTATCTGTTCCAATCACTTTATCAGCGAAAAATCAGAGTTGTAGAAATAACTGGAAACTCAAGAGAGCCATGATATTATGTTCTTTACAAATGTATGTAAACTTTTGAGCACAACTGTACATATTCTGTATTTAAACCTGTATTTTTACCTTTTGTTATCTAAATAATTTTTTGCCAAATTAAGACAACTTGCCTGAGTGGAATCTTTACACCAACTCCCGTCCAGACTATTTAAACGTCAATGCTGGCCATAATTGGGAAACTTTAACATTGCGTGTCTTCAATAAATGACTCCAGCAAACTCAAGAATGTTGAAATGTAGAAAGACTAGTAATAGGTCTTAATCAAATTACTTAAGTTCTGCAACAACCACAGATACCACATATATTCTTCTTTTTGTCAGACCATTCGATTTATTGACTGTTTTTGAAATGACTTTGGAATTCAACAAAATGAATTACACATGGCGTGCAGTTTTTTGTTTGTTTAGTTGGTTGGACAGACATGGAGCCTCAACAGAGGCCTTGCAGCACGACATGGGTTGATTTTCCTTTCCACTGCAACTTGAAAGCAGCTTTTTATGGCCAGCCATATCACAGCAGGCACTGCAATGTCCAGCCTGGTCTAAGATATATAGATGTCTGGGAGCTGCACTCTGGGACATTTATGAAGAAGTGGTTCTGCTGACATTCCTTAAAGCAGAATCGTACATCCACAGAGCTGTGGACAGTGGCTCATTAATCATCAAGGAAGCACTGAATCAATGCAATCCCTGCTGGGTGTTCAGCAGCTTTCCACTGAGCACCACTGTGATCTGCCAGCATGACGGCAGCAGACAACAAGCAAACAAGCAGGAACAAGGTCCTTGGCTTCGTCACAAAGCTGACTTGGCTGGATGCTGTTGGTCACTCTTGATCAGAGTCCTTCTCCATGCTTTCTCTGATTCATGTGATTCTATAAACCAGGTGATGCCAAAGCGCTCGGTTAGGCTCCGGTCTCTTGTTGACAGGCTCCAGCCATCTCTTTTCACAGGTTGAATGTGTGGATATCACACTATCATCTAGACTGAGACAGATCTACTCCTGGCCAAGCGTGACATGTCAGTAGCTGACAAGGCTGAATGTTAACACCTGATCTAGTGACAGTGGCACATCAGCAGATGCTGTCACAGTATTTCTGCAGACTCAGACATGCATCATCAGATCGTCGACTGAGAACCGTTGGTAAAAGTTGTCTTGTGTGAAGGTTTTATCCGCTAGCTGTCTTTATTATCAAGACTATAAATGGAAAGAGCTTTTAGTACAAACAATGAGGTGCCTGACACTTCCCAGATCCTGTGGCACGGCCCTTCTTCTAGAGGAAACAGGTCTACTCCTACACACTCCATTAAATCAGTTTCCAAAGTCTCTGCTCAGCGGTGTGATCTTTGTAAAAACTTAAAATTTAAAATAACTGAAAACCACACTTTTTAAAAACATGCCTCAGACCATGTTTTTCCAACTTTTGCAGGGCTTTCCCTCCAGACCATCTATTGTTGATGTTGCTAACTCTGCATTTTCTCAAGAACCCTGTCACCTCTGAAAATCCACCTACTTCAGGGCTCTTGCACCATTTAAAAGTCAAATTTAATGCTTTTTAAGACCTCAACAAATATAATTTAAGACCCAAAAATGTAATAAAATGAGAATTTAAGACAATTTAAGACCCATATTTTAATTTAAGACATTTTAAGACATTTTAAGGAACCGTGGGGACTTCCATTCCATTATGAAAAAAAAAAGAATTAGTCTGTAAAATAAAAAGACCCCAAAAAGGAAGTTATTGAATATCTAGCATGACATTAAAATCTCAAGCAATAACCCAGTCATAAGACTAAGGTCGCTTTCACACCTAACCAAGCAGACTAGGTTCGCTTGGTTAGGTGTGAAAGCGACCTAAGTTGATAAAGTTCAACTTCAACTGCACTGATGGGGGCGGCAGTAGCTCAGTCTGTAGTGACTTGGGCTGGGAATCGGAGGGTCGCCAGTTCAAGTCCAGGTCGGACCAAAAATGTGGAGAGTGGACTGGTAGCTGGAGAGGTGCCAGTTCCTCCTCCTGGGCACTGCCGAGGTTGCCCTTGAGCAAGGCACCGAACCCCCAACTGCTCGGGGCGCCTGGATAAGGGGCAGCTCCCTCACTCTGACACCTCTCCTCTAATGCATGTGTTTGTTTCATGACTTGTGTGTGTAATGTGCAACTGAAAAATATATGTATATATACTAACAGAGTGAAAAAATGTAATTTCCCTCATTGAGGGATTAATAAAGGAATTCTTCTTCTTCTTCTTCTTCTTCTTCTGATCCAGATCAGCCTCAAACCAGCACTGCTTCAAATCCCCTAGAGAGGTGCAGTAAATTATGAAACAAACAACAGATTTATATCTGGGACACTGAGCAAATAAATCCAAAAATAGACTAAAACCATTCTGTGTTCAAAATAGGGCCTTTAACTGTAAATACCTCTGGAGATGAGACAGAGGAGAGGCAATGCTATGAACACCACTGAACAGAACAGGAAACAAACTCTACTTTCTTTTTCAGTGTGTAAATGCCAGGGGCTCCTCCTTTTGCCACTGTGGCATTTTCCTACTTTAATAAGAGATGTTCTAATGAGGAGAGATGATACCTGGGAGGGTCAGGAACCAGTCCAGCAAGCAGGATGTACAGCTTGTCGGACGACTTGTCAGCAGCTTTAAAGTATCAACACAGAACTAGCAGCTACAGCACAAGTGGTAAACAACCTAGATGATATTGTCACATGAAAAACTCTAAACTAAGTCCAACGCTTGACAAGCAAAATAGCAAACAACTGGGCAAACAGGGCAAAGCTCAAACTGACTGAACTTTGATTGTCTGGTTGTCCAGTCTGAGCAGGACACATCACTGAAAGGAAATCCTGAATGACTCATCCAGCACTGGGTGGCTTTACGACCACTCGTCTGTGGCTTTATGAGTTTTTAGATTGATTAATTTATCTTTTACCCCATAATCAATAAGAAACTACAGAAAGATATGCATCACAAGTTCTAATTACCTCTGCCAAGGAGGTTATGTTTGCACTGGGGTTTGTTTATTTGTTTGTATGTATATTGGTTTGCAAAATAACTCAAGAAGTTATGGACAGTTTTTGACAAAATTTTCCGGGTTGGTCCGAAGTGGCCTAAGTGGTGATCCGATCCGATTCGACAGCACCACCAAAAGTTAATTGGTTTTAATTTAAACCACTTCTGGCCCCGGTGAAAACATAACCTCCTTGGCGACGGAGCTTATGTTGGCGACGGGGGACTCATCCGGAGACAGGATGTGTCAGCCAAGTGATTCACTCACTGACTACATCGTCTACTCATTAGCCGTTTGCTTGATGAAGCTACTGACTGACTGACTGACTCTGGGTGTACCTTGAAAACAGAGCAGGCCGTATCAGCTGACACACTCAAAGTCATGCCTGTGAATTATTGACAGGATTTGCTGGCAGTGAGTTTGTCTTGAAACAAGAGCAGGAGAGCCTAAGTGGGTCAGTGAGGATGGAGAATTAGTCATTTAGGTCTTTTCTTGGAGTGGCTGGTCAGACAGCTGAGCTGACATCAGCCCGTTTAGTAACTACCATCTCACCCTCTGGCTGCAGGGGCTGATTGATAGACACCAGACACTGTTGGCCCAGTCGAGTGTTCACAGTGACACACAGACTTCTGTTCTGGTGCAGACAAACATGTCTGGATTCCTTTTGGAGAAGGGACTCATGACCAGCATGTAATATCCCAAGTGTTTAAATTCTGTCAATACTATAACAGAAAAACAAACCACATCCAAAATGAATTCAGTATTCATTAACTCATTGAGTGCCATTGATGTATACAGACATCCAAGTGTATTTTGGCAGCAGGTCACCAATTGCAGTCTCCTGCACACAGTGAGTAAAGTTGGGGGTTCTGGGGGATGTAGTCGGAGCATAAAGAGACAGTGTACGCCACGGAGATCAAAGCAGGAAGATGATCGAGATTAGAGAACAAAATGGATGGATTCTGGGAAAAAAGTGGTAATTTTGGTGAAAGATTCCTCTACCTCTGATAAAACAAGAATGGAACAAGATAAAAACAAACCTTTTTTTCATGATGAAATAGAGTCTCTTCCTTCATTTGAGCTATTCAGTGTTTTCAGAGACATAGTACAAAATATTCTGTGGGTCTTAATATATGACTCAAAATCTACTGAATTCTACGTCAGGTTGATTAATCCAACTTTCCGAGTTGACTTCACGGGAGGTTCTTATTTAAATTTTCACTTGAAGATGGAAATTCCAACGTTCGTGTGCAAGTGAACGCACCGTGAGTTGGATCACTGAAACGTGGGGCTCGCAGCGCTGCTGCAGTGATATTAATGCTCTGTTTTACCGGTGATGTTTGTCGCCTTATGCTGGGAAAGTGGGGGGACAGATCAGTGTCTTTAAACAGTCTATGGTGTCTCTATGAATTTGAGGAGGACACGTTTCCCATCTGAGAGCATGAATGAAAGCAATCTGAATTCATCAATCAGGAAATCATTTACCAAGTAACGGACATACGCACCATATTGTAACGGTAACAGCGTTTATTTATTTTAAATGTAATGTGTTAGAGTATTAGCTACGGCCAAGTAGCTAGGCGTTACTGCCCAATACTGGATGCCACACACTTGGCAAAAAAAGAATCACTTCTATACCCTGAATCAACAGCTATCATTTATATTTCCATTGAGAAGTGCACCAATATGACCTTGGTATCATCTTAGAACATTTCTGATCTTATCAGTAATTTAAAGTTTCACTGAAACTGACAGTGTGAGTTAAAACGGTGTGTTAGGGATGTGCTGAATTATATTCTTTGGGTTTCAAAGCTCAGTGAGAGATATTTATAGGTATTTGAAGCCCACCGCAACATGCCAACATATTTTTATTTATTATTTTTATTTCAGTTCTGCATGTAGTGGGATTAGTCCACATTTCTTAGGCTATTTCAGGATTTATAACCTATTATTAGATACATAAAAAACAAGATTGATGATTCGGGTTGGCGCTAGTGTGTGTCACATCTTACCCCAGAGCCCAAGTCTTTCAGTGTGTGTGTGAGGATGATGTTGAAGACAGCGTGTGATCGACTGCTCTCCTCATTCATGTTGGTAGCAGCGACAGTCCGAGACTTGTTTCCCTCTGACATCAGAGATTCAATGTCCTGACCAACAGAAATCAAACAATATATTAATGGATAATAATATTTTAATAATAACAATAATTTCACTCAGTACAACTAGTGACACTATATGCATGCTTTTACTCTATATATCTCTCTCTCTCTCTCTCTCGCTCTCTCTCTCTCTCTATATATATATATATATATATATATATCTTGCAGAGGTCAATATATTAACTGTAAAATGTGAAGAATTCTGATTGTCAGATGTTTTTACCTTGTAGCTTGCTACAGCTAAGCGAGACAGGCCATCCACATAGGGACCCAAAACTTTATGCTCCCTCACCCTCAGAGTTTGTCTCCCCCTGGACAGAAAATAAAAGCATTTAAAACACAAACAAATAACATGGTTACTACTGGTTAAATACTAGTCATCTGTGTATTTGCAGGAATGTAAACAAAGGCTCAGCTGGTTCCACTACTGCTACTTTCCCCAGTTCATAGGAACTTTGTTAGCACTTGATTGACTCAAACATGATCCAGGCCCGACAACTTCATCATCCTCTGCTCCACAGCAGAGCCCATATGGCTGTCAGATGGTCGGCTTCTCTTTGGCCCGTTTTACTGAGGTGAAAGGTCACGTTCTGAGCAAAGGTCAAAGGTTACGCAGTCTGGTGCCGCAAACACTGCCCTGTGTTCCTGATTTACTGCAGACCCGCTGGACATGAACGGGACTCCATCAGTGGCTACAAGGTCAGAAGAGTGACCTTTTGATGCACTGACCACAGCAGCTGGTGACACCAGGATCCACCATCAACTTTCCCTCTTCCACCAACTAACTTGAGGTCAAAATGACTTCAGATGCTGGTTGTTCAACTAAAATGAACCTAGCCTGAGATAATTTACCACCAGAGGCTGTAACAGTACGCAGCCTTACCCTAAAAGTCACAAGTTTATCTCTTCAGTGAAGAGGCTACAAGAGGTGTAATTTATACAAAGAGCCTATGAAGAGACAGGAAATGATCCTTTGTTTGACTAAAAGGGTAAGAGGATTTGGTCAAGGTCATACCCTTTGGGGTCGAGCAGATCCCGGACCTTCTCGTTGTAGATCTCCATGTAGGACACCTCGACAGTGAAGCTCTCCTCCTCCCGCTGTTCCTTCTGGGTTCGTTCAAACAAAGCACTGCACAGCCGAGGAATCAGACCCGGTTGGTCCCCTGAACCCATCATGGTGTACGACTTTCCCGAACCTGGTAACAAACACACAGAGAGTGACAACGGCAGCTGATGCCAAACTCAAAGTCATACCATTTCCACTGAGTCATTGACTATTAAACAAAAAGTTGTCTGAGTTGTCAGCTGTTTGACATATCTGCTATTTAGTTTGTGTGACTGGAACTGACTGAAGATCAGTTAATAAGAAAAGAGTTATATTTATTTTACATAAGTTAGTGGCCCGTTGTTCTGCTATTATTTGCTCTTTTTTTCCAGATTTTGTTGACAAATGAAGCAATGGTGATTGCTTTTATGTTATTACTCAGGCTTGAAATTTTCAATATTCTGTGATTGACGTTTTTATTAACTCAATAGCTTTATAAACATAAGTTATTCATATCAATTCATCATAACCTAACCAACATACTGACAACTGTATCCAGTATTGTGTTGGTCATACTATAGAATGATTTACTGCTTGTGTGAATAATACAAAAGATAAGGAACATTAATATAGTAAACTTGTCCTCTACAACACATTCTGGCCTCTTTGTAGACACTGGAGTGATTTATCAGCTCCAACGAGTCTGTCGAATGGTTTGTAGTGTTGGGATTAAGTGTAAACAGAGAGATAATTTTTTTACACCGTGTCGACTCCTGACATGTTCCAGCCCTGTTTTCTTCAGTCATCTGTCTGATTGGACAGAATACTTTCCCACCAAAGCAGATATCTACCCTGTCTGCACAAAATCACCGAGGTGCATTCAGGTTTTAGCAACACTGTGTACGTCTGTTCAGCCACTACATTTTTTTTCCCCCACAACTTTTGGTTGAAAACTGTATCTGAGATTTGGTATTTTGTTCATGTCGTCTTTCCGACGATGACAAAGAAAGAGGCTAAACAACCTTCCTGCTGCAACACATCCACGATGACACGCCTCTCTTAATCACTTTTCAACAAGCCTCAGAGCACGTTGCTACTGAGAGCATCAAGATATATTACATTCTTGTGTCCTGTAGCTATTTAATAGGCTCTGCTATAAAATATATTCACATCACAGTGTACAGCAAGTTCTCTCAAGGTTCATTACCAGTTTGTCCATAGGCAAAGATACAGGCGTTGTAGCCCTGGAAGGCGTTGTGGAGAAGACTTTCCCCAAGGCACTGGAAGACCACCTCCTGACCTGGACACACACAAGGAAGTTCATTCCATTTCATTTATTATTCATTAATTGTTAATATTGCTCTTTCCAAATTAATCTCTTCGTGCAGCATTTAAGTGGTCAGATGTCTTTTATCAGTCGAAGAACTAACCAGCAAATCTCTCCTTATCTGTCTCATCCATGGACCAGAAACAGTAATCATAAGCAAAGACCTGGAGAGAAAAAAAGACAGTGTAAGAGACAGAAAGATATGTCCATATATACAGTTTAATCCTGGAGTTTGGTTCAATAGTAGCATATGTACAAATATGAATCTCTTTCAAAAGATATTTTAAATGACAGTGAACTTAATGTTCTGCAAGAACACTTAGGTCGCTTTCACACCTAACCAAGCAGACTCGGTTCGCTTGGGGAGCTGAAAGTTGCAACATTGTTGCATTTATTACTTGGTTCAGTTCCGCTTTCACACTGCAATTCGTGAACCGCACCAAACTTTCTGAGCGTCAACAGTCAGGTATGTAACGTCACAGACTACAAACAGGGAGGACTGGCAATGTTGTATTGAATGCTACAACGTTAACGTTGCCTACCTACATATTAGTAAACGCAACCGTCACTAATGCTAACATAGTTCGTCAGGGATTGAAGCTGTTTTTTTTTTTTCTTCTAACTTTGACAATATAACATGTGACACATCAGCACAGAGTTTAAGGACTGTGACTGTTTGTAGTTGTGATTAATTTTGTTCAAACATGTCAAACTTGGAATTTATATGAACCACACCAGGGTTCACTTGCAAACAAACCGAGACCCCCCCAGTTTTCATGCGAGTTTGTTTGTTTGTTCCGCACTGGACCTGCCCAAAATGAAGCGGACTATCTGAGGAAACGAACTCTGGTCCGTTTAAAGCGGACCAAACGAGGACAGTATGAAAGCGACCTTGGTGTGCATTATATGTCATGTGGTTTTAGCCACACAGACAAACACGTTTAGAAAGTTTCCTTGCAAGTATTCCTTGAGGGTTTTAAGTAGATAATTAAAACATTTTTGGTAAAATTGTTTTGCAAATCACTACATTATGTCACCACCTGGATGGTTGCTTGCAGAGAGAAATACAGCAATTCCTTTGTTTAACACAGAAGAAATGATTCATAACTGTGGAATTAGCTCAGTGTTCAAACATATCTGTGCATGTTGCTGTTACCTTGGCCTGACTCCTGATGATGTTGGGAGGGTCAATGTCCACAGCAGCATGTGGGGAGAGGGGAAGATGATATTTAGTGTGCATATGTCAAACAATTCAAGGCTTTTCCACTGTAAAAGTTGGGATAATTTAGCCCTTTTTGGGCGCACACAAACAATGACACATATTCTATTGTTTATTTCACTTTCATAGCCTCAGGCTGACGGTTCAGCAGTGAAAAGAAGTTTAGGCTTTAGGATTCATATTCTTCCATATCAAGATTATAAATTATTTATCTATCTAACTATCTGTCCACCAGTGATTTTAACTAATTATCATGTGTCCCTCTAATTAGAGTCAGAAAGAGAAACAAAGACTGAGCAGGATCCACCGGCCTCAGGCTCACAGCACACATTTCATTCAAAACCCGTCCTGTGTGTGAGCAGCTTGTTTACATCTCATTTGTTTGTCTTGTCACATGTTAAACCAACTTCCCAGGGGATTTGAGGAGGGTTTGTGTCTCTGGATGTGAGGGGAGGCTATTGGGTGATTTGTTATGGGAATGTCTGAGCGATGGAGGGGGTTGGTACAGTTGGCAGAGGGGTGAGATGGTGTGTGGTGGGATCAGATGGTGGCGTAGAGGGTTTACTGATTCAAGGTCATGCTCAGAATTGAACAGGGACATATGGGGAAAAAGGTCTCTGTCACTGAAAGTAAAGAAAAGATAGAAACATCTGACATTTAAAATGAGAAGGATTGGCCTCAATGTGTGTGATCTTTTAGAGTAGTAACTACAGACATACATGTGAGGAGGCATTCACTTTACACACAAACATGTCAGAATTTTGAGCATTTAGCCAGCAGCCGTGTTCTCTAAAAGCGATTTCATCAGCACGTAGTCAGTCCATCTGGTAGGAATGTCAGACCATCCACACTAGACAAATCCATTTTAAGACATACTAATACATAATAAAACAAACATTTGAACAACACAGCAACATAAAGTTAGAGAATGATAAACTTCTCACTGACACTCTCTGCATAATGAAAAATATGCCACATTTAAATGTAAATTACAGGCGTATTTGTTTTTCACAACCTGTGAAATTACCAAATACATTCTCAGACTCTATATATGACTAGATTTGCTTATGACTGGCCTATAATTACATTCATGCACACTGTTCCATTAACTAGTATTTCTCTGTATTTGTTCAGTACATAGATCCACTGAACTCCTTTCATGGTCTGCATGTTAATAAATGTGCATGAACATGGCTTGATGGTCAGAACGGACAACAGCAAACCACAGCTGTCTGACTATTTCAGCATTTTTACATCATTGGATCAGCTCATCAGATCTAAAACATCTCCATTACTGTTTGGTGCACTTAAAAGGCACAACTTGGCACCCTGCACCAACATTAATTACCATTACCACCAATTCATTCAGCATCCAAACTTGGCACTCAGTCAGTTCAGCAGCTGTCAACTGACTCTGCCGCCTAGCTCAGCATCAATCTGCTTTTCAACGCAGCTTTTATTTAAGTAACTGGATGTATAAGATGGGTGGCATTTATTATACAAGGACAATAAATAAAAAGTGATGTAAGCACAGCACAATACACTAATATTAACTGTGCCTAAGAAAATCTACAAGAGAATAACACTAACTCGAGGTGCTTTTTGTTATTTTCAAGTGGCTGCATCTTGTCGGCTCCAAGTAAAATTTGAACAAAACTTGCTAACATACTTTCTTGTGACTGTGAAGTCAAAATCATAGGTACCTGTGATTAACGTCAGCCATTTGGTCTGCGCTTTAATAAAAAGGTTTACTGCAATAAGACAATGTCAGCATCCCTGAGGGAGCAGAATCCATAACAGTATCAGCCTTGTTCTTCCAACTGACAAAAATCCAGTAACGCAGCTCTTCCCTTTTCCCTTTCTTCTGATTTTCCTTGTGACATATGACCCCAGTCTTTTTCCTCCTCCTCGCCCACAGCGTGACGGCAGCTGTCAGTAAGAGCTCTACCTCCAGTCGTATGACTAGGCCAGAGGAAAGAGACCACTACACATCAGATATAAACTTGAGCCCTGAGCTGCATTGCAAAAATGTCCTCAAACTCAAACGACTCAAACCAGATCTCAAGAAGATGGATGTACGGGAACACACATGAACAAAAAGGCACTCACACCTGTTTCCTTTTACGCATGAACATTCTTTACAAAACACCAAAGCTGCGGTTCGCTCAGAAACCAGCCAGCATCCAGTCCAATCTGTAACACATCACATTTCAACTGACATGCAGTTTTCAGGGAGCGAATGCAAAACAAAGTCTAACTGGTTCCAGCAGCTCTCTTTTAACAAGGATGCACTTAGGACATCTTCTACACAGTGCTGACTGATGTTTATCCTGAGTACTGACTTTGGTAGTGAGAGAGGATTATCGGGGTCTTTAAGGGTTTTATATGTGGGAAAATGTCTTATTCTGTAATAATTCTATCAACACAAATCTCCACATATCAAACTGCAATCAAACATGTATGACTTTAAAGGTGCTGATATGCGTCTCTTCTCATAGGCTTTGAGAACGTCCCACCATCTCCCCACAGTCATGTCTGCACACTCTTCAGGGTGAAATTGGTGTGGCGGGTTTTGACGTACGTAGTGATGACAGCTGTCATGGCTGCTTCAAAGGCTGCGGGCGAGAAGGGTCACCCACGTCTTGCACTTAGATGCCCATTTGCGAAGCTAGGGACCCATTCTGACCAATGAGATGGGAGGACGATGCAGTCAGGAGAGCTGTGAGACCGTCTCCCTCGGTCCTCCCACACTTCTATTTGTCCCTCCTCCCTACAGCCCGCTCCTCCGCTCTGATCGCCGTCATTTATAAAATAACTTAATGCATGGTTGCTCACCCCCACCCCTCTTCTCTTTCTCTACTGTTCTTTTTCTTCTCTGGGACTGTACCATCCATGGCTGCGTAGGGAGGAATGGAAGATGGAAAGGAGGCTGAAGGTTGCCAGGGGGGTTTGGGAGGAAGGAGGCTGGGTGTGACACTGGATTGTTAAGCTGAAGCAGAAACAGCATCAGCGTAACACAGTACATATGACGGCACAGGACAACAGGACAAACACCGTCAGATCAGCACAGACTGAATAACACTGTATGGAACAATAGCTCCTCACACACTGTGAAAATGATTATACGAAGCATCCTCCTACATGTACAAAGTGTATTCAATACATACAGAAAGTGGATTATTCCAACGAGTGTTCGGGCACTGCATCACTTTACTAATATACATTAGAAGTCGAGTATTCTAGCAGCCTACGGATGCTGAAATACAATTCACTGTCATGTGAAGGAGGCGTTTCACGTCCCAGTCTGAGGCTGTTTCAATCACACACCCTGAGTACATTTTCCACTGCAAGGCGGGTATATTTGTCTTGAATACGAGTTATGTTGAGCTGCTGCCTTAACACAGATTTGTTGTACTCCTGATATAAACTCGATGATTCATGGTTCCTATAGTATGCCAATTTTGTATCAGTGCAACAATCTGATACAAAACAGTAATAAGTAGTAAGTAACACAGTTGTCTCCTACTTTTCACTTCTCCTTGCCAAACAGATCTAAAGAAGGAACCTTGACATTAAGCTCTTGCATCAAACAGAAAGCCTGATACATACATCTCCTTTCTTACCATGTGATGCACATTAGGTGGATCTCAGAATAGTTGTGCTTTCTCATGCTAGCTTTTTCAGCTGAGCTAGAAAATGTACTAGGTCGGACATCGCACAGTTAATGCTGAGCATCCAAGATGTGAGACACTTTCATGCTATTAAAATTCGTTAGTCACACCCTGACGCTGGATGTTCAGACGGGCCCCTTGTCAAACCATTCATACACAGTCAGAGTTCAGCCTCACTTGTAGGAAAATCTTCATATTTGGATATAATGCTGCCATCTGACTGTGCATAGCTGGAAAGGCTACACTACATGGGCAGTGGTGGCAGCCTCCTCACATATTTGAGAGATGGGCCAGTGCATTGTTTCAGCTCTCCAACTATGCAGCTAAATAAAGCAAAATGTGCTGTTTCCTCTTCACTCTTTTCAGTCTTGAGCTCCTCAGGCTTAATGCAGACTAACTCTCTTCACATTTACTCTGGTTTTAGGTCAGGAACCATACTAATGTTTAAACTTAGCTCAGTGTCTCCTCACGACAACCCAAACAAACTCAGTTCCTACACATGATGATGTATTTACAGATCAATAGCCCATTATTCAGTGGGCTGCTGAACAACCTTTCTCCTCAGCTCTGATTTTCTGACAAACACCACGTGAATGTGATGTTTTTGTTTCCACCAACACTTGAACACACCACACACTGCTAAAGGCATATGCTGCTAAACACTTTCATATAGTATTTATTCAGATTGCCTGAACAGATGATTGAACTCAGTGGCATAAACTTGTTAAAGCCCATACCTGAGTTTGCCAAAGTGCTCTGAAAATGAGCCAGTGTGGCCTGTGGATGAATGACACTCTCTTTCCTTAATTTCTAACCCTGTCATTATGTTAGCGGTTTGTTAGTAACACCTACCACCTGGACAGACTAAGCCTTTGCTTTACCCTGCATCAAAACACCATCTTTCTGTTTCTATGTTAGCAAACATACTGTAGATACTTAACATGCAATAACAGATGTGAGCAAACACCACACCACTGCCTAACATCATTCCAAGAAACACTGCCTCGTAGTTTCTTTTGTGTATTGCCATGGAAACCAAGTGCATTTTCCTCACTGATGTCTGACAGACTGACAATATTCAGCTTTACCAATCCAATGCAAACAGCCTCAAACGACAGTGTCTGTCTGCTCAGCTGCAGGGAGGTTAGCGGTCAGCTTATCAGACGGACTGGTACAAAGTGCCCTGGTCCTGTAGATCAAACTCTGGAGGTTAGGACATCCCTGGTGGTTTTAACATGATTCAGGAACAATAAATAGGACAAAAACCAAAATGTGAGAGCTAGCCTTGGCTGTCAGAAAGCTAGGACATCATAGCATTAATGTTTCCTTGATGATACTCTATAAGTAGTGCTTAAAGAAAGTTAAATACATTACTGTAGTTTATAAAATAAGATTTATGTCACCATCATCACCGCAGTGAGTCACTCAGAGCGGCAGGAACTTAAGTGTCTCTGCCCAGTGTGCCCTGCTGCTGGAAAAACTGAATCACACACAACTGAGGAGTGAAAACATACTTTAAAAAAAAAAAGAATAGAAAATGACCTTCAAAGTGTGGTCCCTACAAACTATTCATAGGGGAGAATTCAAAAGTAGGATGTGGATGTTTTGATCAGGTAAGCCACAGGATGTAACATTCAGTAAAGAGCACGCTACAATTTCAAACATCAGACTGAAAAACCAGCAGAAACTCCAAAAGTATCTAACTCTGACAGCAAAGTTGACAACACTGGCCTCGCTCCAAAGCCGCTCCACCAAAATTTATCATTACAAACAAAAAAATTATAATAAAGGTGAGCAGTGTAAATGGCTAATATGAGGCTCAGGGTCTGACCAGTCATGGCCTTGTCTACATTCAATGGCAGGTGGCCTTTTCTCTCCCATGCCTGAGTGGATGAGATTTCTAAGTATAGTAAGAGAAAGTTAAGTGGGCAAGAGAGCCACAAGAGACCTAAAGCATTATGTTCACTCACTATACAGAACAGGATGTTGAGTTATACCTTGCTAATGCATGCCTTTAAAAGTTTTCCAACCCTCCATTTGTTCACCCCTGTATCAGATTACATAAACTAACTAAGATGTCTGTTAAATGATGTTCACATTCTAAAATAATCCAACAGGAATGTGCACGTCATTTCTTTTTTTTTTTTTTGGCCAGGAAAATTTGCCCCATCTATCTGTCTGGATCACATGACCTCTGACCCAGGACATCCTCCCTACAGCTTATTTGTATAGAAAGCCGATGCCCTGCCCAGTTTTCAGGCTCATTTCTCTTCCACAATGTGTTTGAATCACCAAAAACCCAGCTGTAGTTCAGTGCTGTAGCAGTTTAATACCAACAATTGATTTTATATCTTGTTTAGAAAGAATTAGCAAGGGTGGTAATAAGTATGTGTTTCCAGATTCATACCGATCTTTGAAAAGATAAAGTAAAAAGTCATTATCGAGGCGAGAGGATCAGAGCTCTCTGTTGCTGGAAATGTAGGTAAACAAACACCACAAAGAAATGGCCAATGGTAACAGATTGTCTAGTAATAGTAGCCATCTCTAGGATTGAAAATAAAAATCTTGTTGTTCCTCTACAGTGTCAGACATTGATTCTCTAGTTTTTGGTATGAGACTGTTTTCAACCAAGTAAAATACTGAGTAAAAGATAATCCTCTGATGTAAATGGTATGCAAATATGAAACAAAAAAAAATAAAATAAAATAGCATCTGCACGCTGAGAGAGGCAATCAGTCAGTCCATCCTCCTGCTGTTTCCTCGCCTCCTTTGTCACTGAGAGACGGAGAGACGAACTACAGTTCTGCTCTTGTTTAGTCCTCCATAAATGTCACGGGGGAAACTTTATGGTCGACAGATGCTCGAGTAAATGAGGGTGTTTTTCCCCCTCGACCATCATCTCCTCGCTCAAGGAAGGGGCTTCACGGTCACCGACGGCGACCCGGAGTTAACCTCCCCCTGTGTTGCCACGGAAACGGAAGAGCTGAGAAAAAGGGAGGAAGCCAGGCGTTGGGAGTTACGACCCGACGGAGTGAGGGAAGAGAGAGGAGTGGAGTGGAGTCTGTCTTTTCATGTGTAATTGTCTGTCTGCTGTCTTTCTTCCGGGCAGAAACACATGCTGCTGCTGTGTAGCTGCTCCTCAGCCTGAGGCCTTATATTCACTCCTTCTGATCTAACAGGCTGCAGTCAGCTCCAGCCCTCACAACCACATCTTTTTTCCGACGTAGCTGGCTTCCTCCAAGATGGTGGGTCGGTAGACATGCATGGCCTACTGCCTGACTGTGAACCATTACATAATTTAATTAAACATCTGTAATTATTACAGCACTTTCATTGCAAACGATTTCACAGTTAGTCCTCTGGGTGTTATACACTATGCTGGGTCTCCACTACTGCAACATCCTGCTTCCATTCACCTCCTGACAACAACAGTACACACACTGCCAACGCCAACCAAATCTAACACATCCAGTTCAGTGTTACCCACCGACAGCAGCTGGTCAACAGGATGGAAACAGAGCGAGTTCAAATACACCTGCCTGTAGGAGGCCCAACAGCTGGTTAGTCAACTTCCTCCCAAAAAATGACAACAAGACAACAAAGGAAGCTTCCTAACAAATCTGAGACCAGCATTTTAAAAGTGGCACTCAGGGAAAACAGACACAGCTCTTTTTTAATCCTTATTTTTTCTTGTATGTGTGGAGACAATAGCAATGTACACTTGGATATACAGACAACTATCGCTGGATTATTTTGACACTGATGAAATTTAGAAGATTTGATGTTTCTCAGACAAATTCTTGAGTTATAACATCCATATAGTATAGTATTATATCGGCCTGCATCTAAAATCTCAGATATAAGTGCTTCGATACCAGCAGTCCATTCCATACTCTGCTCCAGCAGCAAGATCCAGCAACACCTGTGCTAAGGTGCTAACAACGTGGCAAAGAGTAGGAGTGATGTCGGCCGTGTGGCAGGATTTTTTGTTAAAAAAAAGACGTTGCAGCTGAGTGCAAAACTTGTCATGAATAAGTTTCCCATGGTGGCACAGAGCCAGGTAAGTTTATTACGACATTTGAAGAAGCATCCCAAAACCATGAGGATTTTCCCACAACCACAGAGGCAAAGAAACAAACTCCCATGTATGTATGATTCGTGCTGATATTGTATTGGATCGATCAGTATCGGCCAATACTCAAGGCTGCAATATCAGTACTGTATTAGGAGTGAAAATGTTGTGTTGTTGGGACATCCCTAATGCAAATTGCAGCAATACAACAACAGGGGAGCTGTGTGTGTTGAGAAGCGAAGCAAACTGCAACTAACATCCCATTGTTTGCAGAACCCTGCATGCACTGGCCCCTTTCACCTCATATAAAATGAGATAACACACATGTAGGAGCCAAATATTAGTAGATCCCCCGTTTTTAAATAGTGCTGGTTGTAGGTGAATGACATCACAGTCACTAGTGCCAGCTGTAATAGATGCAGAAAGCTTCAGGAGGACAGAAATAGATATAGTTTTTCAACAGTTTAAAAGGGTTAGATTGTTGTTCACTTTCTGGAGCTGGACTGCAGCTGCATAACCTCTTGTTGTTTTCATAGCACAGCCACATGCAAACATAAACAAACACACACATACGCCTTCCTGCTCCATCAACTGAGTACAGAGATCCATCTAGCTAAGATGTACATAATTTATACATGGAGATGCACTCACTTATTGGATACAGACTGTAATCAAACATACCTTAAGTCTCCTTTGCCCAGGTTAGCTCCACCAGGATGGAGGACTGTTTGGTTCTTCACCATCTCAACGATACATTTTGTGTTTAACTCCTTTTCTGTGGAGCAGACAATACACAGTGTTACAAGCATTATTGAACAATGACAAGTTGTATGTTGCATTATCAACTCCAGCTCCATTTGGTGACAAAATGTGACAGAAACTGTTAACAAAGTTCATAGTAACAACATCATCCAGAAGAACACTCATATTTTCCATACAGCCTTCCTTTTTAACCTGCTGACTTGATTTTTTTTTTTTTTTTTTTTTTTTTTTTTAGAAAAATTACTCAGAATGTTCAGAGTCCAGTAGAACAGACAAGACAATGCCCACTCTAGACAGAAAGGTGCATTAGCGCTAGAGCACAAGCTAAATAGCATAATAATGTCCTGTGGAACATTAAGTTCAAACAACTGTATGAGCAAACTCTGAAAATGACCTTTTACCTTCAGAGAGATCATTAAGCCAATCAAAAGAACAGGACTTGATTGTGTTGCGATACAAAACAGATCATTTCCAACCCAGCAGACGCAGTGTGTGCTGAACGCTTTGTCCGCTCAGGTTTTTATGTCAACTGTCTGTACATTGCTACTTGATTTTTGTAGATTTGACAACTACAAGCCCATCAGGAATAAAGTATTTTCCCTCAAAATGCCAGGAATGCATTAGTACAGAGTAATCTCTTTTTGGTTACTTTAAAATATGTCAAGTGATCCTTGCATAAAGCACTACATATTAAGTCTGTTTTCACAGCTGAGTCAGTTGTGTAACTTTCTCATAGAAGCCTTGCTGTGAAAGTAACCAGCAGAAGTGTCGGAAAATAACAACATGAACCGCACTGGAAATTCACGAGGCTGGAAAGTCTCTCCATTCACTGGTCTTGCCAGTCAGACCTTAATGATAACTAGGTGCTGCCAGCTTATCCTAGGCATCCAGTTTTTGGCAGAACTATCTGTGCATTTAAAAAACAAAAAAGGTATTTAGCAATTGGTTGCTTGCAGAGCCCACTATTTGACAGTAGCACAATATGTCTTTTATGGGTGACTATTTGGGCCACAGCCAATAAAATACTCATGGATTTTATGGGCAATTGGTGCAATTTACTACACTGATTACACCAATATACTAAAATAATATTGCCTTGCTAAGGGTCACGAAATCTAGAACGAACATAATTGAGATAATGGCAGTGACTATTAGTTTTTAATTAAAACAGTCTTCACCTTGGCCTGTAGGCTAATCAAAAATACAGGACCAGGTCACCCACATGATTTCATCTGCAATCAGGAAGGTTGTTTGTCAATTCAAGCAAAAAAACTGTGACAAATTCATGCTATTTAACCTGATAAGATAAGGACAGGACAGGAATGTTTTCCCCTTGTGTCTCTCCTGGTGGGGATATCCTCCTCTGTTTTTCCCCTTCCAAACAGAGGTCAGAGGTCAAGGCTAGAATAGCACTCCTTTATTTGCAAATCAGTGTTTGCTCAAGGACACTACAGCAGAGAGGGGCTGATAATAAATGATATCCTTCAACTGTGCTTCCCACATAATCAAGCATCCATCCTGCTCTGTTGCCTTTCAGATGTATTTTACTGGGTATCATATCATTGACTGACCATCACCTGTCAGTATTTACATGTAGGCTGCTATTTTTAAGACACAATCATACCGCAGATGACTGTCAATAATAATTTCTCAATTATGCAGGAAGCATGCAAGAGCATGTACTTCAGCAAATGTGTTAGGACAGGAAACATCCTGTGGTTTCAAATCCTTTCTTCTAGTAGAACTGTCGAAAGTATTACACAGCAATTGAGTCCAGGTGATGCACTGACTGTTTAGAGTCCCCCACCATTTCTTTATCAAGAAAGACATGTCACATTCTCCGCTGCTGCCGAGTGATTCATTATACTGTACGTGCTCATCTCTGCTTCAGAGAAGTCATGGGTCAGAAAAAGCAACTGAAGGCAAAAATACCATAAAATGACACATTGGAAACAGAGCAATGTCTTCACCAGATGGCATATTGTGTCAGTGAAAAATATGAACAGTGTTGCGAGAAGCTTTAGCATCCTTGGTAAACAGTACCAGTCCAACTAGTCTAGTTTAACTGCTGTGCAGTTGGCCAGCAGGTGTATGTTTTGCATACCTCTATTGGCGTGGTTCTGTTTTCCTAACACATGCATGCAAATGACCATTTTATCTGATTGTAATGGCAGGTGAAATAAAGTGGCTGCACAAGTGGACTAGTCTAACTTTCCATCCACAGTCAAATCCCATCCCTTAGACACGAAGGGCCAACCTGAGGAGAAGCTAGCTGTGTCTGCAAGCCAGACATTATGCATCTAAGGCACAACACTGCTGTTCCTGGCAGGAACACAGGGGTAGAGCCATGGAAACTTGGTGTCAAAGGTCACAGGGCCTGAATCTCCCTCCAATTCTTCTGCTGTCAAAGACACTACAAAGCAGAAAAAGGCAGGATGAGCCAACAGAGACGGAGCGACAAAAAGACAGTGAGAGTGAAAGAGCATAAAGTAAAGCAGGGAGGCTGACACAGACCTACATTACCCATGTGCCTCTGCTGCTGCAGTTGTACTTCCTGCTCAGCAGAGGGGAAAGTGTGATGTGGTGTGGTTAAGAGAATAAATGTACCCATTGTTATCTGCCTCTCCTTGCTCCATAACAAGCTCCAACTTTCCACTCCTCTCTGGTCCTTCCCTGAGCTACCGGTGCTGAGGTTTGGCACCATCGCCCTGACGTCAGCCAGGATTGGCCACTGGGTTGCCGTTGCTACGCCTGCCTGGGGTTGCTCTGTTCTTCGAAGGCCACAGCCATGGGAACATGCAGCATTACGCAACATTAGCAAATATTCATTCAGACTAACTCCCTTCCTGCCTTTGTCCAGCTAGGCACCACCTCTCCTCCTCAACCTGGGATACACAGAGAAAGCTCCTTCAATGTTGAAGAAGCCTGCTTATTGTTCCACTGTCACAGGTCTGGACCAATGCAAAGCAAACATGCATTCCGTTTTGCCTCCCTTAACTGTTGTGTCCTAAAGCAGTGGTCTGGTAACAGAGGACAGGGAGAGAGCTGTACCTGAACTGAGCAGCTTAAAAGGTGGTAGATCTGAGTAGTCTACTCAGACTGGGATCAGAAAGGCTGTACTGAAAACGTGGCACAGCTGGTTTCCAGTGCTTTCCCACTGCCTTCTCTAAGCCATCAATTTGCCTGTTTGGTCACCTTTACCAAAACCATACTGGGTTTTTTTCTTTCTTGGTGAGCAATGGAAGGCAGGGATTTGTTTATGGTGTTAACAGAACTAAATGCATGTTTGAAATCTTGCATCATTGAAGACATACAGCTACAACTGTTTATCTTAAAAACACATGGGGCAGCCCCTCTGTTTGGATGCTCTGCTGTGTCCGTGCTCTACATCTGCAGGGCTGCAGACCTGAGGAGTAATCAGCAGCATGGGACATACTTATGCCCTGTGTGCTCGATGTATAAAAGCCTGAGAATGCAGCAGTGTCCTCTCATGCCATACCTCTGTGTCTTGGGCAAAATGAAGTGGTCAAGAACAGAACTCTCCCTCTAGGACTCTAGGAATGAATGAGGCCACAGAATTGCATTACACTAAATCCCTATCTCTATGAATCTAAATGTACCTAATCTGAAGCTGAATTCCACCCGAGCTAACCAATAACGTCCCCATCTCCGTCTCATCACGTACATAACATAACACACAACCTTGGTGTGTCCAAAATAGACATTGAACTCTGCATAGTGTCACCACTGGGAAAAAAAAACATGACTGCTGAGTTTTTTGTTAATGGTAAATCCCTGTCTGTGGGAACAGTGTGGTGATCCACTGCCTTGGTCTTATGACCGACTTCTACAGCACAGAGAGAGAGAGAGAGAGAGAGAGAGAGAGAGAGAGAGAGAGAGACACATGATTCATTCTGCTAATTCTAGTTATCGGTCAACCACTCTGCCTCATCAGGTCTCCCCCTCCTACTTTCATGGGACACATGGTCTCCCAAGGCAAAAACACAGCTTGGCAATCAACCAGGAAATGTCATCCATCCTTTACTGTGAAAATTTGTAATATAATTGACCGAAGCATCTGCACGCATATTTGTGTAACACTGTGCCTTTGTTAGCTAGGCTTATTAGGAATCAGCCTGTAACAGTATGGAGTGACAAGACATGCATGTTGACCTAATGTTATTGAGGCAGCAGTAACAGGAGAAAAAGAACATGAATTATCACTGAGCAGTTTAATTTCTCGAAAATTATACTTTGTACTGATGCCCACGAGAATTTTGCTGACAAACTGCTATTGTCATCATTCAGGCACGCCAAGCCGAGGCTATCCTGTTTAAGTACTGACTTGCTCCACTGTTGCACCAAGTGGCAGACAGAAGTCAAGAGCCTATTGCCATTCTGTATCAGCCAGTTAAGTATGTTTCCACAGTAGATCTCACACAGCAGCAGCTCAGCATAAAACCTAGCTGGATGGCAGATAGCCATGAGGGAAACCCTGTGGCAGCAGCACTGTACAAACGTGCCATTCAGACCAATGCTTTTGATTTTAATCTGCAGGAACTCATTTCACAAATGGGTGAATTTCTGACTGGCATCATACTCCCAGGCAATTAAACAGGGAGCACTTATAATCAAGCCTCTTAATGGACAGTGTTATTGTGAAATGGAAATATTATGCACCTGAGATTGTCTATGTCTATATCTAGCTAAGTGTCTGTCAAGTTAACCTGAAATTCAGAGAATGCACAAGGCAATCATTTGAGAGTCAGTGTAACAATAACATTGCCAGACTGAAACCCTCTCACCTCTCCTGTTCATGGGCCGAACACGAACAGCCACCTTGACATTGGCGTCGTCCAAGCTGGGCTCCCCCATGCTGACTCCTTAACCGGGCAGGGGGAGTGTTAGGTATCGCTGATCCAAAATAAATCAGCTCTTCAGCTAAACAATCATCCAAAATCCTGGAAACGCTGCGCTAGCCGGACTGTCAGCCAGCTAGCTTTACTCGGCGTTGCTCCATATTCCAGGGCATGTCCACGAAAAAAAAGCCTGGGTAGAATCTCCGCTTATCTTTTTCTTCTGCTCATTTTCCAGGCTAATTTAAATCCACAGAGGCTGGAAGGGAAAAGAGACGAATAAATTAAGTAAACCAACATGGCAGCTGGGTGATGTGACTGAACAAACATTATGCTATCTGCAAGGCAAGAAAACGGCCAGCCAGCTAATTTGTCGTGCAAACTGAAGGACAGTAGCGGCAAGAAAGGAAGAAAGTAATCCCACCATTTTGGCTACTTAACATCCCGAGACACAACCTAGCATTCAAGCTACATACCTCCGTGGATTCATCCCCGTGGTGACACAGCTAACCTACATGTACAACCGAGAGATCCAGAGAACCGCCTGGCGATGATGATCTATTTCTTCCCAGCGGAATCCACTGTCCTCCCCAGGCTGTCAAGCTAATAGTGGCTAGCAGCTTCCGCTAGCCGCTATTATACTCCTTCAAATTAAAAGCGGGTCGGTAAAACTCACGTCTGACGAACGCCAGGTCGAACTGTAAAGTGTGACAGTGGTTTTCACAAGACAGGGGTACATTTTAACAAGAGCCGATAGTTAATAATGTGACGTAGCTTCATAGCTACTGTACAAATACGTTTAGCTAGTCCTGACGCAGCTTTTAGTCAAACCGTTCGCTAAACCACCAAAGAATAACCGCTGTCAAACGCCAACAAATTGTTTCACCTTTCACCGCTAAACGCTCTTTTAATACTACTGTCAACTGCGAACAAAGTTAAGGTCGTGACGCCTAAAAAAGTGAAAATCAACAGCTAGCGATAGCTAGCTAAAATCCGTACCTTACACACCCTCACCAAACATCTCCAGCCAGATTCACGTTCATTTCTGTAACACTAACGACCAGATACTTTTTGAGTTTTTCGTTTAATGTGGTCGGCAGTATACGTTTGGCATGTTTATGCTGTATCGTTCTTCTTTTGTGGTAAAAACTTTATCTTAAGGTTGCTTCAACCAGTTCCCACAGGGGGACATTATTAACACACCAGTCCTGCCGGGGACCGTTAACAGCAAGTGAGCGCGAGCAGCTAAAAGTTGTCAGTAAGGCCCGATTAATCGGAAGTGCACTCTAAATTTTACACGGTACACTTGAGAAACTGACTAAATAACGATGTAAGATGACATTCTTTTGAATATAAAGATGGGAAAAATGTGTCCGTTACCAGATGTGGTCAAGACCCCAGAGTCAGTCACGCGACATTTCCGCTTTCCTCCGTCAAACTACGGACACCGGACAATCCACTTCCTATTACGTTTTCAAAATAAAACCTGATTCCGTTACATTCAGTCAATCCAGTTTCACTGCACTTATTTTTAATAGTTATGAGTATTCTTATTTTATCCTATTTTATACATCTCATCAGCATCAAAATACAACAAAAACTAATTTACACTTATTTGCACAACAAACAATCTATTTTATTGTGTTTAATTTAATTTAATAATAAAAATCTATTTCCGTTCGTTGTTTAGTACACACTGTAAATATTTATTATCTCTATTACTTATTCTATTGTATCATTAGTGTTGTTTATTGTTTGTTTCTTATTGTAACTTGTGTACACTGTTGAAGCAAGGGCATTTTCACAATGGGAGATGAATAAAAAGCGATTCTATTCTATATCAAAGGCAAATATAGAACTTTTTCTTTTCTTTTCTTTTTCTTTCTTCAATATCTGTATTTACATTCTGTACTTTGATAATTATGGATTCAAGTATTCATCAAATGAGCGATTCATCAGTACAGTATTATTTATTTAGACAAATAGAAACAATGTTATTATTTATGAAGACAGACAAGTTAGGGTTTTTATTATTTTAGGAATGTCTGTAAAACTTCTGACTCATAAAATAAATATCTGCAGCAACTACAATGCAGTAAATATTTAGTAATTACTTATTACTTAGAAAAAAAATGGCTTTTATCTTGAAAAACAAAGAAGGGAAGTAGAGTCACATTCTTCAATGAAACAAAAGGATTTTTTTCAAGAGACTGGAAGGATTCTGACCCCTGCTGGACGCTGGTGGTACTGTGTGACAGCGTTACTTAATAGTAACATTATCTGGTTCATGCTGCTTCTGAGAAACTTAAATAATAAGTGACTAAATATTTAAAATGGGGCTGAGGTCGAAGACCACTTCACCTGATCTGAAGGAGGTTTGAAATGAGGAATAGGGTGATAAAGGCCTCCATCAGCTTCAGTGAGGACTTTTAATAGCTTGTTGAAGACACTTCTGGATTTGAACCCACCTGACGCACTGGAGTGGAGCCAAAAAGTCAATTATAATAGAGATTATGGGGCCACTTCTGTATTAGCCTAATTAGAGATACTCACATTTCTTCTAAATGCCTGAACGAAAAATAAATGACCTGTTCAGTAGCCTATTAAAAAGCATTTATTTTTTCATACTCGCTTGTTCCTCTTTGGTGCTAAGAGGCTGACCCCAGCATGAATGAAAGACACATGTAACACTTATTTCCTCTTCCTATGTACAGTATAAGGGGAATTTAAATCAGCTTCCATAAATCAAAAAGAGGAATTGGTTTCTTCACTCATCCCTTTTTCAGAGGAAATGGGACGTTGAAATGTCCCTGCCACAGCCAAAATGTCTCTTAATAGCTGTTGGCCTGATCATTAAAATAGACTAGACAAGAAATTACTTCTGCTCTTTGGAAGAAACAACCTGAAAATCTGAAAGTTAGTCTGTCTTGAAGAGTGTTTCACTATCATAACTCACAGAGGGGTCAGAGGTCAGGGGGAACAGCAGGTTAGGGGCTTGGCTTCATGTTTACGTGGCTCTTGAATCTGCTGAAACCCCTAGAGGGCACTCTGCTGCAAGATGTAGCAGCATGGAAGAGTGCTGAGGTGGATACTACAGAGGACAAAACACTCCCTGCAGTGTTTCACATTTACTGTGACCCTTTATGGCATGAATTCAAAGAATAGTTCACTGAAAATTAAAGAACACAAGTTAAATGTTTGTGTTAGTGGTGTGATGTCGAATGATAAGGGAGTGAAGATCATAACTTACTTTTTTTAAATTTAACCCTTGAACTGAACCCTTTCCTCTTTTCTAAAACTTTGCCACCATGTTGAAAGTGTGGGCAGAGGGAAAAAAACCCCTCTTTCATCCACAAACCACGAGCACACCAGCATCTGCTGTCACTGCTTCTGTCTGAATGACTTTTTTTTTCTACTGGGTGGTTCCCAGTGTTAATGAAGCAACATGGAAGTGTTAGTCAGGTTGGTCATCTGCAGCTCTCAAAAGAAGAAAACATTTAGGAAATGAAAGTTGCAGAAACTTAAAATGTATATTTGAAAGTTAAAAATCAAGATGGCTCTTATTTTACTGTGAAAATGTCAGTATATTGGGCACCACAAGTGTTTGCATGAGCTGGTATAGAAACAGAAACACATTATGATGCAAATGTAAGCAGTAGAGCAATGAAAGGACTATTTTCTGTACTGAGCAATGATCAGGTGATCCCAGTTGGTCCTAGCAATCACCAGGGTTATCACAGAGATGTATAGCTTTAGAAAGTAGTCACTTTTACCATGCTTTTATTTTATTTTATTTATTAAAAATCAAAAGCAGAGACTAATTCAGTGTCTTCCTAGACTCTACAGGCTTTGCACAGCTGGATTTGGATTTCAGTTTATCCCATTATACCGAGCAGATCCTCTTAAGTTCTGTTAAACTGGATGAGGAGAACCTGTGAGCTGTCACCTTCAGGTCTCTCCAGGTTTATGGATTTCATTAATGGGATTGTCCTGAAGCTACTCCAGTGTAGTCTGGGCTCTATGCTTCAGGTCACTGTCGTGCTGAAAGGTGAGCTCTCTCTGCACTTCTTCTAGGAAATCCTCCCCTCAGCACGATCCTGCCACCACCACAGGATGTTATTAGCCAGATGATGAGCTGTCCTGTATCTGTGTCACCTCCCTGAACCAGGGCCTTCTGAAGTCTACCATGCTGCTCGGATCACTGAAAGATTAAGAAAGTGTTTTATTCCCTTAACCCTTCCCTTGATCTATGCCTCGTCACAGTTTCATCAGGTCTACAGAGATTATACTGTACGCAGGTGTGTTTCTCTTTAAACAGTTCTCCACAGGTGCACTCCAGTCAAGATCCAAATACATCTCAAGGATAATTAAAGCAAATAAGATGAACCTGGCCACAATTAGGACCCTCAGCAAACTTTATCTTATGAATGAGAGACAAAAATGTGCACTAAATTGCCCTTCTTGGAGGCAAAAACGTGCACTAAATTTCTTGCCTCTTTATTAGCCTCACCTGGGGGCTAAGCCCCCCTGTTTTTAAAACCTAGTGACGCCCCTGTATGAAAGAACTGGAAATAGCAGTTTTGTCACGGCTGTCATCATGACATATTATAAGTGACTGGATGAAAAAAATCAAGTTCTGCCCTACAGGTCCGTTTACTTTCTTTCAAGCTGGTTAATTCAAAGTAAATGTTTGCACCCCACAACCGACAAAAACCTGGAGGGCGTAGAGTGATTAAGACTCCTGAGGGGTTATTACTGAGCAAAGGGCAGGGGGCTTTGAAGAATATTAAGAACGCTCCAACTGTTTGTATTTTTCAATTTCAATCAGCATCTTCCACTCAGGATAATGAGGAGTTAGCTTCTCGTTATCTCCCTCACACAGACACAAACAGCAAATACATGTCAGACGAGAGGTCAAAGGTCACCAGGGAGAAGCAGCCAGGAAGGAAACACGTCCAAAATTCCATACTATACACTACGTACTCAACACGTGTGCTATCATTCAACATACTTTTGAGTGAATAAATGTAGTGTGCATCTTTTCCGCACTTCCTGAAAGCCTCTTGCCGAGACGCGTAACCATGGTAACCCGTGCCAACCTCACCTCTACCAGCAATATGCGATATTAATACATCTAATAATAATAGTAATCCAATAACACATCCTTGATATGTATCCGAAAAGAAGCCACACAATAATGTGCTGCACTTGTCACCGTCCACCATTGTCCATTGTTTTTTGTTGTCGTCACCACTGCATTGCATTGTGGGACATTTACGCCGGTGTAGTGTCCAGTGCTTGCATACTGTAATATTTACCGGAAATAGTATAAACCTCACGTAGTATTGGATTCATACTAAGGTTTAGAACATACTAAAAAAATCTCGCATACTGTTTTAGCATACTCACTAGCATGTTAGTATGAAATTTCGGACGCAGCTATGGAAACGGTAAAAGGTAGATCTAGAACATCATGTCCCTTTCCAGGATTATTAACAACACTTCAAAAAATCTCAGTATTATTCTGATGACAAAACAGCTTGAGATTCTTTTTTTTAAAAAGTGTTTTATTGGTAAAAAATATTATTATATATTAATTATTTTTTGAGCTACAGTCATAACCAAAGATAAAGTCTGAAGGCGTATTATGGTCTACTAGTATCACAAACCACAAGACGAGTGCAGACAATACAATGAATATAGAAAAGAAAGAGAATCAGCCATCATAGTACGTCATGTAATAATATAATACATATAAACTGTTTAAAATAAAGTGTGCAGACAGGAAGTCTTAGCTGGTGATTGGATTTGATTTTTGGGTGAAAGTTATGGCGCACGTGTAGGAGGGTCTGTTGTTTTATTTCTGTCTGTGTATTTGTGTGTGTGTGTGTGTGTGTGTGTGTGTGTGTGTGTGTGTGTGTCTGTGTGTGGTGATGTGAGTGATAAGGGTGGAGGGGTGGAGGAGAACTCCTTATCTGCTCCTTCGCTGAGATGACTCGATTACAATAATTGTTCCGGCCACTAATCAGAGCAAAGCAGGAGATGGTGTGTGTGTGTGTGTGTGTGTGTGTGTGTGTGCGTGTGTGTGTGTGTGTGTGTGTGATGATGATGTTGATGAGCTGAAAAGATGGCTGTTGTGGATTCTCATCGTTATCAAACTCAACAGGTAGTTTCATCTGGACAACCTTCCTGCATGTTTGTGTGTAACATCACACCTGTTGAGTTGAGTCAATAATCCCTCTTACAGATGCATCAAACCTGCAGCTTCTCATTAAAGTACAACGGTATATTTTTACTTCTTTTACATTAACGATCCAGGATGTTTTGGGTGTTTTCTATTAGGGCAGTAAGAATATGGAATGAACTTTCAGAGAATGCAGTGGAAGCTCGATGAATCGATGAATTCTTTTAAAAACAGACTAGATAAATTCTGGAGTTTTTATATAAATACAAAGCTCGGTTGTGACTTTTTGTGGATTTTGGTTTATTTTCAAGGTAACTTGAAAATTACTTTGGATTATTTGTTATATGAGTAATATATGCATATGTATAATTGTTTTGTTTTTCAGTGTATTAATATTTTGAGTCTGATGTTGAGGATTAATATTCTGTATCAGATTTATTCATCCATGTTTTCTACTGCTTATCCTCATAGGGTCACGGGAGGCTGGAGTCTATCCCAGCTGTCTTAGGGAGGAAGGCAGGGTACACCCTGGACAAGTCTCCAGTTCATCACAGGACACATAGAGACAGACAACCACTCACACTCACATTCACATTCACACCTACGGTCAGTTTAAATTATCCAATTAACCTAATCCCCATGCATGTTTTTGGATGGTGGGAGGAAGTCAGAGTACCAGAGAGAACCCACACAGACACAGGGAGAACATGCAAACTCCACACAGAAAGGCCTCGGGCTGGGAATCAAACCCGGTACCTTCTTTCATTAACTTTCATCAAAGGAGGGGCTGTAGCTTAGTGGGTAGAGTGGAACCGAAGAACTGAAAGGTCTAAATATTGTTGTGTCCTTGAGCAAGACGATGAACCCCCAACTGGGCTCCCTGGCACCCACTGATCCCTAACAGGATGGGTTAAATGCAGAGGACAAATTTCATATATGTGCATGTTCCACGTTTATGACCATAAGGGCTGTTTAGTATTTTAGTATTTATTCTCCATGGTGCCACTGGATGCCTTGCTCAGGGGCATGTGGACAGTCATTACTGAGAATCAGAAGGTCGGTACGTGCTGCTCCTCCATGTGCAGGTGGCGATCTTGTGATATATAAAATGTTCCACACAGCAGGGACATTAACCAGTTTCTGTCTGCACTCAGCAGCAGTCACAACACGTTACAGGAGCCGACTGCTGATTGGACGGCTGCTCAGCTGAACTCCCAAAAGCCTCTGGGAAATCCAGGCGGGGTGAAGACATAAACTGAGTGATGTTAACCTCCACCAGTATGCCGTGCACTCACAAACACAGTTTCTGTGTGTTTTTTTTCACAGAACCCCCAGGTTATAGCACTTCCTGTCTATCTATCCTCACACAATTAAACTTAAAAACAAGGCTGTGTGAGACTTTTAGGACTTCTGAGAAACTGGTGCTGTAAAAAGCAAATTTTAGTAGTTTACTGGTAGTTTACAGGAGATCCTCATTCAGTGACATCTGATGATCACCTGTGAACACACAGAGTCACGACCTGAGCGATGTGATGTCATCCCGTCCATAATGAGAGTCAAAGCGATGGATCAAACCTCCCAAATCTGAAGCTCCAGCCGACCAAACCCTGATGGGATCTCAAATGGTTGCTTAATATAATTGTCTTTATTGCGTATTGGCTGAGTGCAGGGCATGGTGGGGGTAAGGGGTGTAGTTAGAGGTGGGGGCGGCGGTATGCGGCTAAAAGCAGAGTCCTGTTCAGGAGACAGAGGAGATTGGTCTTTATGGCCTTGGTGGTGGAGGTCCATGCCAGAATATGGCCGTCCATTACAGTGAGCTCCATAAGGTTAATGACTTTAGCAGCTTTATGGCCATGAGCTCATTACTTAGACAGGCCAATCTAATCAGCAGCCGCATCGGTGACCACCGACAAAGCAAACTGATTTGTGGGTAAAAACAGGCCCAAGGGTTTTCCCTGTGCAGCCTGGGAGACGCTCTGTCGTGCGTAAAGAGAAACCAGACGAGTTTTTGATGATTGCAGTGCTAGATTTTTCTTGACAACGCATGACACAGAGATGTGACGTACATACAAAATTATGAAAGAATGTGTGTTGTCCTGAACAATTAATATAAATTTTGGCAAAAACTGTTAAAGGCAAATTGTGTTTTTTTCCAGCCTACACATCATGTTTGACAACTTTAAGAAAATATATTTGTTTGATACGGATATGCACACCCATTTTCATTTTATTATTGGTTTTAAATGAGAATAATGATGTAAAAATGATCATTCCTTCTAATCATATTGCAATCAGTCAAAATAACAGCAATTAGAAGTTTCGAATTTCTTTGATAGGGATGAACCAGCAGCAGCATCGACTCATCAGCCTGGTGCTTCCTGGTCTGCAGTGTTCATTAAGGAGCTGCAGGAGTTCATTTGGGTCATCTCACGCCGCTAACAGGCTAATTTTAAACCAGAGATTTATGAGTACACTGTGGTCTAGACGCACGTGAAATTTCACCTGCTTTTCTTGATTTTGATTGAACACACTCAGCTCCTGTTAATCCACACGTGCAATAATCCATGACATGTGCAATATATAAATAATAGTGTGAAATACCATGACTCATACTTATGTGTCGACAAAGTGCTCCAACTGTCTCATGATATACAAAATAAAATGCGCAATTTTGTTTCTGGCTGTTTCTCATCTATTAATGTGCAGTTTTGGGGTGGGGTTAGGTGCCTCTGAGTTATTATATACACATTTATTTATTAAATTTTGTTTTGTTACTATGAATAAATGATATATTCTTGATACTGGTATATTAATTTATAGTTATAGTTATAACAGTGTACACTGATGTGTGGATGTGTTGCTATATTGATAATCATGTAAAATTTTATATGGCAAATTTGGTGTGTAAGTGTGTATGCATGTGTGTATACATATATGTAAGATTAGGGGTAGGATTAAATAAGCTTTTTACTTCTTGCTGCTTTTGAGCAATTTTAATGATGATGAATTCATTTTGTTTTCTTCCTTTCTTTGTGTTTTTTTTCTTGTTTTCTTATTTACTTTTACTTATTATTGATTGTTATTATTATTTTGATTTCACTGTTTCATGTTCGAAATCACTTCTTTTCATTATACCATTCACTGTGCTATTGTTATTACACCGCTCTATTTGCTGCGCTCTATAATTTTTGTCCACCTATTTTAGTCACTTATGTTGTATTTATGATGCTTAGTTATTCATTTATTGTATACATGATGCCTTATTTTTTCCACTTGGTTGTTTTCTTCTGATATTATTAAATTTAATTTTTATAATGTTGCTCTATCCACTTTGCTGCTGTAACGATGCAAATTTCCCCGTCTGTGGGACGAATAAAGGATTATCTTATCTTATCTTATCTTATCTTATGTTGTGCTTCCCCACTGACCCTCACTTCATCTCCCTCAGTTGCTGATTTCCTTCAGTATGTACTGTATGTGATAATGTCACATATTTCCCCCTTTTCTCACTTTCAACCATCACAGCATCACCAGTCAATGCACAGCTCCGTCTCTTGGTGCAGTGATTTTTCTGCTGTGTTGTTTCATGAAGTGTAAAGCCTTGCTGCTGCTGCTGTGTGAGAGAGGGAGACATGACGGCAGAAGTGAAGCATCCTGGGAACACTGGCTGATAACAGAGTGTTTCTGTTCCTTGCTCCGCTGAACACCAATCACTTCCTCTTTCAGATAAAGCCCAGAGGGATGAAAGTGTGTGTGAGTGTGTTTTTAAGCCCACACAGGGATGTGTGACAATGAACCACTTAACAAGTCCTGTATTCAGTATGTCTACACTTTTGCTGATCCAGCTGTCCTTGAGTCACTTTTCTCATCTTGTTTCGGGCCGACCCTCAGGTGGAAAAAAACCACCAACCAGCGGGTCGGCCATCTCTCAGTCCCTGAAGCTGTGGCCTGCTGTCCACATCCAGATTTCTTAGCTAATGGTTCTGACCTCTATTAGTGCCCCTTTCCATCTGGGACTCACCTCTCCCATCCTCCTCCACATATTGGCCTCCTGCTGCTCTGCTCTGAATCCTCCTTTTCTTAGCCTCCAAATATGCACGAAGGCTGACGCCGAGGTTCAGTGAAGATAACCTGAAAAGTGAACCACTAAAAATCAACCTAAAGTCTTGACTCACATCTTTATTGTGAGGAAGTGACCGAAAGGAGCTTCAGCTTCACAACCCCAGACACGAAGATAAGAAGATTAAGGTTTAAGCCTTTTAGTACTTGCGTTCTGTAGCTTTATATAAGTGAACGCAGCCGTCAGAAAAGTGTTGATGAGTCATCTGTTGACCTATGAAATTCAATTTCATTATATAGAGTGAAATAAAACTGTTCCAAAGTGAACGGTGCACATCTGCTTTGAGAGCAGAGCCATCTGTTACAGTAGAAAAAACACAGGTGTAAATAATGAAATTCATTACTGTAATTCTTTATTAAACTTAGCTTCTCTGATTTTAGGGTCAGTCACTCTGTTACCTGCTATCTACACCATGCTACTGCTCTCAACACAGGTAGGTTGTATATTGTCCAGGCCAGTGTTACAGTATTATAATTTCATATTGAAAAAAATACATTATTTTGGCTCGCTGTAGCCACATTTTTGGATCCTCTGTAGGACAAACAATACCATTATATTCTGATAAATTTAGAACTACAGAATTGCTGTCAACATCCTCTAAATTTTGTTGTTTTTTTTACTTTTGAGTTTGAAAATCTGCTCCTCTTTTTTGTAATTTTATTATATAATTATTATTTTTTTTGTGTGTGTTGTTTTTTGTCTTGTCTTATTTTCCCGTCTGTCATTTTGTTTTCCCCTCATGTCACCGAGGTGCAGCATTTCCCTCTCTGGCTTATAATAGGAAATAAATTCCAATAAAGATTGATAGTTTAGTTTCCGGTGAAGGTCACACACGCACAAAATATTAATAGACTTTGCTGCAAGACTAAAATATGCATAATCTCATAAAAGGTTGACACCCTTTTTGTGGTGTTTAACAGTGAGAACAAATGTAGACAAAGGGAAAAAAAAGAAAACCTGCTCCTCCTGTGTCTTTTTTTTTTTTCACTTCCTTCTGTCTTCTCACCTGTTTGCATCTTTTATGATTGTTTGTCCTGTCCTGAACAATTTCACCTGTCTATAATTAGTCCAGCACCTCTTTCACCTCCTGCTCACCTGTCCTTCACGGTCTATTTCCAGTCTATATTCACATCCTGATACAAACACTCTGGATAATAGTGTTTTAAACTTGGCTTGAGGACAGAGTCAAATGAAATCAAATCAAACTTTATTTGTATGGCATTTTTCGTACATTTCGTAGTTCAAAATGCCTCACAGAGGCTAAAAACCACAATGGAAAAATAATATATGTATATATATAATATATATATATGTATATATAGTATATATTTATATACATACTATACATACAGTATGTACATATATATGTATACATATACATGTATACATATATACACACACACACACACGCCTCTCCTTAAAAACCTCAATAGTCTCTGCAGCGTGATGCAAAAATATGATTTTAGAGGAGTTTATATCTAATTTGGAATGAGGTGTAAGGTAATTTGTATTGTGTGTTGACAAAGAAAATGTTGATGGATAAAAAAAGAGCTTTCATCCTTTGATGTTGAAATAACTAAACCCATTTAAATAAACCGTTTAACTTTGCCGCTCCCCAAATCAACCTCGTGGCTCCTTCTGGGGTCGCCTCCCCCAAGTTGAGGACCATCCATGCTGGTTAACATGCTGCCCCAGACCTCCACCTCAGCCTATTAATAGAGATCTTCAGCTCCACCAGTGATCGGTCAGATAAGGAGCTTTGTGGTGTGGAGCGAGCACATCTGTCCATGTGACGTAGAAATCCCATGTGTCACTGCAGCATGTTAAATTCCTTTCCTTTCTCTGTCCGATCACCTCCTCCTCCTCCTCCATCTTGTTTCTGATGGCTAGATTATTGATGCTCTCATTGCTACTGACCAGCTGATGACTCCCGGCTATGAGTAATGGGTATTGCATTTTACAGCACTAGACCAGCTCTCCGTCATCATTAATCTCTTTGGATGCAACAGGGCAGCACAAGACCATGATGGAGAAATATGTTTATCCAATCATTTGCTTATGAGCTCCAGCTGATGTGGCCATCATGGTGTGGCTTTTAGAGGCTGATAAATCAGAGGAGGCGGGTTTAAAGCCGAACTGGCTGTATACACTATTAAGACGAGAAGAGCTGTGATCCTTGCTGTCGTCATCAGTGACATCAGACAAAGCCACAGCGATGAGGCACAAATAAGTGATACCTCCTATGACGTCTGGTTGGATCAGACAAAAGAACTGTTTTGAAAGTATTTGTGGAAACAGGAGAGGATAAAACAAACCAAAACAGTGAGCTGAAAGATGATAAAAAGCTTCCTCATGAACTGTGATTATTCCCTCTGGGTCCATTGTGAAGCGCACAGACTGCACTTCCAGAATCGGAAAGATGTATGTAACAACTGAAGGCTTGTGTGATAGATGCAATTTTTCACCTGCGGCATTCGCTCATACATTCTGGATTTGACCAAGACTATCAGGTAACTGGTCATCTATATTCCACGCCCTTTCTGTCTTGAGTGTCTTGTTCCAGCATTTTTGCCCATTGTGAGTCATATTTCTAGACCCACAGAATATTTTGTACTATGTCTCTGAAAACACTGAATAGCTCAAATGAAAGAAGAGACTCTCTATTTCATCATGAACAACATGTTTGCTTGTTTTATCAGCGGTAGAGTAGAGGACACTTCCACCAAAATCACCACTTTTTCTCCAGAATTTGTCCGTTTTACTCTCTAATCTCGATTGTCTCCACTTCCTGCTTTGATCTCTGTGGTGTATACCGTCTCTTTATGCTCTGACTACATCTCCCAGAAGCCCCAGTATTACTCACAGACTGCAGGAGACTGCGATCAGCGACCTGCTGCTGAAAAAACACTTTGACATATTATTGCCTCAATGGCACTCAAACATTGGATTTTAAATGATATCAAAATATGTCAATGACACTCAAAGAGTTATAAGACCAATAAATCCAAACCTTCTCACGGTCATATTTGGTATTCTTCTTCCTCAGTCAGATACTGTAGCATGAATCATTTTACTAAATTGGAAACAAGCTACCCCAAACTCCTACAAATACTGGGTTAGAGATACACTCCTGAAGTTCGAAATGATCAGACTGACTGTACGATGTCCCTGTGATAATTTCAGCAGGACATGGCAACCTTTTATTACCTACCTGCTGGAACAGGTATGAGGTGTTCCTATGCACACCTTATGGTGTTTTTTTGTGTTTTGTTTGTTTTTGGTGACAGCAAAATGTCTATTCATTTCATCCTTTTCTCTGTTTGCCCCCAGGGGTGGAAGAAAAACTTTCTTCGTTCCTCTTCTTGTATTTCTGTATACAAGATTTATTTCTGTAGCATTTTCAATTGTGTATGTAAATGCATACGTAAATGTACTTCAGCATGCGAAATGTCTGAAAAACCTTCGATAAGGCCAAAAACAAAGCCAACCTTACCTTAAGGAAAGCTGCACTGTTAGAAAAAGCCTCATTAATGACCAGCAGAACCAAGTCAATACTATTTCCACTGACGAGATGTGAACCAAGCAAAAGTCTGGAGAAGCTGTGTTGTCTCTGCAGGGAACACTCACACATCATCGTCATCATCAGATATGATGGTGGCGGCACAATGACCATTAACCTTAATACGCAGAGGCTCAATTATATGGGAAAGAATGGCAGCGGCCTATGGAGAGGAAGTGGGCGGTCACAGGGACCTTTGTGGCGTCTTGGCGGGTAAGAAAATGACACAGTCTGACGCCTCCTGAATGAATCACATCTCTGACATTTTGTCCATTGAGAGGTTTTCACACGTGGTCCTGATGGCGAATAAACAACAGCCACGTAGCTCAGAGAGGAAAAAGTTCAAGAGTTTTGAGTCTGAAACAACAGCTACATACAGAAAGTTCCCCATATATACACAACAAGAGGCATTAAAAATGCAACATTGTATTTTTTCGTATTAATTGTATTAATTTGAATTTTCATAATTTATTGGGCGACTTCACTTGGTATGATACTGAACATGAATGAACAAAAGCAACAATAGAAAAATGAATCGACATGGATTACAAATGTCAGTATCACATGACATGATGAGCGCGTTGATTTCGGCCACTGGAATCACTTCCCACTCTTCCAAGAGTGCAGTACGGAGATCAGCAACCGTCACCGGCAGTGGAATACGACGCCGTACACGGCGATCCAGATTGTCCCAAAGGTGTTCAATGGGATTCATATCCGGGGAATAAGGCGGCCAGTCCATAACCTGCACATTATGTCTGGCATAATGTGCCTGCAGGCGTGAGATAGTGCATCTGTGGACGCCAAAATGCCTGGCTACCCTCGCTTCGGTCATTCTGGATCTCAGCATACCAATGGTCTGCTCCCTCATGTTTGCTGCTAAGCGTGGCATGGTGACCGTCTGTGACAGCTTGCATTTTTCCTCCTGGTTTTTAAAGCCTTGACCAGCTGAGCTCAAATCACCAAAAGAACTCATTGAAAGCTTTCAAACAATGTCCTAACCAATCACACATGCAAAAACAGAGATTGGTACCGTCTGCCACGTTAATTTATTGTTTGAGCTGAAAAATGTGGCTCCATAGTTTCAATAGCCACGAGTGGTAGTAAACAAAACATTCTGTTGTATACAAAGTAGTTGTATCCAATTTTATTTTACATTGACTTTGTTGCGTTTTTAATGCCTCTTAGTATATATACACACACACACAGCATGTCAGACAGTGATATAATAGTGATATTTAACTAATTATACAGTGCTATCGTAGCTAAGAGCTCTCAAAACATCTGTAAAAACATAAATTAGTGGCTAAAACACCACAAAACTGCATTCACAGTAATATCACTACATAATTTGGGTTACAAATAATAACATAAATTGTATAATTTCCATAGAAACAATAACAGGGTTCTTGCACCATTTTAAAAGTCAAATTTAACACTTTTCAAGACCTCAACAAATATAATTTAAGACCCAAAAATGTCATAATACTTTCTTTGGTAGAAAATAGTCAATTTATTGTAGGGCCGGAACCAATATGGAGTTTTTGAGGCCGATATCGACATTTAGCAGGAAAAAAAATCCAATAACCAATTAATCTAATGATTTTTTTAATGATTTTTTTCACAACATTCAAGAACAAAGAAGTGAACTTTGTGAAAAAAAATATGGCGTGCAAAATTGCGGTAAATCTCTGAATGCTGTGTTTTCCTATTGTCAATAAATGCACCATCTGAAAATCATACCTACAGGAAATTTATGGTAAATTTGACCTTATTTTAATTTAAGACATTTTAAGATTTTTAAGGACCCTTAATAAAACACAGTCACTTCCTTTTTAACACAACTTACCCTCAACAAAGTGTATTATGTAGTGAAGGGAGGGAGTAAGTGACGCACAAAGTAAACAGAATGTGCAACCCATTAATGTTCCCACCGGAAACAACAGAAACAACAAATTTAAAATTTGAGAACACAATGTATATTATCGTTTATTATCACAGTTTTGGTTCGTTTGAATCTCAGCCTCCAAAGTTTTCTCACTCTTTATCAAAAACCCAACCTCTCTCCCAAAACATCACCCACTTAAATCACTGCAAGGCTCCTTCAAGATGACATGGAATTTAACAAAACAAGCCCCCATCCTGCCCTCCATCAAAATCTTTGTTTTCCCCCGAACCTGCCACATATTGAGGCTTGGGAGTAAGAGTCGATGAATTCTTTTAACCAGGTCTCGATTGGATTAGGCGTCTCTGCGTCTGGTGGGGAGAAGATAAGACCTGTTATCTCTTTCTGACCAAACCTGTAACCTCCCTCCGTCCTCGCCGTGACTGGACCAGAAGAAGGGCGGCGAGAAAAGACAAAACTACATCAGCATGCGTATAATTAGCAACGGTGGTGATAATAACAGTGTGTAACTGAAACAGAAAATCTAATTGAAATTGTGAAATGACAAAAGAAAAATATATATAATATATATAACTCATCTGATAACAATTAAGAGTAACAGATCTGTTTTTAAAGGGCAGTTGGATTAAAAGAGGAGGTGATCCAGAAACATATCAATAAATAACATGTTTTTAAATAACAGGGGCTTCACCAGGTTTTAAGGACAGGGGGGCTTAGCTTAGGGGGGACACTTAAGAGTTTTCAACAATCAGGCCATGAGGGGTGCAACTGTGTTTAAGTGATTTATGAAGAATGCAGGGTATGATTATTTTTTTTAAATTCATATTTTGGCCACTTTATATTAAATATGTCTGCAACTTTTTGTAAAAAAAAAAATAGAAAAAATAAATAATAAACCAACACCAAAATATTTAGGGGGGCTTAAGAATAGCTTATTTAGTAGGCCTAAATACGCCACTGCTAAATAACATTGTTTTCTTCTCTCCTGGTTGTTTTGGAGCGAGCTAAAATTAGCATCTGTTGCGGTTCTGTCTAATTTACTGTTTAGCTATCAGCCATTTCCCACAGGAAAAGCCCTAACGAGTATTTAATTAATGACATTGATTCATTTGGTGGAGGGAAATCTGCTCGGTGGATCAGACACTGTGATGTCTCTCATCAGTCCTCGTCTCGAAACGTCTTCATGCTGCGTTCAGACGTTTTCTAGCGTCGCCTCTAAAAACCCAGCATGTCTCTGTGGTGCAGTTTGGCTCAATTGGTGATCAGCTATCCCCCACAATACAGCCTAATTGCTCGTTTAGCATTTTGTGTCTCTTCTCAGATTGCCAAACACCAGAATGTGTAATCAGGGGTGGGCACTCAATGAGGCGAGGCAAATAAGTCAGCATTGCAGACCGTCATTACTGTGTGGGCGACTCTTTATTTCCTCTGAAGATGGAGGACAGAGTAACTTTGAACTGGAGGAGATAGGCATCTGATGGCTCTGACTCTGCTCTCGTTATTACTCACGATCTGCTCTCTGTTAATTTCATTTGTGTGAGTTCAGTCCATATGGTTTGAGATGAGATGAGTCAAATGAGTGTTTAATTCTTTCCTGACAGCCAAGCTACCACCGCTGCCCATCAGTGTAAATAAACCAGTCAGGGAGGATTTATCATTCACCTCATGTTCAAAAACTAATTACACGAGTACTGACGAAAAAATAAAAAGTGTTCACGGTGAAGCAGTGTCCTCAAACCAGAGTGAACTTCAGCCAAAAGTGATTCATGTGCCCACAATTCCATTTCATTTTAGCGACAAACTGTAAGAAAATTTCACATTTCGAGGTGGATCTTGATGTGAATCGTGAAGCCAGACAGAAACGCTGGACCTGTTGGATTACTTGACCAAGCTGCCGCCTCTCCTGTGATGCCTATCTACTAATGAAGAAGAGACAAACACAATAATAGCCTATTGAACTCCAGAGGGACGTCTTTACTGCTGCAACAACCAGTCTGTCCTAAAAAAAAACATTTCCTCAAAACTAAAATGGATGAATTCATGTCTGTCCTTTGTTCATCTTGACAAACATTCATCTGATCATGGTCACCAATACGGAAAAGACATATATAAATCTTATAAAATGTGTATGAAACTTGTATGTAAAGACAGTGAATCCAGATATAAGATCTTTAGTAAATTCAAACAAAATAAAACTTGTATGATTTGGGTATTTATCAGAATAGTATATGATACACACAATATCCTTATACTTCTTTATATTATTTTGTATGAAAATAATGCAGAAGTGGCCACTTTCAAGACTAAATCATGTAATTTTTTTTCTGTTTCTTTTCCGTATGGGCATGCTCGGTAGTGATGGATGGATTATGAGACAGAGAGACTTTATAGTTGTTTAGCCTCATTTTGTTGGAGTGTATTTTTCTGTGTTTGTTTTGAGTCTTTTGGGTCAGTTTGCTTCTCTTTGCAGCTGCTTTGTGTCTTTTTGTGATCATTCTGTGTCTGTAGTTGATTTTTGTCTGTGGTCACTTCTTGGTTGGCACATTTTACAGGTGAAGGTCACTGTTTGATGTGTCACATCTCTCTCTTATAACACTGAGAGAAAAAAAAATCTGTTTTTCCATCTTAGTGTTTTATTTAGGTGTATATTTCCTTTGTTCCAGATCATGTCTGCTCCTGCAACAACCCTGACTCCTTTTGCTGTACTTTGGTAGTTTCACCATTCCAAGTCAGAGGGCAAACATCAGTGCATTTGTCAAACAAGCTTATTTTGCATATTTTAAAGTAAAACTCAGTGATCGAGACAAGCCATGGGCCCCTCACAAAGTGTGCAAGCAGTGTGTCGAGAGTTTACGGATGTGGACCAAAGCAACACGTGAAAAGTTGGCTTTTGGTATCCTCATGGTTTGGCGAGAGCAAAAGGATCATTGCACAGACTGTTACTTTTGTTTCGTGAAAACATCAGGATTTAACAAGAAAAATAACAGTAAAATAGAATATCCTAATCTATCGTCAGCTTAAGACCAAGGCCTCATCCAGCTGAAATTCCAGTGGATTTTTCATGTTTTTTTTTAAGAAAACAGGGATCCTATAGTTCAAAAACTTGACGTGATAGAGAAAAACTGAGTCAGTTTTGGATTCTGCACCCAAAAAACAGCTGTCAGACCTAACTCAGCAAAAAATGTGTTCCCCAGTGTAATCTATACACTCAGCACATCCCCTGTTGTGTTTTGCGTTTCGATCACCTCCTGCCACCAATCAGCTCATCAGCCCTTCCATCAGTGGTGTGTCCAGACTTTTTTTTGCAGGGTTGGCCAGCAGGATTAGATCACATCAGTCACTGTGCATGGGTGCACATGCTAATCCATTTTGACTACTAAAATTACAATCTTAAGTACTTGTAATCACGACACGACTGAATGGGACAATAAAGTGTACGTTAATATTTTATTTATTATATTTAATATTTTATTTTTTATGAAAGGGGCAAAAATAAAGGCAATGCAAAAATATAATAATAAATAAAAAAACTTCATGAAGATTTTATTCTGACTTTGAAATTTTGTGTGTGACTTTGAAATCGCGTGAAAACTCGGTAGGTGTAAGGCCGGCGTTAGCTGTTTTTTCCCCGTCCTCCTTGGTTTCTTCCAGGCTGGATGTGCAGGAGGCAGGAGGAGTGATGAGGCACACCTGACACTCATCATCCAATCAAAGCCCAGAGAGATAATTCCTTGACGATCGTTTAGCTTCCTGCTTATTCTGGACTCTATATGCCGACTCACCGCTCTGCACCAAGCATCTTGTGACGGCCACCTCCACTCTGTGCCTTTATGTTACATTAAATCTCTTTGAATTGCTCCTGCTGTCTCCCCTCATTCCCAGTTTCTGCGCTAAGCTAAGCTAAACCATAAAAATATTATTATTTAATGGACAGACTTGAGAGTGACTTTAATATTCTTGTTTAATACTGACAAGAACGTCCAACATGTCAAAAACGAGGAATGACCATCTCACAAAAACTCCTCTAAAACTGATAATTCATTCTTCCTTTTGTGTCGTACAGAAACACGACGTACACCGTCAGATCAGAAGATGGAGGAAAGGGACGGGTGTTGAAACCCAGCTGAGATTATGATTATTTAATCTTTAAAAAGCAGACTGATGAAAGGGAACACCTGGAGGACCTGTCATAAACATAACGTATGATTTCTATATGACGCGTCAGGAGCCACTGAATGGTTTGATGAGCGTGAAAATGACCATTTTCTGTGGCCTTCACAGCCCCCAGATCTCCAATGACAACAAATCTACACAATTAGGAAGTGAAGTCTGACACATTTATGCTCAGCACATCACATAACCATCCGCACACATTCACCAGATAATAAGAAGTAATAGTGAGCAGAGCAATCTGTGTCTCAATGGATTTAAATGCTGAAAATATGTATGATCTTTTGATTATTTGGCCAATTCAGCAGAAATCTAAATCTAATCTAATGCAGTATCTTGAAATATGACAGCTGACTAGTGCTTTTTTTGAGAGGAACATATTTCTCCACACTTTAAATTGAGCATACTAAGATTGATTCATTACATTACAGGAACACTCTCTTGTCTTCAGCACACTTCCTCAGAGTTTTTCTTTAATTTTTATTGCATGTTTCATTTTGAGCCTCGTCCTGCGTCATGGCAGACGCGTGGCCAAAGTGAAGTAACCCTAATTAAGGAAAAACTGCTCACATCCTCCTGATAATGAAGGCCGGACAGACGCATAATGCTCATCCTGCTTCTTTTGTTTCCAGCGCTGATTTTTGTTTGTGAGCAGAATGACAGTAATACAGTCCTGCCACTTCCTGAAGACAGGTTGGAGGACATGTGACTGTCACACCCACAACATGCTGGACGATTGACAGCCACATGTCCTCCAACCTTTCCTCAAAAGAACGCAGAAATACGTCATTTTCTCTCTTTTTTTTTAACAGTATTTCCAGTATGAGTATGTCAAGTCAAGTCAATTTTACTTGTACATCCCAATATCACCTTAATAATAATAATAACAATAATAATGATAATAATACATTTTATTTCCAAAGGATCTCAGAGGGCTACCAGTTGAAAACAGAGAGAATGAAATAAAAAATAAATAAAAATATCTAATTTTGAGGGAAAATGGTAAGCAGATTTTTTTTTATTTTTAAAAACATCTAAGGGGGTACTAAAAGCTCTGCTAAAAAGAGAAAGGCCTTATTTTAAACCAGTCAGAGGATTGTGACCAAGACAATTTGCCTTACATCCATAGTAATAACTGACAGTTTATAATGACAAGGAATAACCAGCTTAAAGGCACAGCAAGAAATATTCTTGTTTGCCAATTTAAAATTAAGTTTATGACTTCAGAGTGTAAAACAGACAGAAAAGGACATTCTGGCTGTCATTTATGCGCCATGTCGTGAAACAGCCACAGTTTGGTCTAGGCAGTAGAACCACTGAGGTTTAGGTAAAAGAGTATGAGTATTTGCCAGCCGTTTTATAAAACCGAGAATGTCTTGTGCCAGTGTTTTTGGACATTCTGAGTCACAAGACCCACAGAATATTTCTACGATGTCTCTGAAAACACTGAATCACTCAAATGAAAGAAGAGACTCTCTATTTCATCATGAAAAAAAATGTTTGTTTTTACCTTGTTCCATTCTTGTTTTATCAGAGGTAGAGTAGAGGACACTTTCACCAAAATCACCACTTTTTGTCCAGATTCTGTTTGTTTTGCTCTCTAATCTCGATCGTCTCCACTTCCTGTTTTGATCTCTGTGGTGTATACCGTCTCTTTATGATCTGACTACATCTCCCAGAAGCCCCAACATTACTCACAGGCTGCAGGAGACTGCGATCAGCGACCAGCTGCTGAAAAAACACTTTGACATTGAAATACATCAGTGGCACTCAAAGAGTTAATTTGAGTTCTCTCTCTTAACTTAAAAATATGTTTTCGCTTATTGTGACTTCACGCTGGATGTTTGAGCTTCGCTGTGCAGAATGACGACAGTCTGAAGGTTGTTGTCACATTCGTCTGGTGCAGGACGAACGTTTCTCTCCGCTCAGCACTTTGAGAGCAGCGGTTTGTGATCCAGTTTGCAGGATGTGATATAAAAACCTGAGACAGAGTTCATGAACACTTTGACGCTTCAGTGAAGCAGGAGGCATCTTATGTCCAGCAGCTAAACCTTTGAAATGAACAATATTTGCATATTTCAGGGGGAAATGAATAGATCTAATGTCAATAATTTATACATAAATTGATTTCTCTGTATCAATACGTCTTTAAATTATACATGACGTAAGTGTAATGTAATGTCTGCAAATTCTGTTCACTTCATTTATGTACAGCATGTATGTAACTCAATCAGAAAAAGTTAAAAATTAAAATATCTGGTAACAAATCATAACCCCCCCCCCCCCCACTCACCACAGATTGATTGATTGATTGATTGATAGATAGATGATGTAATCTTCCCTTTTCCCCCCCTTCATTTATCCATCATCCTTCCTCTTCTCTTCCTCCCTCCCTCAATCATGCCATTTTCTCTCTCCCGTCCCTCTTTCTCTCCTCCTTCCTTCCTATCCTAAATCCTATCCTTCTCTCCTTTCGCTCCCTACCTCCCTCTTTCTCCTCCCTCCCTCTCTTTCTGTCTCTGTTGAAAGAGGGAGTTTTGAAAGAAGAGAGAGAGAGAGAATGAGAGGAGGAGGGATATAAGAGCAGCTGCCTCCAGCCTCCACGTACCCAGAAAATCCACGGTGAGATTGAGGGAAGGAAACGTACGAGCTGACGAAGCTCAACCTGAAGCTGAGGGAACCTGACTGGACCCAACGATCTCACCTCAACACAGGTAAGGAGAGCCAAGAGTCGACTTGACCTCTGACCTTTCATACCGAACCTCTAGCCCGTCTGTCACACGAATAAAGACATTTTTTAACCACTTTACCTCTAATTTTAATGGTAATTGATCACTTTAATTAAATCTAAAGGGAGGATTAAGGACAGAAAGGTTGTAAGTTCCACTTCATTTTCTCCATCATCTCCACCTGTCAGTCATCCAGGTTAACTGTTGTGATCTTTGAGTGATGCCGATCAAATAACTTATCTGTTGCTGACAGACAGAGCAGGTCAGGATAATTTCTCAGGTCGCTAGATGCGTTTCACAGCATCAGTGCATCACCTCTAAAGGAGCAACTACGTCCTTTAACTGCTCCACCCAGGGTTAAATACTGGCTGTTTGAGTGGGTTAAAAGCAGAAAGCAGCAGGGATGAACACACTGAGGCGTACGGACGATCCAGCTGAGGGAAAGGTCATAAAGAGTTTGTCTCGGTTAGTCATTAATCATTAAGGCTTGATTAACCTCAGTGCTCCGCTGGCTTTTATGAATGGAGGGAAGTCTTTGCAGGAATCTGCTGTGTGTTTGTGTTCACCCTGTAGCTGAGGAAAAAGACAAATGAAAGGCAATTTGGTTGAGTGCTGCAGACTTTCCTGGGTTCACTTCATTAGGAGATTATTTTTAGGTTTCCAAATTGGAGTCAATATTTTGATATACTTTGTTTTTAAAGGCAATACCCTGCCAAATGATTTTCAATATGAGAAATAACTTAATCTAAAGATTTATGTTAAGACAAAAATTCACTTAAGAGCCAATTTGATTTTACATACTGATGCTTTATTTTAAATGAAACTTATTTGGGGGGAAATCTGTGATTTTAAAATTTACAATGACGATTAATATGAAAAATATCGGGATGCTCAGTACATGAGGGGAGGTAAAAGGTTAGAGGCTGTAATGTAAATGGATTTTATTGATCACATATTAAGCATCTGGCCACATCTGGCCCATGTGACACTGCAGACCCCCATTTGTGTTTATGAGCCTGAAGCCCCCTCACTGCTGCCAGCTGGATTGATGGACTAATAACAGACTAAATGTGATTGATTCAGATAGTCATCTTTCATGAAAAATATATTAAATCACATTATTAAACCTGTAGATGAATGATATGAATTGATGTATAATGATTTTTACATTATAACTAGATTTATTATTTTATCATATCATCATTATTATTATGTTCTTATTCATAATTGCATTATAAGCAGCAATTCTATTTTGTACATATTATTTCCCTCATATCCTCAGGCATTTATGGAAAAACTCATTAATAGGCTGTCAAGAAACAATTATGGAGTTGATAAACTTGGGTTGGTTGGATGTTACCTTTTTTCCACGTTGAATAATTAATAATTATTAAGTGTTGTTGTTCGGCCCCGGGCTCTTTTTTTATGATTTTACCTTGAAAGAAACCCCATAAACAAGGGTGCTGGCCACTTTAAGTGAACTATCACATTAAAAAGGCTCTTTTAACAGCCTCTGATGATAATAGATTTATGAACATCCTGTACGTAGACAGATTGTAATTATCTGGTGCAGATCTCCAGATAACACCTGCTTTCTCAGGGCTGATATTCAAAGCGTTTGATCGCTTGAAATCTATTTATTTTCTTTGCATTATGATCACTGGCTTCACCGGCTGAAACGAGGCACATAATGCCTTCACTAAATCAGTCTGAAATGTAGTTTGTTAACAGAAAGTTTTGCAGTGAGAGCTAATGTGTGCTCGTATCAAAGCTGTGATATGGAGCTGATTTTAGGTAAATACACGTCAGTATTCAGAGAGAAGTCAGCCACACCAGCTGCTCTGTGTTCATTGTGTTCCTGACGATAGACGACCAAACATAGATGAGGTGACAATGACACAGAGAGAGAAAGAAGTGAGATTTAAACACCTGCGGTAAAAGAAAATGTTATAAATATGCAACATAACCTCCCTCAGAGACAAAGGGAGAGGTTGTCTTTCTAATAACAGAGGACATATTGGTGTGTTTTTATGTGAGTTATGCAGGTTTGTTTGGGTTAAACTGGTGAAGTATTAGTCAGGGTGTAGATAGAGACATATGAGCAGAAAGACAAACGAAATTACACTTTAAATATAAGATAATGATAAGATAAGATAAGATAAAACTTATTCATCCTGAAGGAAATTCTTGTGCAACAGATACAACAGTGTAAAGAGAAACAGTATAAAAACACTATAAGCTGCCAAGTTAGTGGTTCAAAGTGCAAAAAAATATGAAATATGATGAAATATTAACATGAAATCCATAGAGTCTGCTAATTAATTAACCTGAAACTGACTGAGCAGCATACATGAACACTTCAGTCCTCAGTATCCACACAACAACACAGTAACACAGCACATGACAGTTAATAATAATAATATATAGACATTATTCTCACTCAAAGGCTGGATGGGGAAGACATTAGGAGGTCAAAGGTCACAAGGCGTCATGCTGCCCAGTTAATCCAAGGATTCAGTGTTCTTAACCAGCAGGACGCCTGTCCATCCTTTTGTGCTGAGAGGATTTCATCCATGCTGTGTCCTTCAGCGTGTCCCTTCCTCTCCATTACTGTTTCCACGTTAAAGGAGAACCCACTCTGCTTATTTTGAGACAGACACTTTTTATGCTTTTGTTATTTACATTAATATTCTGAGGCATGGGGAAACTGCAGAAATGTTTTCTAGTAATCTTGGTAATCCAGGAAGTACAGCATGTATTTGAAGACTCAGCTGGAAGTGGAGATCTCTCTTTGTTTTTGACATATTAACAAAAAGATGGATTACTGCTGATTGTCCCAGATCTGAACAAGAAATCCCCTCCAACACCAAATCGGTGAATCAAACCTGAAAGTAGCATGACCATGAAGCTAGTTATTACTTTGTCACAACCCTTGGCAACAAAACCACTATAGTTAGGTTTAGGAAACTGCCCGAAATGCATTGCCAGATCTGTGCTGGCAGGTCACAAAGCAGAACTTCATTTAAAAACTCAAGGAGACTAACAGTACAGTCGTAACTAATGATCAGACGTGTTGATAAAAGTAGATTAAGCATCTTTTCTGAATCTGTCCAAGCTTCTCCTGTAATTCAGCAAAGAAATAATCCACCAAAGAGTTAAAGTATTCATTTTTAACGTGAAATGCTTTAGCACGTCTCTGGTAAAGCGTTTCGGACAGTTTGTCCAACTGTCGCTCAAATTAGCTTTGCATTAACTTCAGCCCTACTTAAAATCACTGGTTTGCTTTTGCAAGGAAAGTGCGTCAGTCAGTCGTCCCTATATAAGCCCCTTGGTGGCTAATTAGCATTTTTGATAGCCGTTGAAAACACAAATATACAGAAATGACAGGGCATGACCTTATAATAAACAGAAAATCCATATAAAGGTGTTTGATGTGACCCCTGTGTAAGTGCCTGTGAGCACACCTCCCAGCCATTAATCGACCTTCAGGGATTAGATGCATTGAGAAGGGAAATTGATTTATCTTAGCGTGTGATGGCTGCCTGTAATGGCTTCAGCATGTAGTCGACTGCAGCGTCGCACACTGACAGGAAGAGGACAGCGACTAAAAGCACAAAAGGTTTCTTGTAAAGGTTTCTGCAGGTTCGTCAAAACGCCCACTCTGCAGACACATGTGTGAGCCGACGTGACCTTTGACCTGGACACACAGAGCAGCATCATGAGAAATAATGTTTCTCAGTTTTGTGTGTGAGTGAAACACAAAGAGTGATGGAGGAAGAGTGGGCGAGGATGAGCGAATAATTAGAGGTACCGACAGAGACGATTAATATATAGATTAGATATTTTTAATCAGCCTTATTGGTGGTATAGATCTGCTGTCTTGAAATGTGTCACATCAATGACCACTCTGCCAGATAGCTATCAATATTAAAACAAAGCGCACAATGTATTGCGAGTGGGCCGAAGACAAGCTGCCAATCAAAGTGACTTTTCTGACAGTTAAAGTAGGTCGACAGGCAGAAGACTAAATAACATTTAATTACCCGTCAAAGTGACTCATCAAGCAACAAAGCCAACATCACAAATACTCTCTAATTATTCAATATGTATTTTGTTCTCATTAATATGCCGGCCCTCTCTCATCTGGTGTTGCTGAATTTAAAAATACATCTGCAATTTATTAGGCCAGTTCTACAAAACAACTTCAGTTCAAGTACTTAAGAAACTCTTTAACTCATGAATAATATCAGTTACTTTTTCATCACACTAATTGCTCTGATATATTCAGGCTTTTTATGTATGAAAAGCCAATAAAGGAACATTTCATTTGCATGTTGATATAGACTGGGTTTGAACTATAATGAACTTTTAAATTAAATCCAACAGGAGTCATAAAAATGCAAACACCACCACAGAATATGAACGAGACACTGAAAAAAAAAAAACATAAAAAAGGCAATTTCAGTTTTATTGCTGTCCATAACTACAATGTGGCCAACAGAAAAGTTAGGGTGAATTTTACAATATTGTGGTTATTACGTAATAATCCTCAGTCCGGCTTTTGAAAATAAAGAAGAGGTAGAAGTGGGAGGCAGACTGCTCCTCCGTTCAACCACGCGTGAATAATCCAGCTTTAAGTCGCTCTTCGGGATGGGAGTAATTTATTTTGTACTTCCTGTTCTTGATGAGAAATAGAGAGTAATGGAGAAAAATAACAGTGGAAACAGTTGATAAGACGGTGTGGATCAGGCCGGAGCTTACATTTGAATGTTTCTGTAATTTAACAGAACTTATTCATGCATGACTTCATTTTTTAATCAACAACTGCTCATGATTAATGTACGTTTTTTTCCATTTAATCAGGACACTCTGGTTGAACGTAGATACAGTGACACATGTAGAAAGTTATCCAGGAGAGTACAGACTACAGAGTGCTTGGTGAAGTGTGATTTTACTTATTATGAGTCTAAAAGTCTTCATCTACTGACACTTTGTCAGGCCTCTCTGCGTCTTTTCTGTTGTGAGTTTAACTAAAACGCTTCAATCAGTAGTGAGGGAAGAATTACATGCATGGTTTGGCTTAAAACTATAATGTCTGTGCAGACAAAATGACACGAACAAACATCAACAGTGAAGTGATGCATGATGGGACGTGAACAGCTGACTGTAATGTGATTTAATATTGACACTGATGGGTTTACAGTGGAAAGTTTCTGTCTGTTTTTGATGCCCTGAGCGTGAAATCAGGCTGCAGTGCTAATTAAAACATGGTTGTTATCAGTGTTTCTCTGGACTGGATGTTTTCCAAGAAGAAAATCAGCTCAAAAGACACAGCATGAGCAGCTGGTTGAGAGCTTTTCAATGGACAGTGGTTTCTTTCATCGAAAAGATGGACGTCGTTATATCATCTAGTGGACTGTGAGACGTCCATCAGCAGAGCCTCAGCACAGCTCCACACAGTAATGACTTCATTAACTGGTTTATTTAGTGGTTAATCAGTTAATTAAATGCAGGGTAATTGAGGTTTAAGGGCTCCTGAGAGAGAACCTAGCAGACATCAGTTAAAGAGCAAAGAAAAAATTGTTGAGAGTTAATTTTTAAAGCACTTTACAGAGAGAAACACAGATAAAGACTACAGCCTGTGGAGTGCCTGTGTGCACATTAATAATGTTGGTTCTCTCTGGTTCTCTCATGGTCCTCTCTTAGTTCTCTCTGGTTCTCCCTGGTTCTTGCATGGTCTTTCTTGGTATTCCCTGGTTCTCTCATGTTCTCTCTTGATTCTCTCTGGTTCCCTCATGGTTCTCTCTGGTTCTCTCTTGTTCTCCCTGTTTCTCTCAGGTTCTCTCACGGTTTTCTCTGGTACTCTCACTGGTTCTCTCTTGGTTCTCTCTCTGGTTCTCTCTTGATTCTCTCTGACTGTCTCTGGTCCTTTCTTGGTTCTCTCTTGGGTCTCTCTGTTCCTCCTGGTCCTCTCTTTGTTCTCTCTTGGTTCTCTCTGGGTCTCTCTTGGTTCTCTCTGGTCCTCTCTTGGTTCTCTCTTGGATCTCTCTGTTCCTCCTGGTCCTCTCTTTGTTCTCTCTTGGTTCTCTCTGGGACTCTCTTGGTTCTCTCTGGTCCTCTCTTGGTTCTCTCTTGGGTCTCTCTGTTCCTCTTAGTTCTCTCTTGGTTCTCTCTGGTCCCATCTGGGTTCTCTCTGGTCCCCTCTGGATTCTCTCTGGTCCTCTCTGGTCTTCTCTTGGTCCTCTCTTGGGTCTCTCTATTCCTCCTGGTCCTCTCTTGGTTCTCTCTGGTCCTCTCTTGGTTCTCTCTGGTCCCCTCTGGGTTCTCTCTGGTTCTCTCTGGTCCTCTCTGGTCCTCTCTGGGTTCTCTCTGGTCCCCTCTGGATTCTCTCTGGTCCTCTCTGGTACTCTCTTGGTCCTCTCTTGGGTCTCTCTGTTCCTCCTGGTCCTCTCTTGGTTCTCTTTTGGTTCTCTGGTTCTCTCTGGTCCCCTCTGGGTTCTCTCTGGTCCTCTCTTGGTTCTCTCTTGGTTCTCTCTGGGTTCTCTCTGGTCCCCTCTGGGTTCTCTCTGGTCCTCTCTGGGTTCTCTCAGGTCCCCTCTGGATTCTCTCTGGTCCTCTCTGGTCGTCTCTTGGTTCTCTCTGGTCCTCTCTGGGTTCTCTCTGGTCCCCTCTGGATTCTCTCTGGTCCTCTCTGGTCCTCTCTTGATTCTCTCTTGGGTCTCTCTGTTCCTCCTGGTCCTCTCTTGGTTCTCTTTTGGTTCTCTGGTTCTCTCTGGTCCCCTCTGGGTTCTCTCTGGTCCTCTCTTGGTTCTCTCTTGGTTCTCTCTGGGTTCTCTCTGGGTTCTCTCTGGTCCCCTCTGGGTTCTCTCTGGTCCTCTCTTGGTTCTCTCTTGGTTCTCTCTTGGTTCTCTCTGGTCCCCTCTGGGTTCTCTCTGGTCCTCTCTGGGTTCTCTCAGGTCCCCTCTGGATTCTCTCTGGTCCTCTCTGGTCGTCTCTTGGTTCTCTCTGGTCCTCTCTGGGTTCTCTCTGGTCCCCTCTGGATTCTCTCTGGTCCTCTCTGGTCCTCTCTTGATTCTCTCTTGGGTCTCTCTGTTCCTCCTGGTCCTCTCTTGGCTCTCTCTGGTCCCCTCTGGGTTCTCTCTGGTTCCCTCTGGATTCTCTCTGGTCTTCTCTTGGTTCTCTTTTGGTTCTCTGGTTCTCTCTGGTCCTCTCTGGGTTCTCTCTGGTCCTCTCTTGGTTCTCTCTTGGGTCTCTCTGTTCCTCCTGGTCCTCTCTTGGTTCTCTCTGGGTTCTCTCTGGTCCCCTCTGGGTTCTCTCTGGTCCTCTCTGGGTTCTCTCTGGTCCCCTCTGGATTCTCTCTGGTCCTCTCTGGTCCTCTCTTGGTTCTCTTTTGGTTCTCTGGTTCTCTCTGGTCCTCTCTGGGTTCTCTCTGGTCCTCTCTTGGTTCTCTTTTGGTTCTCTGGTTCTCTCTTGGTTCTCTTTTGGTTCTCTGGTCCTCTCTGGTCCTCTCTGGTCCTCTCTGGGTTCTCTCTGGTCCTCTCTTGGTTCTCTTTTGGTTCTCTTTTGGTTCTCTGGTTCTCTCTTGGGTCTTTCTGGGTCCTCTCTGGTCCTATCTTGGTTCTCTCTTGGGTCTCTCTGGGTCCTCTCTGGTCCTATCTTGGTTCTCTCTTGGGTCTCTCTGTTCCTCCTGGTCCTCTCTTGGTTCTCTCTGGTCCTCTCTGGGTTCTCTCTGGTCCTCTCTTGGTTCTCTTTTGGTTCTCTGGTTCTCTCTTGGGTCTCTCTGGGTCCTCTCTGGTCCTATCTTGGTTCTCTCTTGGGTCTCTCTGGTTCTCTCTGTTCCTTTCTGGTTCTCTTCAGGTTCTGGCCCAGTGTTGTGTTATCGGCTCCAGCCTCCTCCACAGGGTCTGAACACACAGCATCAGTGTGTGTTCTCCTCCTCTGGTGTGACGTCTCCTTCATGCTTTATCCAGAATGAAGGACGCTCCTTTTTGGAAGCAAAGTCAGCAGGAAGTCAGTGACAGGAGGTTGGAGAATGAATGAACAAACCAAAGCTGTTGGTCTAAACTTACTGCCTGTCTCACCTCGTCCTCAGCCGTCCTCCAGTGTTCCTGTCTAAAATGTCCATGCTGCTCTTTTGTCTTTCCCTGACAAACTCTTCCTCTTTCCTGTTCCACACACACTTTTTATTGTTTGCACACTCGAACCCTGATTAATTTAGATTAATTCTGCAGAGCAGCTGCTTTATGAGTAGTTAGAGATTGGGATCAACTTTAGGGCCATTACACTTTTATCAGTTTTTAATTACTCTGAATAAATTCCACATTTTTCAAAGACATTATGAAATTCGATTGAAGACAAATTAGTTTTACTTTGTCAGTTTAATAGATAAAGACGACCTGCTGCTTCCAGAGCAGTGTGTGTGTGTCTGTATGTACTGTATGGTGGCCATACACAGTGCGTTCATTCATGCATTCATACTGAATTTGTGTTTGTTTGCTGCTTATGTCTGTCTTAATGTTGTGTATGTGTTGTGAGTTTGAGTGTGTGCGTTAGTCTGCAGCAAACAGTGACTCAGTTTGTTGCCAGAGGCATTAATTGAGGCATCAATTAAAGGAGTTAACGAGTTTGTTTAATGACGTGAAAACTGTTTCTGACGTCACACCTGCCAGAATGAAGTTAAACCATTTTTCTTTTGCTCTTCTTCCTCATTAATTCCAAGTCTTTCTTTGTCTCTGTCCTTCTACTTCCTGTCCCCAGTGATGCTTTTACTCCTCTACTCCAGCATTATGGGAAATGTCTTTACTTGTTTTCTATCCTTGAATTTGAGATTAGAAAAATTGGTCTCAATAGACCTTTTTCATGGCAGACAGTTTGATTTCTTATACTATAAAAAGCACATGGAAAAAAACTTAGACATGACAGTGTGCAGACATGCACAACACTGTACCAGGACCTGTGCTCACACACATGGAATTTCAATGTTATTTAATCTAATACGCACAGAGAAGCAGCCTTGCTTTGTTAAAAAAATACATCCAACATCTCTAAACAATGTCATTTACACCTTATGTATGTATAGTATTTATGAAATATATCAGACCACCAGTGCTGTTTGTCTCAAAGAGCTTTAATTCAGACTCTTTCTTTCTCCCTGAATTCACTACTCTTCACCATTTTGAACAGGAGTGAGGAATTTAAATTGAATTCACCTTTTTATAATTCTCTGAGAAGTCAGAAATGAATCCATAACAACAAACAACATCTAAAACTGCTCAGGAATGACAATAAATAACTGGAATTTGGCATCTCAATCTATTTTTTTCAGCTTTTTGGAAAACAGTCAATTTTAAACTTCCTGGATAACAACAATAATTATATTTTAGCATTAATTATGATGAAAGAGCTTGCATATACTGGTGGATTAACCACTATAGAAACATTAAAAATATTTTTTTTTACTGTTAATTTAGTGCGGCGGTGGTAAACACCTGACACTGGGTGGTGGGATAATACATTTGTTAAGCACAGTGTATCTAATACATAGAAACAAAAAATGGCATTGATTCACAATTCAATATATGATACATTTTTCCTTGCAAAATTAAATATTTATTTTATAAATTTATATAAATATCCACAATGTATGCAGAGTAACAAATAAAAGTGAAATATAGACAAAAGATAAACAAACCCACATAATCAAAGGCAGATAAGGCAGCAATAAAAAAAAATATAATACATATAAAATATAGACTACACAAAGAGGGTGGTGCATTGTGGCATCACCAGCAGCTTAACAGTGTGTCATGTCAGTCTAGTTAAGTGTGTTTATTATTTCAGTTTTGTCTTTTGGTCGTGTCATTTCCTGTTTTATTTTGATATTTATGGTCTTTCCTTGTGTTTCAGCTTGATTCTTCCTGCCCTTGTGTTTCCCATGTGTGGTGATTGTCTGCCCCGCCCCTGATTGTCTCCAGCTGTTCCCCATTACCTAGTGTATTTATGTCGGTGTCTCCCCCAGTCCTGTGCCAGTACGTCTTGTATCACTGTCAAGCTACCAGCCGTGTTACTTGTGTTGTCAAGTCCAAGTAAGAGATTCTGTCCCTGTGTTGAGGTTTGATTAGTTTCCTTTTGGATTGTTTAATTTGCGTTTGCCACGTGTAGTATTTTGGTTTAGGTTTTCCTCTCTGTTTGAGTGCGCTTTTCGTTTTGTTTTCCCTCTCCTTGGAGAGCGCCCTTAGTTTAGTTACCTTGTTTGTTAGTTCTTCCTCACTATTGTGAGCGTCTTTAGTTTTCCCTCCTTTTCTAGCTGTTTGATTATTCTCTGGTATTGTGTTTAGTTTTTTCCTTGTATATATCCAGTATAGGTTTTCAGTGTTAGTTTCCCTTGTCTTATTGCTTCTAGTGCCTGAGTATTTCTGTTATTATTCATTATCGTATTCATTGATATCTTCTTATTAAAATTTGTATATTCTAACTCTTTGTTGGTCGTGTTGAGTCGTGCATTTGGGTTCTGTGTTATGTCACCTGTTGCCACGTTCTAACAGAACGTACTGGCCAAAGAAATGAACCCAGCCGACTCTAGTCAGTTAAGGGAGCTAGTCACCTCACACAGTGACAGACTCGCGAGGCAGGAGGAGCAGGCAGTTGCTTTGGTGCGTGATCTAGCTACGTTGTCCTCAAGACAGGAGGATTTTCGACATTCAATGGCGGCTCGTAGACTCACTTAGCGAGCAGTATGCGGGATATTTTGTCATACTTACAGAAGCCACCACCCACTACTACGCCAGCACCGGAAGCAAGCAGCTCTGGTCAACCAGTTAATTCTCAGGCCATGGTTGTACATGCTCCGCCTCGCCTGGCTCTCCCGAAAGTGCGGAGAATCTGATCTGTGTCGCCCATTCCTCGTGCAGTGTGAGCTCCATTTCCGTATGAACCCAAATGCCTTTCCCTCCTCAGTCTCGGGTGGCATTTATCACTTCCCATCTGACGGGTAGAGCGGCGGCGTGAGCAACCACTGAATGGTCTCAAGAGTCGGACTTGTGTAATTCTCCAGAGAAGTTCATAGCTGAGCTCCGCTGTGTTTTTCGATCACGCCAGACCTGGGCGTCAGGCAGCTCGTAAATTAAAGAGACTGAGACAAGGAGGCCGTTCAGTGGCGGTTCGCCATAGACTTTCGACCTTTGGCTGGGACAGTGGATTGGGGGGCCAGCTTTGGTTGATGTTTTTGGATGGACTGAATGACAGTATGTTGTTGACCAGATGGGCCCACAAGAATTCCCCGACAACCTTGAGGTCATAGAAAGCAGCTATACGGACCGATCAGTGGATCCGGGATCGGCGTTATCGACGTCGAGGAGGAACGGGACGAGTTTTGAGCCATTGGGGGCCGTGAGACGCTGCCAGAGACGGGAATCTCAGCGGTCAGCGAGCTTTTCCTGCATTTAAGGGCGAGCCTATGCAGGTTGGCAGGACCAGGATTTCCTCCGAGGCGGCAGCGGCGTCTGCAGCAGGGGCTCTGCTTCTACTGTGGTGAGGCAGGGCATCGGCTTCTATCATGCCCGTTAAAGGGTCAGGCTCATCAGTAAGCGGAGGGACTGGTGAGCCTGTTCGCTGCAGCCAAGGTCCTCCAAGACATTTGACACAGGTAACGTGTACTATGAATAACCATGTTAAGACATTCAACGTATTAATTGATTCAGGAGCGGACAAGAGTTTGATGACCTGGCAGGTGGTTCAGGAGCTTGGACTGCAAACTAAGGCCATACCTCAGCCCCTCACTGCCTGGGCACTGAGCAGTGGGAGATTTTTAAAATCACCCACTGCACTGAACCAGTAACACTCTCCATAGGCAGTCACACTGAAAGACTTAGTTTTTATGTTTATGAGTCTGCAAGGCATGCTATTGTGCTAGGTTTGCCTTGGCTATGTAAGCATTGCCCTATTGTTAACTGGAGAACGAGAAATTGAGGTTGGTCAGAGGACTGTCGGGGTGGATGTCTGGAGGGGAGGGCCTGTGACCATGGGGGTTGACCGCCCAATCAGGAGGAATCCTGAACTGACTACTTCATCTTCCGTTGACCACACTGACCTAGCTTCAGTTCCGAGATGTTACCATGATTTAGCAATGGTTTTTAGTAAAGCTAAAGCCACCTCTCTGCCTCCACATAGGGACTATGACTGTGCCATCAATTTGAGAGAGGGGCGCCTCTGCCCAAGGGCGGCTCTATGCCATCTCGGGTCCGGAGAGGGAGGCGATGGACAATTACATTCAATCCTCTCTCAAAGCCGGTATTATCAGACCGTCGTCTTCCCCTCTAGGAGCAGGATTTTTCTTTGTGGGGAAGAAGGGACGGCACTTTGAGACCATGTATTGATTATGCCCCACTAAACGACATCACCATAAAGAATAGGTACCCTCTTCCCTCATGACATCAGCCTTGAACTATTGCAGGCGCTAAGGTATTCACTAAGCTGGACCTGCGAACGCCTATCATCTGGATTCGTATAAAGGAGGGGATGAGTGGAAGACGGGTTCAACACACCTTCTGGACACTATGAGTATTTAGTCATGCCTTTTGGACTGTCTAATGCCCCGGGGTTTCAGAACCTGGTAAATGACATTCTCAGGGAGTTCATAAATAGGGTTTGTCTTTGTGTATATTGTGACATCTTCATTTTCTCTCCCAGTCAGGAAGCCCACGAGGTGCAGGTTCGTCAAGTACTAAGTAAGCTACTGGAGAACCAGTTGTATGTTAAAGCTGAAAAATGTGAGTTTCACGCTGCGACTGTGTCGTTCCTGGGCTTCATAATAGCCCCTGGAGCAATACAGATGGATCCAGCAAAAGTACAAGCTGTGGCAGAGTGGCCAGTTCCGAATAACCGGAAGAAGGTGCAGCAATTCCTCGGGTTTGCTAACTTCTACCGCCGGTTTATTCGGAACTACAGTGCTATTGCAGCGCCTCTGCATACACTCACCTCTTCTAAGTCCATTTTTCAGTGGAACCCAACAGCAGATGCAGCATTCAAGCAACTCAAGCAACGATTTTCCATAGCCCCCATTCTCACCATGCCAGACCCCTCAAGCAGTTTCTAGTAGAGGTGGGCGCCTCGGACACTGGCATCGAGCGGTGCTTTCCCAGCGATCATCCAAGGGCGGCAAAGTGCATCCTGTGCATTTTTGTCCAGAAAGAAGCTGTCAAAGCGGAGCGGAACTATGATGTGGGGAACAGGGAACTGCTGGCAGTAAAGGTAGCCTTAGAGGAGTGGCGTCATTGGCTGGAGGGGCTCAGGAGCCATTCATGGTTTGGACTGACCATAAGAATTTAGAGTATATTCGCCATGCCAAGCGGTTAAATTCACGTCAGGCCCGGTGGTCCTTGTTTTTAACCGATTTAACTTTTCTCTTTCCTACAGGCCTGGGTCGCAGAATGTTAAGCCGGATGCTCTCTCGAGGCTGTGCGATCCAGAGCCTGTGGCCAAGAACCTGAGCCCATCCTGCCGCTGGGATTGTGTGGTAGGAAGCGGTATCTTGGCCAATAGTAGAGGAGGTTAAACAAACAAATGGGCATACCCGCCACCAAAGGGCTGTCCTCCCGATCGGCTGTTTGTGCCGGAGGGGCTGAGGTCCAAGAGTGGTACATTGGGCTCACACTTCTCGACTCACCTGTCACCCTGGAGTAAAGCGCACACTTTTCTTTCTACGTCCAACAGTTCTGGTGGCCCGCCATGCACTCTATGGTCAAGGAATATGTGGAAGCATGCCCAGTCTGCGCCCGCAACAAGTCGTCTCGCATAAACCCAAGCTGGTCTCCTGCACCCGCTTCCTATTCCGAGCCGACCATGGGCGGAGATAGCTTTGGACTTTGTTACGGGACTTCCTCGTCATGTGGTAATACCGCCGTGCTGGCGGTGGTTGACAGATTCTCTAAAATGACACATTTCATTGCATTACCCAAGTTACTGTCAGCTAAAGAAACTGCTGAGGTCATGTTCAACCGTGTTTCAGCCTTCATGGGTTCCCGAAGGACATTGTCTCTGACAGGGGTCCCAGTTAGTGTCCAGGTTTTGGAGAGAGTTGTGTGGACTGATCAGACCACAGTCAGTCTGTCTTCTGGGTACCACCCTCAGTCCAATGGTCAAACCGAGAGACTGAACCAGGTATTGGGCACCTGCCTGCGGTGTCTCATATCCCAGAATCCTTCTTCTTGAGCAAACTTCTTCCATGGGTGGAGTTTTCCTCCCCCAACTCCTTGCCTTGGCGGCCTCAGGGGCTTTCACCGTTCCATGTGGTTTATGGCTATCAGCCCCCCGTTTTCAGATGTGGAGAAAGAGGTCCTGGTTCCATCTGCTCACGCCTTGGTCCGCAGAGCCCACAAGGTCTGGGAGGCTACCCGCCCGTTCTCCAGCGAGACTCCGCTCGTATGAAGAAAGCAGCGGACCGCCCGTCGTCGTCCGCCCAGGCTACCAGGTGGGCCAGCGGGTCTGGCTATCATCTCAGGACCTTCCCCTGCAGACTACGTCCAAGAAGCTCGCTCCCGATTCATTGGTCCCTTCCCCATCTCGAAGGTGGTAAATCCAGCATCAGTTCGTCTTCGCCTTCCCGCTCCCTCAAGGTCCACCCTACCTTCCATGTCAGCAGGATTAAGCCGGAGAAAGTGAGTCCTTTGGTTCCCTTCCCGACCCCACCTCCCCATTATCATTGATGGAGGTCCAGCATACACTGTCAGGAGACTTCTGGCAGTCCGCAATAGGGGCGAGGAAGGCAATTTCTGGTGGATTGGGAGGGTGCGGTCCCGAGGAGAGAGAGTGGAAGCGGCGTCCTTCATCCTGGACAAGACTCTCATCAGGGACTTCTACCGTCGCCACCCGGAGATCCTGGGCCGTCAGGAGACGACCCTTGAGGGGGGGGTACTGTCATGTCAGTCTAGTTAAGTGTGTTTATTATTTCAGTTTTGTCTTTTTGGTCGTGTCATTTCCTGTTTTATTTTGATATTTATGGTCTTTCCTTGTGTTTCAGCTTGATTCTTCCTGCCCTTGTGTTTCCCATGTGTGGTGATTGTCTGCCCGCCCCTGATTGTCTCCAGCTGTTCCCCATTACCTAGTGTATTTATGTCGGTGTCTCCCCCAGTCTGTGCCAGTACGTCTTGTATCACTGTCAAGCTACCAGCCGTGTTACTTGTGTTGTCAAGTTCAAGTAAGAGATTCTGTCCCTGTGTTGAGGTTTGATTAGTTTCCTTTTTGGATTGTTTAATTTGCGTTTGCCACGTGTAGTATTTTGGTTTAGGTTTTCCTCTCTGTTTGAGTCACGCTTTTCGTTTAGTTTTCCCTCTCCTTGGAGAGCGCCCTTAGTTTAGTTACCTTGTTTGTTAGTTCTTCCTCACTATTGTGAGCGTCTTTAGTTTTCCCTCCTTTTCTAGCTGTTTGATTATTCTCTGGTATTGTGTTTAGTTTTTTCCTTGTATATATCCAGTATAGGTTTTCAGTGTTAGTTTCCCTTGTCTTATTGCTTCTAGTGCCTGAGTATTTCTGTTATTATTCATTATCGTATTCATTGATATCTTCTTATTAAAATTTGTATATTCTAACTCTTTGTTGGTCGTGTTGAGTCGTGCATTTGGGTTCTGTGTATGTCACCTGTTGCCACGTTCTAACACAGTGCCCTGTCTGACTGACAGTAACTGCTCTAAATGACAGCGTGCAGCTGCTCAGAAGCCTTCGTACCTTTGTACAAAGTGCTCAGGTAATTCAGGGATGTGTTGTTGGCTAGCTGTAAATGACACACTTTGCAGCAGCAGGATTGTTTCTGACAGAGGGAATAAAAGAGGTGCTGCAGCACAAGACAAATATGAGAAAAATAAAGTGTTTTTGAACACTCACATTCTGGTAGAAACCTAAAATACACCTGAGGTTCTTCTTTGACTGTAGGGAAAGCTGAGACTAACACTGCGTGAGTGGACGGTTTATCTGATTGTTGTGTGTTTGCTCTGTCCTGTGCTGCTCAGACGGTGGGACCATGAAGACTGTGGTGGCTCTGCTGCTGCTCTGTCTGTGTGATCCTGGACAGGCTGACTGCCAGACAGACTGCATGTCCTGCAGCAACATCCTGCCCAAACAGCTCAGTTTCAACACCATGGTGAGGACTCATCATCATGCATACGGGTCGAAAACCCATAATGTGAAACACTTCACGCTCTTAAATATTAGAGAAAACCTGGCCATGTTCCCTAACACATATACAAAGAAATCAAATCCCTCCACTGCTCTCTTTTAATTTGGTGATGAAAGACGTGGAAACCCCTCACCCACCATCCTTTATTCATCCCTTCCTGACTCAACAAATTACCCTTTTGGCATTTGAGTTTTAATTTGTTGTTGATTCCTGAGGATAGATGTGAGCTTATGCCCGCTGGTTGTTTCTCTCTTGTAATTACATGACTGATGTTTTGGCAGGGAGAACACAAGAAGACATTTAAGAGAACATGGTTTAAAACATGAAACACTGATGAGTGTTGTTATATTTAAAACCTGAGCCGAATGAATTGGACATGCATTGTTTAAGATAAATGACTTACTGCTCCTTTTTCCAGGTTTCCTTACATGTTTCCAGCAAACACGAGGATAATTTACTTCCAATATAATGACATCCAGTAACACAATATGAGCTTTATTCTGTTCTAGTGATATTTCTATTTAATTTCCAATATTACTCTTGCAAAATCATGCACAGCAATACTTTTCCAGTTTACTAAAATGCATGTCTTACACACTTTGTACTCTCCAATTACAGTCTTTTCTTACGTTGTTATCATTTTTGAGCAATCTCTGGTAAAAGAACAGCCTTCTGTGTTAACTCATTGAGTGCCAGCCCTTTTATAAAACTGAAAGTGCCTTGTGACAGTGTTTTTGGCCATTTTGGGTCATATTTCATGACCCACAGAATATTTTGTACTATTACTGCGTTTGTGTTGTCCTCATAAGTTGCCTCATAAGTCGTAATTTATGAGTTCCGAGTCGTAAATATCAACTGAAACGGCCCTCGAAGTCGGATTTCCAACTCGTAAACTTGTAAAGTCTTCACCAACCCCAACTCGACCACAACGTCATAATCCAAGATGGCTGAATTAGCGCCGTGTAGCATTATACGTTACAGCTTACAGTACAGGCAAATGTTTTCCCCACACATAATTATGCTGTAGAACAAACACACACCCTCTGCATCTTCTGTGTGCCTATTAATAGTGTTTGAGGACCTCATGTTGCTGCATTAGCTTTCTGCATTCCGACAGAGCAAGCACAACAAACTTTTCATTGGAGGCGTCCATCTTGGTTTTCCGACTTGTTTACTCGCGGTCAGCTTAGGTGTGACATCATTCCCACTTCCGAATCCCAATTTCCGATACAACAGGAACGCAGCATTATTCTCTGAAAACACTGAGTAGCTCAAATGAAAGAAGAGACTCTCTATTTCATCATGAAAAAATGTTTGTTTTTATCTTGTTCCATTCTTGTTTTATCAGAGGTAGAGTAGAGGACACTTTCACCAAAATCACCACTTTTTGTCCAGATTCTGTTTGTTTTGCTCTCTAATCTCGATCGTCTCCACTTCCTGTTTTGATCTCTGTGGTGTATACTGTGTCTTTATGCTCCCACTACATCTCCCAGGAGCCCCAACATTACTCACAGGCTGTGTGAGAGCGCCCTCTTGTGCCCGCTGCCAAAAAAAGGAAGGACGAATATATATGTTTATGGCGCTCAAGCATTCTATTTTAAAAGACATACGCCTACATTCAGGTCTTTGGCACTCAAAGAGTTAATAGAGATATATCTTATCTTATGACTATTTTCATTTCACATTTTATGTTATAAAACAGCAAAACTCTCAAAAGTCAAAACAAAGCAAAAAACCCTCTCAGATGAGACAAAATCTTTGCCAGTTTACGGCTCCAGACAGACCGTCAGTACGATGCCTGGAGCTGAAGTTTAAAAACTGTCACTGAAGACTCTTGTCTTTGTCTCCGTCAGGTGTGTCTCTCTGAGTGTGAAGCCAGCGTCTCCCCAGCCTTTTTCTGGGACTTCTGTCGTAAAGTTCTGCTGTCACCAGTTTCCTCCTTCACTGGTTCCATACGGAAAAGATCTCAGGAGGAGGTGGAGGCCCTGTTTCCTGAGGAGGAGCAGGTGGAGGGAGGTCTGCTGCTGCCCTTTGCATTGCAGAGGTACAATCACATGACCCGGGCGCTCGGGTTGGACGACAGGGATCTAGGCGTGAAGGGTGGCCAGCTGACTACCGCCTACGATTCCCAGAATGCCCTGTCTCTGGAGGATGAGTATGAGGAGGAGATGGGGCAGGAAGACAGCGCCGCAGACATGGCAGAAAGAGGACAGGGTGATGCAGGGCCGAGCGTCTCCAAGAGGTTCGGTGGCTTCGTCAAGGGGAGGCACGGCTACAAGAAACTGATGTCTCCTGGGAGATCGTACCAGAAGAGGTACGGCGGCTTCATCGGCATTCGGAAGTCTGCCCGCAAGTGGAACAACCAAAAACGTTTCAGCGAGTTCCTGAAGCAGTACCTGGGGATGAGCACAAAGGCCACCGAGTTCAACGGCGTGTCAGAGGACCTCACCCAGCAGAACGAAGTTTAACACTCTTTTTTTTCACCTTCTGGCATAAAACTATTTCCTGATCTTGTTTTGTATTCCACCAACATGTCAACAGTGTTTAACTGGTGTCACCAAAATTGATATATTGAGTTGCCAAAATGTGAAAACTAAGCCCTTAATCTGAGGCTCCCTCTTTGTCTCAACACACATGAACTGACCTTTCTTTTTTCCTTCTATTTAAGTTAAGATGCATTATTTAAACCTTTTATACATTATTAAGTAGCTGCACCCTCCAGTATAAACTTCTAAAAAAAGCTTTTCATTTCATTTGGTTGGCTGCCCTCATCCTCATGAGCTTTGTCATCTGCTACATTGACATAATTATTGCTTTTTCTGATTCCTTGTGTTATTTGCTTCAGTTTATCAAATAATTATTGTGCTGGATGATGTGTAAAAAGTGCTAAATCCTCTTACATAGAGGCCTCAGGCTTTCTGGAGTCACTCCTGTTCACAGTGTGTACTGTAAGAGGTCTCTTTATTATACCACCATCTTGTGGCAAAAATAAAACATAACTCTGTCTCTTTTAAAGGACAAGGTGTTTTATTCCCAGATGCCAGATTCCTGTATGTACAAACAATATTTTTTTTCTTCCACAAACTGTAATGGTGTGACATGTTGCTAAATATGAGAACTTGTAAATAGCTGAATTTAAATGTCAATAAAAATAGTTTACTATTTATTTTGTGGCTTGTTATGCAGCAACTGATTCTGCGTCTTGAGGTGTTTTGTTCTTATTTACAGCACAGTCAGTTACTTCTTTTACTTTCAGATTCTATTGCTCATTATGAACCACTGATAAAAGCAAAATTAGAGATGCCAAGTAGTATAATACCCCTCTGGCTGGTGTTTGTCCTGTCTATCAAACAATAAAGCAGTTATCAGTGCTGGCAATTCATTAATAAATCCTTCTTTTCAGTCACTAGTAAGTCTGCAGATGCAGATGTTAGTAAATCTTTAATAAGGGGTTTGTGTACTGATTCATTTAGTCCACATTTATAATTACACCTCACTCTATTCCAGAAGGTTAAGTTATCTGTTGGGGTATACTTGATGACCTGAAGTGCTAAAATGACTAATTTTCAAGTGTTGACACCAACATTTTTTCTTGTTAATAGTTTATAACAGAAATGCACCAGCAAATTATATATTATATATTAATAAAGCCAACAGTTACAACTTATAACACTTTTTATAAAGACTTGGGGCTGATTATTTATTGGAAGATTTTTTCAATTATATAAATAACAGCTAAAAATATGTTACTGCCTGTGTCAAAGCTGTGGATAGTGTTGCCTCTTGCTCTCTCCTGCTTTTCAGACTCTTTAGCTGTTAGAGCTAATAATGTTAATAAATTACTTTATGTTAATAGTGCCAGCAGACTCAGTGCTCTGTCCTGCATGTGCCCAGCTGCACATACAGTAGTACACTGTGTTCTGACTAGGGGTGATTCTTCTCTGACAGTATTATTCAGTAGGGGAAGAAGTAGTTGGATCTCTTGCTTAAGTAAAAGTAACAGTACCACAATGTGACATTAGTAAAATGGAAATTGCATTTAAGATATAATTTTGATTAAAGAGCTTGCACATACTAGTGGATTAGCCATTCCAGAAATGTTTAAAATACGTATGCATATATAATTCCTTGGTAACAAGCAATACTTTTAATTTAGGGCATCGGTGGCAAACACTATTAAACTGGGTGGTGGTCTGATAAATTTGAATGTTTGCATATTATCTAGAATCAAGAATCAATAAGACTTTTTTATTGCCAAGTGTACTTGCATCCTCAAGGAATTTGACTTGCAGTCAAATGCTGACAGTGCTTACATAAAATAGAAAGGAAGAAAGAAATATGAAAAATAACACAAAATGTAGGGACATAGTTCTCTAATGAGGATGAAGGTCTTATGAACTGAATATATTGCACAAAAAATATTGAATAGTTCACATGTAGAAATCAAAACCAGGAGCTAAGTGGCTGAATTATTTCACAGTTTCATAAAATAATAAATTAGACACACCCTCTGTTCAGTTTAAGCAAAGAACACCAAAGAAGAATGATAGTTTTGTTTTGGAGGGTTTGGCCGGAAGTACCTGCTATGATTGAAGCTAGTTTGACATTGGTATTTAACTGCTCTGCTCTACTGTTCGGCTGTTACCCAAACGGGACTTTCTGTCATATCCCTCAGTCACTAGTTTCACCTCTGTCATTAGAGCACCACAGCCTCTGGCCTCAGCTGATTAGGTGAGTTATAAACGATGAAGAAGCACCGGAGGGGAAGCTTTCCCAACGTTTAGCTAGCTTAATAATCAACATGAGCTAGCTTTTCGATAGCCGTGGCTATGTAACGTTACGCTAGCCGCAAGTACCACCAACGCCAACTTTAACCACAGGAGCTAAAAAAGGAAAAGAAAAACCTCAAAAACTTTTACGAAACTTTGCAAATGTACAGGACATATACATCTAGGATAAATGTTAGTTTATATATATACTAACCTACTGCACGCTAAAGCTAGCTAACCTGCTAGATACCCAATGTGAACGTTACATGATTAACGGCTAACCTCAGTCTGTAATATAATTGTGACAGTTGAAGGACTGCTGTAAGTTCACCTTGTTCCCAGGCCTCATCATGGTAGCAGACTGTTGATACTGTTGTTAATGTCAGCCTGAATAACGTGAGTCTAAAGAAAACAGCATTAAGATGAGCGCTAACTCACATCTTGACGTAGACCACACAGTGAGGTCTGCAGTGTCAACAGTGTAACCTTGACTTTTTTGCACACACCTCCAGTCTGTGCGTATGCGTGTGTGTTTGACTGCAGGAAGCACAGCGATGTGCAGCTGTGTGCGGAGCTCTAGGGCTCTGTCCCCTGTCCTGCTCCCCAGGCTGCTGCTCCCTCAGACGGGCTACAGACCGTCCGGCAGGGGACTCCGGACCTCCCCGCACTGCCTGACTGTCAATGGAGACTCCCAGCTGCTCCCACTGCCCAGCCAGGCCCGTGTGGTGATCTGTGGAGGAGGCATCGTGGGAACATCAGTAGCCTTCCACCTTGCCAAACTGGGCTGGACTGATGTAGTGCTGCTGGAGCAGGGCAGGTGAGATACATGTCTGTCATGTCCCAAGTTTTGGAGGTGGTGGCAGCTGACTTATGTAGTGGTGGCTTTGAGTATAAACACACACTATAGTAATAGTGTCATATCTACTTTAATTACTAAGGTTACTGTCAGGGTTGTAGTCAAGTCCAACTTTATCAAGTCCAAGTCAAGTCTAAGACCAGGCCCGGTTGAGCTGAGACAGAGTCCAAGTCAGGACCAAGTAGACAACACTAGAGTCCAGTTCAAGACCACAGCAGGCAAAAGTGTTTGGAGTTAGGATGGGCAATAATGATCCATCTGTCAGTAATCTATAAACACCATTGAACCCCTATAACATCAAACTAATAGTATGGAACATTAAGTTTAGGTTTTAGGGTCATTACAGTTTTCTGCAGTTTATCAAGTGAAATCCCTCAAATTCTTTGTTGTGCTGGGGAAAACCTTAAAGAGCATCGATCAAATGACGACCTTTATGACTAATGAGCATGTTTACCAATAATAATTAATAGTTTGAGGCGGTTCTCAGTTACTGCACCTAGCTAAATAGTTTTGTGTGTTCTTTGCCAATAGAAAATATTTACGTATATATATATATATATATATATATATAAATATATATAAACATACATACACATACAAGTAGAAGTACAAGTTTTTTTAGCTTCCTGTGTATAAAATTTTAATTTAAAAGATATAGGAGGAGTGTAGAATAAAGACAGTAAGTTTTGCAGTAGGAGGCAACAGATCAGTAAAATGACTTGTTGATTGTTCGGCTAACGCTGTGTTGCCTGTCGTGTTATCCTGTTCTAGACTCGGTGCAGGAACAACCAGACTGTGTGCTGGCATCGTCAGCGTGGCCAAGCCTATTTCCATCGAATGCCAAATGGCAAACTACTCCAACAGTCTTTATCAGCAGCTGGAGGAGGAGACTGGGGTCAAAACAGGTCAGTCACTTGAAAAATGTTTTACCTTCTCTCATATTAAGGTATCCTGGTGCTGGTGTCCATGAAGACAGGGGTTTACTCTGTGATTAACCTTACAGCTAATGAATTAACATACATTATTTCCACACGCATGTTACTTATGCTTTCTGACTATTTGCACTATATGTGGATGTAGAGGTATGCAGCCCATCCTGCTTTTGAGGCAACACAGTAAGTATATAGCAGACAGTTTTACAGTAATGCAGCTGAAATATTTACATGAGGCAAGACATTATTCATTGTGCCTCGCCATGACACTGCCTGTATGTTTTGTCTTTATCCAAAGCTAGCCCCTCAGTTTTTATTTTTTCATTATTTTGGCTTGACGTTGTGTGTGTGGAGTGTGTTTGAGTGGGGAATAGCCTGGAACAGGTTTTGAGACCTGCTGAGGTACATAATATGGTGTATCTCTTCGCTTCAGGTTATGTGAAGACTGGCTCTGTATGTCTGGCCCAAAATCAAGATCGCTTCCTCTCTCTGAAGCGCCTGGCATCCCGACTAAAGTAAGATCCTAAAACATCAGCATTTAGTAGAAATACCTTTGGCAGCATCGACTCTGTACATGAGGACACAGAAGTCTTTTTCATACAAGACTGCATAAGGGCTGTGAGTGAACACCTAGTTTTAAGTCCAGTCACAGGTTCTTGATTTAACTGGGGAAATTTAAATGTTGACTTGGTCAATAAACTTGTCTGATGGTGGCATCATGCTGCAGTGTTGCTGCTGGAAAATCTACCATCTCCCATTTTTTCTGCATCCACTTGAGCTGAATGTTGTCCTCACATCAAAAGGTGAAATGATGAAAGCTGTGTTTTTTTCCCATAATATTGTAGATATTATATATATATATATATATTGATGTGTTAGGTCTTTTTCACTTTATTATCAGGGTAATGGGGATCAGCTGTAACATCATTAAGCCTAAAGATGTGGCCAAACTCCACCCACTGGTTAACATCCATGACCTGGTGGGGGCGCTCCACCTCCCTGCGGATGCCGTAGTGTCTCCACCTGATGTGAACCACGCCTTGGCTGTGGCTGCTGCTGGGCGAGGTTTGAGACACAAACTTACAACTTTTGACATTAGCACAAATGTTTCACCAGCAATACTTACACTACAGTACATTTGACTGATTGCTCTTCACTGGCATCTCCTCCCTCCATCCTTCCTCCTCGTCTCCTGCTTGCTTCTTTCTATACCTCCTTGTCATCCTCATCCTATCCAGGGGTTCAGATCCTGGATCGAACCACTGTCCAGCAGGTTCTGGTAGAGAAGGGCCAAGTGATGGCAGTGGAGACTGATCGAGGCTCCATCGAGTGTGAATATTTTGTCAACTGTGCTGGACAGGTAAATGTCGGAGTGGGTTTGTGGGATCCAAATGTGGGCGCATCAACAAGTCCCTGTGTTAGCTCAGAGCTGGGAATTAATGAGGAAAAACCTTTGTAAGCATTAAGGAGATTATTCTTTATTTCTGCCTGAATTTCACATAAACCCTGGTCTGATTCTCACCTATGTAATGCTAATAGATAAACACAGACAAAACAATTTGACTGACAAGACCTGTTGTCTCTACATAATACACCTGTGCTCAGATCAGCAGATATTATTTTATATTGAATATATATATATACATATTTGTTCTGTCTCTGCTCTAGTGGGCTTATGAGCTGGGCCAGGCCAGTGAGATGAAGGTGTCGGTTCCTCTTCATGGCTGTGAACACTTCTACCTCCTCACCAAACCTCTGCAGGAGTCACTTCCATCCAGCACGCCAGGTCTCACACAAAAAAATAAACTTTTCAGCAGACACGTTTACTGTTAATATAGCTAAATATAATAATAACCATCACATTTTATTGGTTTCTTGGTTAAGCGGCTCGTGAAGTGACTCATTGTGCTTTTATACTTTGAAGTTAACATCACCAATTTATGGCTGCAACTAACAATTGTTTTCACTATTGATCAATCTATCGATTATTTTATTGATTAACTGTTTGAAAATGCCAGAAAATGGTGAAAATTATCCATTGTTGTTTCCCAAAAGCACATTATGACGTACTCAAATATTGTTTTGTCGACAAAAAAACAGAAAATAGTCACATTTAAAAAGCTAGAATCAGAATATTTTGACTTTTTTTTCGTTAAAAACATACTCAAACTGATTCATTATCAAAATGAATTTGATGAACTGATGAATCATTGCAGCTCTGCCTTAATTTAATGGGTAGTTTCACCCTCATTAGAGTAGATCACATGTTCGTGCTAATAAAGATAAATGCAGTTGCAGTATTTTCTGCATGTTCCTGCCTGTTTCATGAGGTGACAGAGGACGTGATCTCACTGTGCCTGTGTCTTGTCTCCAGTGGTGATCGACATGGACGGCAGGATATATGCACGACCGTGGCAGGGAGGCATTCTGTCAGGTGGCTTTGAGAAGAACCCCAAACCCATCTTCACTGAGGGCCGCAACCAGCTGGAGATCCAGAACATGCAGGAGGACTGGGACCACTTTGGTAAAGGAGCAAAATAACTATTATTGCCGTTCGTGGGCAGAATTTCTTATAGAGGTGTTTTTGCTGCCATGTGTAAGAATAGGTAATTATAGGTAATTATCTCTTAATCCATGTTAGAAATCAGGTGTTGGTGAATAAAATTGCAAACTTATCATAAGGCAGACACATCAGTTAATCCACTCTTCTGTCAGTAATGTAGCACTTAGATGGATGAAACTTTACTGATGTGAGTAAAGTATACTTCTTCTAAATCATCTACTCTTTAGATCTTTGTGATCAGGTCATGGTGACAGAGAAGGGATGCTTTTGGCTTTAATGTTAACTCTTTGAGTGCCAGCCATTTTATAAAATAGAGAGTGCCTTGTTCCAGCATTTTTTACCATTTTGAGCCATATTTTAAGACCCACAGAATATTTTGTACTATGTCTCTGAAAACACTGAATAGCTCAAATGAAAGAAAAGACACTCTATTTCATCATGAAAAAAACATTTTTATTTTGTTTTTATCTTGTTTCATTCTTGTTTTATCAGAGGTAGAGTAGAGGACACTTTAACCAAAATCACCACTTTTTGTCCAGATTTTGTTTGTTTTGCTCTCTAATCTTGATCGGCTCCACTTCCTGCTTTGATCTCTGTGGCGTATACTGTCTCTTTATGCTCTGACTACATCTCCCAGAAGCCCCAAAATTACTCACAGGCTGTGGGAGAGGGCGATCAGCAACCCGCTGCTAAAAAACTACTATGACGTATTATTTTGGCACTCATTTTAAATGACGTCGAATTATGTCAGTGGCACTCAAAAAGTTAAAGGCATGGTTTTCATTTATTCAATGATTGAAGAAAACAAATTGGTAATTTATTGTGAATTTAACTGCAAGCAGTTCAAAGTACACCCACACATGTAAACACACACACACACACACACACACACACACACACACACACCTATCTTCTGGCCTTGGCCTTAGGTTCGTAATCTGAGATTCCTCCTGCAGCTTGACGGGTTGTCGTAAAGACAGTCAGCTAGGCAGGGTCAAATTTATCTGTCACCGGGCACGCCGCTGTTGTATTTATAGTTATTTTCACCTTATACCTATTTTTACATGACCTAACGTTTGCATATTGTGTTGTAAATATATACAGCACATTGAGATGAACAGAAGCTCTGGAGTTTTCCCTTTTTATCATGTGGGAGTCACGGGTCACATGTCTGCAGGTTAAAATCAAGAAAACAAGTCTAAGGTCTTTTTGTGCTGCATTTTCTGAGTCTGTCACATCTTACAGTGTTTTTTTTACTTTGCACTGCCACATTTGACCCCAGTGGGTCAGCTGTCATGTTGGGAAACCTGCTGGATTGTTTATAGCTCAACATGAGGATATGTTCCTGCTGCATATCAGGAGCTTTATTCTGGTTTAGATCAGGTGGTTATGTCATTTCAGTTTCTTTGAAAAACCAAGTAGTAGCCTCACTTTTGTGGCAGAAATCTGTTGGGTTTATAGGGAATGTGCTTTAAAATGCAGAGTAATACTAAGACTGACCATCACAGGCTTCATCATGCTGCAGTTTGCTTATGTATTTGAAAATGCAATATATTTATGTGGACAAGAGAGATTGTGTAAAAATCTTATTGTCTTCTACTTCCAGAGCCAATGCTCAGCGCCTTGCTGAGGAGAATGCCGGGTCTAGAATCAGCTGAGATCCACCAGCTGGTCAACTGTCCGGAGTCCTTCACCCCTGATATGCGCTGCCTGATGGGAGAGACGCCGGGTGTCTCTGGCTACTTTGTGCTGGCAGGGATGAACTCCTCTGGCCTGTCTTTTGCTGGAGGAGCTGGAAAGTAAGCACGGGTTTATAAGTCTGTGAGGGTAGAGAGGTGGACTGAGATGTCTGATTCAGCATCGGCTTATTAATTTCAGTGATTAGCTTTGATCTGGATATGCTGTGATTGCATTACAATGAAGCACAGATGGCATGCTGTGTGGTTTGGTGTGCAGGTACCTGGCAGAGTGGATGACCTACGGCTACCCCACCGCCAACGTCTGGCCACTGGACATCAAACGCTTTGGCAACCTGCAGAGCAGCCGAACCTTCCTGCGACACAGAGTGATGGAGGTCATGCGTGAGTAGTGAACTCTGATTACAGGTTATGTTTGGTGTGTCTTTAGACTGAAAATACACCGCCACCTCATCATGTAGAGTAATGCTAAACAGCTAGTTAAGTATCATGATGAAGTGTTTTTCTGTGTTTGTGTCCAGCTCTGCTCTACGAGCTGAAGGTTCCTCGGTGGGACTTTCAGACCGGCCGTCAGCTGCGCACCAGTCCTCTGTATGACCGCCTGGACACCCAGGGAGCTCGCTGGATGGAGAAACATGGGTTTGAAAGGCCCAAATACTTTGTCCCTCCAGGAAAAGGTGCAGATTACTCAGCAGAAATATGCTACATTCACTTTAGTTTTCAGTAAATATAAGATAATCTCAGTGTTTTTTAACTGATTGTGTGTGTAGATTTGCTGTCTCTGGACCAGAGTAAAACCTTCTACAAGCCAGACTGGTTCGACATTGTTGGAGCGGAGGTGAAATGCTGTAAAGAGGCTGTCTGTGTCATTGACATGTCCTCCTTTACCAAGTTTGAACTGAAGGTAAATCGCAATAGACAGTTTGTTGAGGTTAATCAGCACTGGATCACAGAAAACTGTTGCTTCATTTCCCTCTTTATGGGCTCAGAATGTAGAAAAAAAATTTAAAATGTCAGATTATGCATTTCTTTATCATCTGGGAGCCACTGATGCAGCAGTTCTGCATCCAGTCAATGAGTAAAGCATCCACTGTGGTGAAGTGAGTTGAATCTTGTGGTCTGTCCTGATGTCCCAGTCATCGGGGGACCAAGCCCTGGACTTGCTGCAGCATCTGTGTGCCAACGACCTGGATGTCCCTGTTGGACATATCGTCCATACCGGCATGTTGAATGAGAGGGGAGGCTATGAGAACGACTGCAGCGTGGTCCGCCTTAGCAAGAACAGGTTTGTAACAGTTAGGTCATAATAAGAGACATGCCAAAACCTCCCAAAAGCCTCACATTCATGTCCGCTCTGCAGCTTCTTCATCATCTCTCCGACAGACCAGCAGGTCCACTGTTGGTCCTGGATTAAGAAACACATGCCCAATGACCCACACCTCCACCTGGAGGATGTCAGCTGGAAGTACACTGGTAAATACACCACCATACAGTGACAGCTCCATCTAGTGTTAAAGGGTGGAAATGATGGACCAGGACACCATGCCTCCACTCTCTGCTCTGTTATTTTAGTGGTTTGATTCTGGGTTTGATGTAAGTGAATTTAGATTAAGAGGGTGGTTAATGACATGTCCAACATCTCATTTCTTTATAGTAATTAGAATAATGTGTGAAATGTGACGAGGCTGGTATTCATTTCCAAGTTCCAAACGGTCATGACACACAGTCTTCTTTGTATTTCCTTAACAACACCTTTCTATTTTGACGAGGATCGTGGAAACATGGATTTAAAAACCTGCAGGATGAAAGTACCCTGAACTCTTTCTAAGGTGTATAACTGTGATTCTTTACTGCAGCTTTAAATCTGATTGGACCTCGTGCAATGGATGTTCTGGCTGAGCTGTCTTATGTTTCCATGACACCGGACCATTTCCCCTCCATGTTCTGCAAGGTAGGAAACAAAATCAGGTCTCATTCACGTTAACGGAGTAATCATAATATTAGTGGTGATAGTAGTAAGAAACTGAAGTAGCTGTGGTTGTGTTGCTACATGTCATTGACCCCACGCTGACAGCAGCACTGTGTGTTTACAGGAGATGAGTGTCGGCTATGCCAATGGGATCAGAGTGATGAGCATGACTCACACTGGAGAACCAGGTTTCATGCTCTACATCCCCATAGAGGTGCGTCCTGCTCACATCGTACACGTTTAAATCAAACATGTCACAGGATGGTTGGTGAAGTTTAAACTGAGCTACTTCCTGTACTGTGCATCAAGTCAAACACGACTCTCTCCTCTGCTCTCAGTACGCTCTGCATGTGTATAACGAGGTGATGTCAGTGGGTCAGAAGTACGGGATTCGTAATGCCGGCTACTACGCACTGCGCAGCCTACGCATCGAGAAGTTCTTTGCCTTCTGGGGTCAGGACCTGGACGCCTTCACCACCCCGCTGGAGTGTGGACGAGAGTTCAGGGTGAAGTTTGATAAGGTCAGCTCTGACTGCTGCTCTCTGGTTCAGGGTTATAAAAAACCCTTTTAGTTAGCATTCTGTCAACAACTATTTTCTATTTATGAAATGCAACAATAATATGAGTATTTTGTATTATTACACTGTGACACTGAAAATATGGATTTATTGATCCACTTAAGATTCCTTTGCTTTGTGTTTTCGCTGTTACAGTGCAGTCCAATACCAGTGTTTAATAATAAGCTGTATGTCTCACTGTTTAACAAAATAACAAAGGGATACATGATATGTAAATTTACTGAGTTATATTGAAATAACTCAGTTCTTCTTTTAAAACAGTTTTCTGTTCATCAAAATAATGCATGTCCATGTCCTATAACATCTAACACCTTTATCTTCTTACTCTGTCCTCTCCTCCACTTCGGCCTGTTCCTGACTTCCCTCTTTACCTCCATCAGGACACTGACTTCCTGGGTCGTGAGGCGTTGCTGCAGCAGCGTCAGGATGGTGCGTCTCGCCGATTCCTCATGCTGGTTCTGGAGGACCACGATACTGAGCTGGACCTGTGGCCCTGGTGGGGTGAGCCCATCTACCGTAACGGTCAGCTCGCCGGGACGACCACCAGCAGCGCCTACAGCTACACTCTGGAGCGCCATGTCTGCCTTGGCTTTGTGTCTCCGCCGCCGGGCCCTGAGGGGCTCTCCACGCCCATCACCCCAGACTTCATCAACCGTGGGGACTATGAGGTGGACATTGCTGGCCAGCGCTACCCAGCCAAAGCCAAACTCTACCCCTTCAGCTCGCTCTTCACCCAGCAAAAACGCCGCAAGGAAGACATGGAGCTGAGCAACCTCCAGGGGAAGTGATGCGTAGGAAGAGAGGGCCTCGCTCTGAGACGCTCCTTCAGCCCTCCAGTCCACTCCTGCACTTTCCAACCTTTACTCCTAATCTGAGGGCTGAACGCTCAATCACTCCTGTATTTAACTTCCATACTGCATCTCCCTTTGTTAAAGTGCAATATTAAGAGGCACCAAATGCTTGAGCTGAATCACAACAAGACTCCTGTCCTGTGGCCACATTGTGCTTTCACTCTGCTTCACACTCAAACACGGCCTGTGGTTTACTGGGGCTTTTAAGTGCCTTTATCAAGGCAACATCAACAATTATGTGTTGAGGACTCGTTCACTTTGTTCACTGTAACCCATCCAGAAGGGTTTTAGAGCAACAATCATCTCCTGTTGTTTTCCAGTCACTCTGAAGTCTGGCAGAGTCAAAATAGCCCTCGACTGTGACGTACTGAGTCGATGCAGCCGCCGTGATGTGGCCTTGTGACTATCCTCTGCTGTCCTCCCCACTACGTCATCCTTCTGCTTCAGAAGAAAGATCATTAGCAAACATTATTTTGCCCTTCCAGTCCATTTGGAAAGGCTTCCTCTTCTCTCCCAAAAGGCTAGAAACTGAAGCAAAACAAGCTTTTCCCTTTTGATTTCTGTCTTCATCACTAACATTCAGCTGTTCTGGTGCTGTTCTGCTGCGTGTCCAGCTTCTGCTAACATATTCATCTTAATATAACCCTGTCATTTATGTTCTGTGGTCGTTTGGTCGCAGCGTTGCTCCTCTAAAGTTTAACTTTTGTTTCACTGACATGTTGTGAATGTGGCAGATGTTAGGTGTCTTGCAGATGTTTGGTGACCCCATGATGAGGGAAGACAATCTCAGACATGTTATCTTAAAATGGCAATTTGAGTTTTTTGTATAGTGGAAGGACTTTGTGCCTGGTTGAATTGAAACATGTATTTTTGTAAAGCTATTGTGTAAAAATCTCTATTTTCAGTACTGCACTTTCTTTTTTTCTAGTCAGTCAGCTTTAAGTCATATCAGCCGAAGGAATGGTCTGTACTTTGATCAGTCATTTATTTCTCTCAGAATTATTCCAGATGTGTAAATATCATTTGTCAGCAGCAGCTTCATGTTTTCTGCACTTTTTTAAAGTGATCTGGTCCTTTTGTCCCCTTCAGAGGGACAAAAGGTACTGGGCTAAACAGTCGACAGCGATCAGCGTTTCTTGTTTGCAGTCTGACTAAACCAGGCTAACTTCCAGACCAACTCTTTGTCTATAGCTGAAATGCTCCAGCCATATAGATTACAGATTGCTTCAAGTTTGAATTCAAGATTTCCTTTTTCCTTAAAAACACCCCAGATCTAAACTTCAGGGTTTCTCAGTAGCACCAGTTAGATTAGTTTGACGTCCGTCTGAAGCACTTTTAGATGTCCAGATGGATACATGCACTCGACTGATGTATAACACACTCTTTAGTTTCTTGTAAATAACGTATGAGGTGGGAAACCGGCTCCAACAGGTGTCACTTTTAAAGGGCTAATTTCTCTTTATGTGGTCATGATTGTAGAAAAAGGTGTTAATATATTATTTTAAATGTGAGTTTACAGTGAATTATTGTCAGTTGTTGTCTCAGTTTGGATTCATTCAGTTTCAGTGCTGAAGGGTTGTACGTTTCTCTACATCTCTGCCTCTCCTGTGTGCAGGAATCTAACACATTCTAGCCCGATCATTTCTAAAAACAGCTCACAGTCATCATATTTGTCACAGGAGCTTGTGATTGATGGTGTTTCTCTTCGTTATCTTTACTGAGGCTTCTTGTTGAGTCCAGCAGCTGTGAGGAAACCTCTGCATTCTGTTGACACCGATCACCTTTTAGGTCACATTTTGTAACTGTCTGACCACATTGTGAAGTAGCCTCGACCATTTGCACTAAACAAGAAACTAAAGAGCAGACTCCGTTTTTTTTCTGGTGTCAGATAACTCTGTTAACACTGTAGATTAATATCAAGCAGAATGTGGACCATCCAAAAAGTTAACGTGGAGGTGAGTCCTTTTCAGTCCTGAATGAGTTTGGTGCATGTTTGTCTCCTCCAATGTTTCCATTTGAACATCTGGACTGGTGTTTCCTCCAGAGCTTTACAACACTGTATTTATATCCTGTTAAACAGATGTTCGGCTGTACATCAAGTAAAATCTAAAATGAACTTTAGTGACTTTGCTTCATGTGTTCACTTCAGATATGTGTGGCACAGCGCTCCAATAACACTGCTGGGTCCAGTCCCCATGGCGACCAGCTGTGTCCAAATAGAGGACGTGAACCGCATTAACGCCGTGACACCTCGCGCCGTTTCCCTTCCCACGCCGAGGCATCAGTGTGTTTCCACTAATGAACATCAGCAGCGAGGCTGAAGGTTTATTCATGTGTCAACAGTCGCAGCAGAGGACTGAGACGCTCGTTAACAACACCATCTGCAATTATTTCCACTAATGAATTATGTAAGGTCAGCTCAGAGCCTGGAAAGTTATACAACAAAACCACTTTATTATCAGTATGTTACAACACGGCCTCGTCCTCCGGCTCCAGGAGATCATATCCTTCTGGCTTTGCGTGGGCGGCATCCGTTGTGCGGCACCGGGGTGTTGTCGGTGATCGATACCACGCTCAGACCTCCCATCGTCAAGCCTTTGATGGCAGACTGCATGACAGAAACACACACTCATAAACAATGCTAATGCACAGACTGAAAGCCTTAAATTACCCTCGTTATAAAAAGGATGAAATTAATGCAGTGACGGGTTTAACTGAGCCACTATTAGATCACACTTATATCACACTTTTATTATCCTGTGGCTCGTTATGTGAAATATGAGGCAGCTCTCAATAAAAAGACACAGTAAGAAGAGTTGAAACAATATAAAATATACAGGGTTCAATTCGATTTCAAAAGTCAAATTTAAGACCCAAAATATCAGAACAATTTCTTTGGTAGAAAATAGTTTATTTATTGTAGGGCCCGACCAATATGGAGTTTTTTTTAGGCCAATTTTGATATATAGCAATACAAAAAAAAAAAATCCAATAACTGATTATTATTTTTTTCAGCCCTTTAACACTTGCAACAACAATATAAATTGAAGGCATAACACTTAACTTTTTTTCTACAACTTTAAAGAAGTGAACTTTGTGAATGTGGAAATTTGCAGTAAATCTCTGAATACTGTTTTCCTATTGGCATGAAATGCACCATCTGAAAATTTAATACCAACAACAAATTTATGCTAAGACCATAATTAGACAGATTTTATTTTAAGACTTTTTAAGGAACTGTGGGAACCCTGATATATGAATAACTGGTGAGGTTCCTCATTAAGCATTAAAAAAAAAAAAAAAAGAGACTTTTAAGCTTTGCAAAGATAGTTCAGTATTTCACAATTTGTGGTTTCTCCAGATACCCAAATATTCAAACACAAGCTCTAAAAACGTGAGTTTTCAACTCTGAGAGCAGTGGGTTGCTGACCTCAGCCTGTGAGTAATATTGGGGCAGTCCTTTAGTTTCTTCTACTCACCAGACGTCCAGGACCGAGACCTTTGACCACGACACGGACATACGTCACTCCCTTCGCTGCTGCTTTCTGGTCAGATGAGGAGACAAACAGAAGATGGACGTCAACAGCTAGGTATGTTTCATTTGGTGCAACTGCAGCATCTGCAGGAGTTTGCTTTCCACTGTAGGAATATGACTTTTTTCACCTTTCAATATGACAAAAACAGCAACAACACAAGCCATCAAACAGATCAGAGGTCAGAATAATCTTACATATCTGCCTATGTGATAGAAGACTGTGGTAGCACCATGATAAAACACTTCATTTGTCCCGTATTTTTTTCTGAGTCAGTGTGACCTTGACCCCCGTCAGCTGGTGGCCCTCATAAATCAGGCTAATATAAAGTCTAAATGAGCACTTAACACCAGCAGCTGCGCTCTGTCACAGTCCTCGGAGAGGGCAGCTTATTTGCAACAAACATTGGCTGTTCATAAATTCTAGTTGTACTGATGGCAGAGACACTGATGGTGCTCTGAACACTACAACTCACTTGACTATAAAGCACCTTGAAGATCCTGGCGGTTCTGCAGCGAGACTAATGTTTATGGATTTTAGCTGAGCATTTAAAACAGCACATCCTGTTCAACAAGCTCAAACAGATGGAGGTGGTGAACCCCTATATAATCAGATGACATTGTGCATTTCTCATAAGAAGACAACAGCAGGTGGACATTAACAAAGTTCTCCTACTTTACAGAGTTTACTGAGAAATATTTCAGGTGTTCCTATAAATAAAAGCAGTGTTAGAAATTTGTGTAGAGCAGCAAATATTACTGGTTATCAACGATTGAATTAATTGCCAACAACTTTGATAATCAATTTACTGACGTGTAACGAAAAAGTAAAAATTCTCTGATTCTAGCCTCATAAATGGGGGACTAATTGAGGGACTAATAAAGGAATTCTTCTTCTTCTTCTTAAATGTAAATATTATCTGGTTTCTTTACTCCTCTATGAGAGCAAACTAAATATCTTTATGTTGTGGACAAATAACTTACAGATGACTAAACAGTGAAAATAATCATTAGGCTGGCTTTCCTGATAAGGATTGATCTTAGTAGCTGTAAATGAACTAACGAGTGATCCAGCGAACATTCTTAAATTCTTTACGTGCGTTGCCCAAACATGATCGTAGCGTGAGATGAGATGCACCAGCTGACAAGATGCATCATAGAGTGCACCATCAGGCACTGTCTTAGGGCGGGAAGGCAGGGTACACCCTGGACAAGTCTCCAGTTCATCACAGGGCACATAGAGACAGTATCAATATTCATTTATTTAAAATAAATGCCTGGCGAGTCCTCAACAGTCAACACACTGAACCTGATCTCAGTCTGTACGAGCCTCAAGAGTAAAACGTGTGAGAACGTACCGCAGCAGCAGAGATGCCTGCTGTCTGGGCAGCGATGGGCGTCGACTTCTTGATATTCTTGAAGCCTTCTGTCCCACAGGACGTTGAGGCCAAAGCCTGTCCTGTGGTGTCCCTCAGCTGGATGTGTGTGCTGGAACAGGACAGGGCAGTTTATCAGGGCACTGAATCACTGATTTCTCTGAATGATAGAAATATTATACATGGCTGCTCTATATGGTCCCTCTGAGTGGTCTGACTGTGTCACATAACACCTGATATGTAGTCTGCTTCACTTAGTCCAGTCCAGTCTGACAAACCTGGACTCTACTAGACTCACCAGCCAATTTTCAATAATAATAACAATTAATTCAAAAAAATAGAAAATAGATCATATTTAAAAATGTACTCTCTGAAGTGACAGACAAATTAATCTTCTGCTTGCCTCTTTTCAAAGTATATAGACGACTAAATCTATAATTTGGATCCAAGACATTATTATGTTTTCTTGTTCAGTCAGCCCACCAGGAAGCATTTTCACAGCTGAACTTTTGGTTTGCAGAAAAGAATTGCAAAATAATCTAAAGTTTGTTTTCTTTACAGAAAAAAATAATAAGTTCATCAGCAGAAAAAAGTGGAACAAATAACACGAATGCTAGCTGTTTCCCACCCTTTCCCCCATTTGGGTTCCATTAAACCTAATAAATGATTTGAAGATCAATGTGACCTCAGTGGATATTTGTTTTATTGTCACATTTTCAGTTTCAACTCACTTGTTATATGTGGCTTTAATGTGAGCGATTGGCAACTCCTCAAACTTCTTTCCAGCCCATCTCAGTGAACTCTCCTGGCCAGGCATTGGAGGAAAATGACTAAGGGATTAAAACTGATATTAGTTACATTTATATAATATCATTCAGAATCGCCTGTCAGGTGCATGTGTGACGTGGTCTGACCTGAATTCTCTGGATGTTTTCCCAGAGTCTGGGGTGGATGCTGCGGTCTCCTGACGCTCCACAGCACCGCTACACAGTGTTCGTTGCAATCCAACGCTTCCGCATCTATAAACACATGACTTCATTAGCATTAGCACCAGTGTTACAAACCAGTGTGGCTTGTAAATAGCTAAAATCTAATTTCTGCTACAATCATCACAAGTGTCATCTGGACATTAAGTAGAATATAAAGCATGCTCCTTAACACTCTGCAGGCAGCAGACTGACTTCACCACAACTAACCGTTAGCCGTTAGCTAACATGGATGCTAGTAAACCACACCAGTACACTTACAGAGAGCCTCCATTTGCATTAAGGGTGGCAGAAAGCTGTCGACAAGCGTTACTAGCGAGACTAACTAATGTACGATTTAATTTATACATGTTCGATACGTCTAAAAGCAAATTTGCTGCTAGAAATATAGCAGCTATACACACAACAACTGTGACATTGAAGCTACTGTAACTCCAAACCTGACCAGTGATGTCTGTTTTGTAGGGGTGGCACGGTCATTATTATATTATAGACATTATTTATATCATAACAATTGTAGTATATATTTCAATTTTGATTAAATAATATATGTTACTATATTTTAAAATGTACTTATTCTGTACTGACAATGGCATACTTTCTTTTTTTTACGTATAGTAATACCAGCTCCCCCATTTCTAGCCGAATGGACCGTTCAGTTTTTTCCACAGAATTATGGGTAGAATTGTAAGATGGTGCCTTCACGTACCTCGTAAATCGTGCTAAAAGTAAAATATCTATTGGTAACTCTCGCTTGAAGCCCTAAAGTAATAATACGTTTGTTTTATATGTAAGAGAACCGAAAATAAAACACTTTGCATTGAGAAACGGTGGTGATTTTTTTGTGTAGTAACGTTGTTTTAAATCCCTCCTCTAGGGAGGAGGTCAGAGTGAGGATATTATTTGCCTGTACTTTGAATGTAGCAGAAAAAGATGGCTGCGCCCTGTAGAAGGATGGCTGGTCGGTCTCTCTCACAGTTTATGTCTTGTTTTGGCCGAGCAGCGGTCGGGACCGCGGGGTTCCGTCATTTTTCCAGCACGTCTATTTGTCGGGCGACTCTGAAGTCTCAAAGTGTGACGGAAAGAGCGAGTTCTCCATGGACTTTGGTGGCAGCCGTGTGTCTGCAAAGACTTCCGGTCATTTCAGCGGACTTCACTCCGATAGAGCGGCGGTTCAATGAGATGATGCAGCAGGTGAGTTTGTTCAGCACTAATTAGGTGTAAAAAACTGAAATTATATCTTATCTATGCCAGACAACTATGCCTATTTATATACAGTTCATACGCAGAACAAGTCCATCACTCATCTTTCTAATCAGGTCACAGAGTTCAGTGTAACACCTGGTTCCTTCTCAATACATGACATGTTCATGTTGTTACTTATTCCCAGTAAAATATGGTTTAAAATCCTCTCCAATATGTAGAGATAATATTTAATAAGCACAATGTGAGTAAGGCTCCACAACAGCATTTTCAATTTATAGAATTAATTCATAATTGAAAACACATTAAGTTACACTTAATTTCACACATTGTTTCATTCATTTTATTAGGAACTTGCAATAGTCATGTCAATTAATGACGAAAAAGCAAAGAGTGAGAGCACAAAACACTGAGTTTCATTTGAGAATTTCATAAGACATTTTCATTTTACAATCAGGTTCATTACTGTAATATTTGATATGGGTTGGTGTACAGGTATTACATGATTTAGGATTATATTCGAGACGCAGCTATAGACTCGTATTTCATATTTTGTGTCTCCAGCTGTAGAATAATCTTTAGCTGCAGCAGGATATGAGGTAGCAACTACACTGCCTGGTCAAAAAAAAGTTGCCATCTGTATTTAACTAAGCAAATATGTAGGAGCCTCCTATTGGATAATTACTGCAGGTTCAGCAGCAGTATGTGCTCAAAGAATGAGGTCAGCTGACTACCTGAATATACTGAATGACCAGGTTATTCCATCAATGGATTTTTTTCTTTCCTGATGGCACGAGCATATTCCAAGATGACAATGTCAGGATTCATCAGGCTCAAATTGTGAAAGAGTGGTTCAGGGAGCATGACGCATCATTTTCACCACAGAGTCCAGACCTTAACCCCACTGAGAATCTCTGGGATGTGCTGGAGAAGGCTTTGTGCAGCGGTCAGACTCTACCATCATCAATGCACGATCTTGGTGAAAAATGAATGCAGCACTGGATGGAAATAAATCTTGTGACATTGCAGAAGCTTATCGAAACAATGACACAGCAAATGCATGCCGTAATCAAAGCTAAAGGCGTGTGACCTTTTTTTTTTGTGGTGGCAACTTTTTTTGGCCAGGTAGTGTATTTCCAAATTATGTCAGTATAAGTAGAGGTCTGTAAAGAGTCCTGGGGTTTGAGATGCTCTGACCTGATTTCAGATGGAGCTGGAGAAAAGCGTGCTGTCAGACCACGAGCTGCGGCTGCTGGAGGACGCTGAGAGGATGAGTAGGAAGCAGGCAGACAACTATGACTCGGATGAGGAGGACCATGGGGACCAGGAGATCGTGTTGGCTCAGGACATGGAAGACTCCTGGGAGCTGAAGCTGAAGAGCTTCCAGCCTGCGCCACGGGTCAACGGTCAGTATGGGAGGAGGACAGAATGTTTCTGTCCAGATTGTTTACACATGTAAACCACAATGTACACAATATGGACATCTACTTAAAGTTACAGTGTGTAGAATTTGGTGGCATTTGATGGTGTAAGTGCAGATTGCATCCAACTAAATACACTCTCCGTCTCCAAGCCGACAAGTGTTAAACCGTGACAGCTTTTCTCCTCCATACATACATGTTATGATGTCTCAGTCTCTAGTTTCACGTCTTCTTCGATACAGCATGATGTTCATTTTTTTAAAATATGTTCCCATTTAGAGTTAAAGAGAGAGAACAGGGGAAGATTAATGTTAACGTTAATTCTAACCCTCTTATTTCCTGTTCAGTTGCACTCAGCTCCACCTTCTCATGTCACCTGTGGTCTCAAAAAGATACAGTCGTGACAACGTCCACTTATTATATACAGTCTATGGTAAAAAGGTGGATGTCTCTGTGTAGACGTAAAGGACTCATTCTCAAAACATGACAATTCTTAGATTCAGGTGATGATACTCCGACAAAAACAATAGCTAGGAATATTATCTTCAGTTTCTGCTAACAGAGCTGCTGAATTACCACACACTGTTCCTTTTTAAATATTACAAATGTGCCCGGTGGAATAGATGAGAGTGTTCAGCCTTTTGCCCAGCTCCAATCATTAATCAAGTGAAACAGAATGGAAAAGAAATGTAGATAATCGCAAGGCGTCACACACATCTGGGTATGAAGTAAATTACCAGGGAGGAAAGAGAATTGTATTACTTTTGAATGTTTTTCTGACATTCACCAAATCTATTCGCTCCAGCACTCCCAATTTGCATTTTATTCCCTGTGACATTTCCAAAGTTTGGTTAAATTTCCTCAACAGTCACAGAAATGTTGTGAGGTGGCTGACGGTCCCGTCTCTCGTGCAGCCGATGTCGATAAGGACTTGACCTCGCTGGAGCGCTGCCTGGCCGACGCGCTGATTCTTCTGGCCGAGCAGCAGGTCGGCGAGCAGAAGCAGTGGCTGCTGCCTCAGACTGAGTGGCAGGAAGGAGAAACACTGCGGCAGACGGCAGAGAGAGCCCTCGCCTCCCTGCCAGGTAAGATTTAAAGATTGCAATAGTTTTTCTTTATATGAAATACAGACAAAGTAGTAAAGATGCAAAAGACAACAGCAATGACATAATAGAATAAGTAATAATAATAGAATTTACAATATGTACTAAATAAAAAGGAAGAAAATATAGTTGTAATTGCAAATGTTAATTAAACACAATTATCAGATGAATAAAATTTTTATTTGTTTGTATTCAGACCCTCTAAATTAGTCTTTTGTTTTATAATTAATTACGTGTTTTCCCTTTAACTGTGGAGCACTGAAACTTGTTTAATGCAGCTCATGAAGTATATTTCATTTGTCAATAATAATGATAAAATATTAGACATGTAGCCGACACTAACTGATATCAGAATTTTTTTTTTTCTTTCACGTTACTCTGTTGCTTTGTACTTTTTATGATTATATGAGGACAAGAAATCCTAAAGCAGAATTCAGTGACTTTGAGCAATATGTGTATAGTTATATAGTATATAAGACTCATTTCACAGCTGACCTGGTCACTGAACTCTGTGCAATAACAGAATCTTGGTTCATATTTAATAAGCACAGTTTCACAGGTTCATGAGTTTTGCCGGCAGTGATTGACAGCTGCTGGAGAGACTCCTCGGCTCTGATTGGTTGTTTTTGTTCAGAGTCATAAGCTGTAATGAGCACTAAGAGGAGGCGGAGCATCATGATTATCTGTCCCATGCACTACTGAAAAAGTTACTCAGTACGTTTACATGCACTTAGAGAAATTCGACTCATTGCCTTTGTCTGGCTAATATAGAAGTTTTAAAAGCCATATATACACCAGACTATTCGTGCCAGATAATGCGGTCCTAAATCAAGCTTTTCTGGCATGTATGTACAAACCACGGTGAGTCGGGCTGTTGACTGGTGGCACTCCCCCTTCTGGAAGTGACGAGACCATGGAAGTGGTCTTGTTCTTTATGCATGACGCCAACCGGAAGAATGCCAACGCAAGAGGGTGTTTAGCGCCACCTAGTGTGTCGGAGTACCTCACTCACTAAGTGGATTCACTTGCTGCGCATGTACACTCTGATTTCTCGGAAACTCCAGTTAAATCCTTAGCTCGGTTCTTGCCAATAGCTCGTCTTTGATGTGCATGTGAACGTACTGAGTGACTGCTGCTTTAATTAAATAAAACCTTTCAAAATGCAGTTTATAGAAACAGCAGGTTTACTGCAGATTTATTCCCTGACAAAAAACATCATGTTATTTAACCAAAAATCCTTTTAATGCTTTTAGTTTTAGATATTTAGGATGATTATCCTCAACGGCACTCATCTACACTACTCAATAAAAATAATATTTCTGTCAATACATCCTAATTCTATTTCCTGTATTCATATAGATGTATGCTAATGCATCATGATGATTTTTTTTTTATTATGCTGCAAAATGACAGAGGCTATTTAATATTGTTATCAATAAACTACTTCAAGTTACAGCTGATAGAAACAATCAATCACTTTTATTCTCATTTTTACAAAAAAAAACTGCCTCGCTTTTAGTAAGCTATGGCTTTTTTTTTTAATAAGAAAGTGGTATTGAATTGATGTATTTAACCTCAAAACCTTAACTTACAACAGATATATTAGGTGTTATTATCCATAATCCTAAATATCAGCTGTTACAGCGTGTACTATTGTCAACAGGCTTCATTTGCTGCATTATTACTGCATCCACATGCTGTAAAAACCCGTTTTTTATCATCTCAGGATCATTAAAGTTTGATGTGATTTTATCTTAAATAGCTGCGTGCATCTCACTGTACTTAAACAGTTCATTTACACGGGCAGAGTTGAGCAGTCATATCCCATGTAAGATGTCACATCCACTCAGACGTGCGCTCATGTCGCCTGTAGATCAGGAAGGGAGTGGTCCCTCATATAAGATATTTAACATTTCATCTGAATCTGTGTTTTTCTCTCTGATCCGATACAAATCAGGCCTTTTAAGCTCTTAAGCATTTCAACAAAACGCCAGTGTCGGCGCATGTTAAACTGTTTCACAACACTGCTCATGAACTATTAATGTGCCAGCTCCATCAATCACTCCCCATTAAGACTTTCCACTTGACAGTAACGTGTGCCATTTGGTGGAGGGTTTTATTTAAAGCGCCTCACAGTCGCGGGAGTCAATCCATTTTTAATAGAGCCGGACTCGGTGGGAGATGAATCTCTAACATGGCCGTGTTGGTGCTTTTCACTCTGAGCCAACCGGGAGCATGCGATTTAGACGACACGAGACGTGATTAAAGCTTAATTGAGGAAAGGGTGTTGTTGTCACAGCACAGTATTACCATATTTAATTATAATACGGCATAAACTAAACGCAGCTGCAGCGTAAAACTTGGAACATCTGCACTCAAAGCTCTCCTTTTGTCTGAATGATGCCCTGTTCTCGTCCCGCAGCAGCTGCTTTCAAGGCGACTTTCCTCGGCAACGCCCCCTGCGGAGTTTACAAGTACAAACTGCCCAAAGCGGCTCGGACGGAGAGCTCGGTCGGAACAAAGGTGTTCTTCTTCAAAGCCGTCCTGTCAGACAGCGGGCCCCCCGCGGCCCCGAGCGCTCCTTTTCTGTGGCTGAAGAAAAGTGAACTGCAGCGCTACCTGAAACCAGCGTACATGATGAAGGTCGACCGCTTCATCCTCAGCCCTTGATGCCTGAACAGAGCAGGGACACTGAACAGTATTTATGAGGCCCGGAAAGTTCTCCTTGTCACCTCTGTGCTGTGTCACAAAATGTAATTCCATGCAATATATGTGTCTTACTGTATAAATAAAGTGTTTTTTCCCACACATCGTGTGGCTTTTTAGTTGAATTGACCTCAGAAGTAATATGTACGGCAGTGGCTAATATATGTTACACTTTGACAACATTATCTTAACTCATTGAGTGCCAGCCCTTAAATAAAACAGAAAGTGTCTTGTTCCAGCGTTTTGTCCATTTTGATTCACATTTTTAGACCCACAGAATATTTTGTACTATGACTCTGAAAACACTGAATAGCTCAAATGAAAGAAGAGACTCTCTATTTCATCATGAAAAAAATGTTTGTTTTTATCTTGTTCCATTCTTGTTTTATCAGAGGTAGAGTAGAGGACACTTTCACCAAAATCACCACTTTTTGTCCAGATTCTGTTTGTTTTGATCTCTAATATCAATCGTCTCCACTTCCTGCTTTGATCTCTGTGGTGTATACTGTCTCTTTATGCTCTGACTACATCTCCCAGAAGCACCAACATTACTCACAGGTTGTGTGAGAGTGCCGTCTTGTGCTTGCTGCCGATAAAACACTTTGATGTATATATGTATACGTGGCAGTCAAAGAGTTAAAATAAATCCTAAGCTTTAAAAAAAAAAAATACTCATAAACAAGTCTATTTTAGGGCTGCAACAACAAATCAATAAATATAAATTCTTAAAATAATTGTTAGTTGCAGCCCTAGTCTATTTCAGAGCATTTCTGTTGCCTCCACACAGCTCTCAACATGGCGACAGATGGGCTGGTAGTTTGCAGCTAACAGTCGTGTCTAGAAGGTAACCCGTGAGACTGAAAACGTGTGCAAGATGGTTGATGTCAGGATAGGTTGTCAGGCAGTAAATTTTGCCAATTTGCAGGTTCCCCTTTAGACTCGATCAGCTAACGGTGCTAACACTGCAAACAAAGGCTAACAGAGTGAACAGTGTTTAGCTGAGGGGTGGTGGTGAAGGTGGGTGCTATACTTCTGCTTCTGCACACTCATGATCACTAAAACATTATATAATTCCTCTTAGAATATGAGGATGTGATAACAGTTGTGAAACATTTTGTGTTAATAATATTTTTGCTATACTAATCAGTCATATTCATGATATGGGAGCAGATGTCTTGCTGAAAGTATTTTTGTTTTGCAGCAGTTAATGAGTACACATGGAGCACTGCAAACCAAATGTTGCTGCTGCTGTTTGGAGAGCTCTCTCCATGCTGACCTGTGGGGGCCGGGGGCCTGGGGGGGCCCGCTGGAGGGGGTCTGTGCAGCTGCAGAGCCTCCCTGGCCGTCGATAGATGGCAGTGTTTGCACACAGAGATGAAGCTGTGTGGATGTGACCTCAGAGGAGGACTGCGGAGAGCCTTTCTGATCAACTTGGCTTCCTCTTACTCACACTGAAAATATCCATCAGAGCAGCCAACTGTTCCTGTGGAATAGCTCTGATAATTCGTCTCAGGTAAGAGCATTGTGATGCTCCCAGCCCAGCCGCTGCGATCAGCCTGTTCTTTCTATTTGTGTCTGCTGGGACGAGGAGTCATTAATGTTGTAGACACTGGCATCACATTTTTCCATCTTTATTTCCAGGGTTTGTTGAAAGCCTGTGGCCTGTTTGTGAGATTGGCTGAGTGCTGCAGTCGTTCGAGCGGTGAAGGTCAGGGCGAGCTAATAAAGCCCATTTCTAACTGTTAGACCGTTTGGTTTGGTTTGCTGTTCTGCCGGCTGCCATTGGCCTCTCACTGCCCTCCGTCCGGCTCTGGTCCCTGATGTCAAATCAAGGTGTAATCACAGGTACAAAAAGAGCAAAAGACGCTGCTTTCATCTCCAAGGGGAGTCTGATGAAAGCGTCTCTGCCCGGTTTGGAGTGAATAGGGCCTAAGGGGATCAGAAGGTTGCCAGTCTTAATCCTGAACCCATCAGGGAGCTGGACTAAAAGTCTCAGTCAAGGTGCCCTTTAACGTCTTGTTGAACTCCTCTGCTGGTTGTTGGGCAGCTCACAGTGTGAAATAACTCAAGACATGTCCAAATCAGTCAAATGAGGAGTTGTGCTTGACTGTGAAAAGGATCTTTATCTCAGGAAATGATCCTGTAACGCCATCATGGACGAAGCTGTGGAGTTGCTCTATGTGGATTTAAGACTAATGACTAAAGTCTTGACCACTCTCTTCCCCAACTGTAAGGAAGTGTGAAACTAAACCCCTTGAGTGCTCTTTAAAAGTTTCAAAAAAGAAAAGAGTTCTTTGTCTAAAACCTCTGTTATGATCTCTCACATTAAAGGAAGAAAGGAATATAATATTGCTGCAACTTTCATGCAGTCGGGGGACTTGTAAGTGTCAAATTAAAAAAAGAAAAAGAAGAAACTAAACTTGACGCATTTCACTAGCATCTTTCTAGTAAACGACTAAAGTTTTGACCTTAAGTCAGGCTTTTCATTATAAACTCTAGCTCTTTCCACAGCATTCCTCATGTCTCATGAAGAGTAAACGTTATAAAAAGTCGTATAGCATTGGAGAAATAAAGTCAAGTCTTATTTTCTAGAACAGTTCACTAATTGTCCAGAAATTAGCAAGAAAAAGAGACCACTTCACATCCTCCTCTTGCTGTTTTTGGCCTCTGAAAAGGGTAAAAACAGACGATAAATGCACAGAAGGAGGTGGCCCATGGTGGTGTCTCAAGACCAGGATGTCGCCACCTCTGGCCATGTCGTCACAGCCACACTGACCTGGTCCTCGCTGGGGATTTCAAACTGATTTTAAAGCTGTGGCTGAATTTTTTCACCTTATTCTTGTGATACTTTGAAGTTCAGTGGCACTGCCAGGCTGAAGGGCTCAGCTCCATTAGGATGTCCTCTGCTAATAATAGTTCGCTCTTATGGAGCTGTCAATGGTCTCCTCTTCAGTGATGCTGTTGGTCAATGCTGCATTAT